>JAWDGP010006989.1:725000-880000 GCA_033675545.1 Elysia crispata
AGATAAAACAATCGCCTTTGAAGCCATCAGTTCCGGAAAAACTGTTTACTTTCCGATATTTTCTATCTTAGTACATATTTATCTAGATTCAGTAAGCATAATTTTCCAATTTTAACTTTTCATACACTTCAAAATACAAGGGTAAAAAGTTTTGCATTTACTTTTAAGTTATTTTTTGTTGGATCAAAGTTATATTTTGCCCAGCATAGTATTATTTTCTTGTAATGTCATGTAGATGCAGGTTTAACCTTACCTTGGCTGGCACTCGTCAGCAGAATAGTTCGCACGCTTGGTTTCAATCATTCCTAAATTTAGACTTCAAACTTTAAAAAAAAAAAATTCTTTAAAAAAATTTCGTAACATAAGAAACAGCAATAGCTTTCTTCAACTTAACTTTTAGTTTTTAGTTGTTGTTTTTTTTCTTTTTCCTTTTTTTTTTTAGCCATTTGTATTTGTAAAAAAAAATTTTTTTTCCTTCTTAATCACACATACCACGTCGGGAAGTGGCGAATAAAATATCTTTAAAAAAGGACAATCGGGTCACATCACATTAACACTTCCAATGCACTTCTTTTATGACTCTTCAGTCCTAAGAAAAATAAAAAACAGAAATCACTGTCTGTCTCACTACTTTGGTTAGAGAGATGCCTTTATATCTATACAATTATCAGCAACAGCTATTTTGTATTTAAAAAAATGGCCTTATTATTATTCAATGCTGATTAATTATGTAATGAAGCTGTGAGTCTTTCAATAATCTCCAGTACAGTTTATATAAAAAAAGCTTACAAATTTTTACTGTAGAAGTGTTCAAACAAGTGATGACTTGATTTGAATCAGGAATCTTCATTCGCATAGCTTGTCTCCGTGTGATGAATGATTTTCACTACCTTGAAAGTTTTCAGGTCTAAGTATCTTTAATCACTTAATAGGTTTTTTTTATGATACTCTTCAGTTTCTGATACATGAAATTGGGGAAACCATGTAGATCGGTGTTTGGAACATTAGATTGCGCGGTTGTGTTTTCCTGTGTCTTCGCATCACTTCGTGGTTCGCCCGCGTATTCGTTGCTTGCAGTCAACCTGCCACGGGCGGCTGGGCTCACACTGCTCACGAGAGAGAGAGAGAGAGAGAGAGAGAGAGAGAGAGAGAGAGAGAGAGAGAGAGAGAGAGAGAGAGAGGGGGGGAGGAACTCATCACTCCTGTTCACGTTGGTATGGAATTTTTGGGCGAAAATTGAGGCTGATGATAGAGAGGGAAGTGCCTGTTGAATAGAAAGTAAAATGAAACTGTAAAGACAGAGGTTATTCTCTTTCTGTGTTTGGTCTTTTGTTTGTTTTTCTTTTCTTTTCTTTTTTTTTAATTATAGTCTTCAAATTCTCAGGTTTAGAAATTTTTTATGAATTTCTGTGTGCTTGTGTTAACTTTATCTTAATAAGTCTTATTTTTTTTAAAATAAAACTAATTGCTCTCTTATTTGATAAACCAGGATAATTCAGTGTTCAAAACAGTCCATAAGCTGCACAATTAAAAGGACAAACGTAGTAGCGAAGAGAAAGTGTAAAAAATACGAAACAAAAAATATATATCTTGAGACCTGAAATGGAATACCAGAAAATAACATTCACAAAAGTAGATTAAAGGAAAATCGTTGAAATGATAAAGCAAAACTTTAAAAATTAAGACCAGGCTGCGCGATATTTATGTATTATACGTCTAAACATGATCATACTACGAAAAGAAAGTAAAAGTCAAAGTGATTTTCTTTTTGTTTTAACTTGACTTCTTTTTGCTATAGAGATCGAGAGTTTCATTAGCTGCCAAAACTTCTACTGCCCATCGACGGACCCACCAAACTCTTATCTAGATATGCGCTACAGCATGAATAAGCTTTTAGATAGACGGAGGTGGGAATAGGCGGTGGGCAAGAGGGATATAAGAAAGAGGACAGGTAAAGAGGTAGGATAGAGGCCTAACGAATAGGGAGATCTAAAAAAAATTGATACGTGAGAAACTGTTGTAAAATGGGTTTATTTTCATAAGAAAATTGATACTTTTGGGAGGGAGAAGGGGGGGGGGGGAGGGGTGGAATATTTTTTTTTTATAATTTCGAACGAGACGAAAGAAGAGAAAAAAGTTATGCTAAAAAGGCAGGAGAATTCAGAGGAATATCCATTCTGTTGTAGTTCTAACGTTAACGTTGTTAACCATTCTTTCTACTCAGAGCGGTATCCTCATCATCTTCCAGTTTTAACTTCAGGCGCCTACCAAACATTGGAACCAAGGAGCAATCACTGCGAAAAGGACAAGAAAGCTTCATAGCGATTTCTATAGCGGTATCAAGGGAATTAAAAGGGCCTTGATGTAAAATGTCAACAAAATGATAACTTGAAAATAGTGTGTTTTTATAGATACTTATAGATTTAAGGTGAATTCATGTCAGGGGGGCTAGATACAGCTGTCGTTCAGTAACTGCCATGCGATATTTGAACTCGCGATATTTTTTTTTTTTTAATCTTTGTAACCTTTTTTTATTTGATTCTTTTGAAAATTGAAACTTCCAGGAATATTCGCCATTTTTTATTGAACATCACGTATGTCAAAGCTATGAAATTGCAAATAGAAATGTTTTTGATGTCACTCCATCAATAAATGGATTTTATTGTGAAGAAGGAGGAGGAGGAGGAGGAGGAGAAGAAGAAGAAGAAGAAGAAGAAGAAGAAGAAGAAGAAGAAGAAGAAGAAGAAGAAGAAGAAGAAGAAGAAGAAGAAGAAGAAGAAGAAGAAGAAGAATTGTAATAATAATAATAATAATAATAATAATAATAATAATAATAATAATAATAATAATAATAATAATAATAATAATAATAATAATAATAATAATAATAATAATAATAATAATAATAATAATAATAATAATAATAATAATAATAATAATAATAATAATAATACTAACAAGAACAACAACAACAACAACAACAACAATAACAACAACAACAACAACAACAACAACAACAACAACAACAACAACAACAACAACAATAATGAAAATGATATGAAATAATATTTATACAGCACTTAACCTTGAGCTTCTTGGCTCTTAATCCTTTATAAAAGTAATGATATGTCTACACAATAGATAAATATGACCTGGTAAACAATACTAAAAGAACACTAGTCAAAAGATAGGCAGATGAGTAAATAATAAGTGAAATTTCTGGTATTTTAGAATACTTAGAATCTATAAAATTATCTTTATTTTCATCTTATATGGTTACCACTAGTAAACTAACGTAAAACATATTTTGAATGACAAGGCGACCTATAGAAAAGTCAAAGCATTGAATTTTTAGATAGTTTTTAAGAAACGAATAAACAATTTTTCTTGCCAGCGCTATGAACTACAATAGTACGGAAACTCTTGCGTGCACATTCTTCCATTTTAGAGTCAACATTGATCTGTACACATTAATAATCATACATTCTGACAAAATATCTCACAGAGCCTGAGTTATTTGTTTTTGGAAAATACTTTATTACTAATCAGACAAGCAATTTGACAATGTAAATATAATATTTAAAAAAAAAATGAAGTTTCATGGCTGTGCGTTTACTGAAAACATTGCTACTGAAATTGGAGTTACCGAATACTGTTTACCTTTCATTTTAGGAAAATTCTTTATAAAGCATTACCTTTTTACATTTTTTATCACAGTGTCTTACTAATTTGTCTAGTAAATGATATTTTTTAGAATAGAAAATTTTGAAATATATTGATCCTGTCATGGCCATAAAGCCCACGCTGTCACACAAGCTGGCTCCGAAACTTAAGGCAAACATTATTTCTGTAGTCAGTACTTAGCCTAAAGGATTATAAGATCTATTTCAAACCGAATGAGCCGCTTTGATGTTCAAAACAGATAAACTGAAGTTCCGTTTACCTTCCATTTTATTCCTCAGTTCAAAATGTATTAGATTTTAGAGCCGCCACTGAAGTCCCTCTGGCCAAGTAACTGACACTGCAGTATGGAATTAGATTGATTCCCTTCTATTCACTACCACAGACGCTTGTGACAGAATGTAAAAAGTGTAAAGCGTGGACTCATTCAGTTCCCATCATAAGGATTGAAAAAAATGAAAGAAAGATACGTCTCTAAATGCCCTTCATAAAACACAAAGCTCTTTAGCTGCGGCATAATCATGGGCTTTTACCTAAATGAAGGTAGATTATAAATCAAATTTTTTTCTTCTGGAAATAAATTGAAGTATTTAAATATTATTTTTTTTTCATCCGTGTACAAAAAAAATTATATTAAAAAATTGTTTCAGCAAGCAGTCTACAAATGTTCTGGTGTTGATATGGTGTACCACCCCTCTTAACCAAGATGAATGAGGTCAAACTCAGATTGATCGTTCATTTAGTACAGCGACAGCTATTATTACTATAATTAGTAGTAGTTGTAGTAGGTAGTAGTAGTAGTAGTAGTAGTAGTAGTAGTAGTAGTAGTAGTAGTAGTAGTAGTAGTAGTAGTAGTAGTAGTAGTAGTAGTAGTAGTAGTAGTAGTAGTAGTAGTAGTAGTAGTTGCAGTAGTAGTAGTAGTAGTAGTAGTAGTAGTAGTAGTAGTAGTAGTAGTAGTAGTGGTAGTAGTAGTAGTAGTATTAGTGGTAGTAGTAGTAGTAGTCGTGGTCGTAACAGCAGCAGCAGCAGTAGTAGTAGTAGTAGTAGTAGTAGTAGTAGTAGTAGTAGTAGTAGTAGTAGTAGTAGTAGTAGTAGTAGTAGTAGTAGTAGTAGTAGTAGTAGTAGTAGTAGTAGTAGTAGTAGTAGTAGTAGTAGTAGTAGTAGTAGTAGTGGTGGTGGTGGTGGTGGTAGTAATAGTGATAGTAATAATTGATGCTGTTGAAGCAGTAGTATGATTATTATCACCAAGCTTAAGTTTGGACTGCGTCAAAAGGAAGCACGGAAAAGTGCAAAAAATAAATACAAGAGATGAAGCGGAGGCCCTGGTACATAATTGCTTTCAGGCGCCTTGCACTTTTACCTGCTGCATTGATCTCAAACTTCCAAATATAGATTTTTATTTCGTCATTCTTTCAAGTTAAAGAAACAGCATTGATGCAAGTGCCGACAAGAGAAAGAGACAGGGGTTTACAGAGAGAGAGACAGAGAGAGCGGCTTATGTAAGAAGGGAAGAGAAGTGAAGCGTGCAGAGAAACATTAAAACTTATGCGCTTTAAAAAAAAATTTGAAAATCTATTAAGATTAACCTGTTCATAGCAGGATATCATGTCATAATTACTGCAACGTAATGAAAACCGTAAATCAATCTTTAGACAGTCATGGCTTCCAATTAATACAGGATTTTATCAAGATAATTTTGTATTTTGTTAATCGGAATTCAAAAATTAAAAACGTGCACTGAATGATTTAAGATGTTTCTTTACATCAACTTTGTATTGTGCTAACCCAGATTTAAATATAGCAGAATAAGAAATATTTGTCTCCCGCTAGAAACTGACCTCGAGACCTCTAAGAATGTAACTCTGCATGTCTATGACTTTTTTTCGCCTTCATGATCATCTATTTACTTAGATGTAGAGAGAATCGTGAACTCTTGTTATGAGTGCAATTTCAGATTCATAAAACTCATATTTTGTTTCTCATTAACAACGTAAAAAGAGAGATCCATACAATGATAGCACAGTTATTTTATTAATGCTGTATGACTCTTGCAATACCCTCAAGTGGTTTAAATATATTTTATCTAAAAGTTTTTGAGATGAAACTAATGTTTAATTAGATTTAAGTGTACACCGCAATTGGATATCGACGAATTCCTAATATCCAATCAAATAAAAGCTAATCATAACAGGACTACCTTTCAGGTATCTTAAAATCCTTCAACAACCGGGATACTCCCTTCGGTTCCAATCTGTGTAACGCCGAGAGGTTGGTCCTCATTGTTAAAGTAGAAGTTACAGTTAGGATCGATAGAGTAGCCGCTCCGAGACCTGTAAGATTGTCTGCTCACTGTTCAAACATACCCACCGCCTGTAAGTCTCACTATCTAGCGCAGTCTGGCCTGGGGTTACTGGGTATAGTGGGCAAGAAAAGCTTTGGGTTACTTCATAGTGGGTTGATTATATCAAACGTACGACCAATCAATATTAGTCAACTGATGAATCAATCAGTGAAACGTCAGGCTTTTATTGATCAAATGTCATTTTTTTCACAACCAAAATTCATTATTTTATTCCAGAAGCACGCTTATATTCTAGGTCTAAGCATCGGTGGATCTCTTCCATGTCCTCTTGTTTATTTAGCTAACGATGCATTAGTTGCTCTGTTTTCTATTTTAAATTATTTCTTTAACTTTTTCTTTTTGTTCAATGGAAGCGTATGAGGGAGATGTTTTTGATGTTGTGAGATAAAGAGGTGGCTCAAAAACACTGCCTGTTTCAATCAAATTTGTATCACAACTCAATAAGCTTACCGGCCAAGCAGTATTTCACAAGATTTACATGTTGCCACACAATCCACAATGTGGGAGTAGGAAATAGCCTTTCTTGAGGTCAAAACCGTATCAATTGTTTTTTACCAGTCTTACTATTTTAATTAACTTTGTTTTAAATTCTACAACATCACTATAGACTTGTTTCTCCATTTCTAAGAGCATTAGAAAATACCAATTTTGACAGAGATATACTTCCTCCAGGTCGAAAATCTTTACGATGAATCTCATTTGTCTCTCCGGTGAACATTCGTTATTTGCTCACTTTTAAAGGAGTGAAATTTATTTTCATTGTTTGTTTTCTTACAATATGATCATTTAATTTCTCCAGAATTTTGTTATTACCCTCATTTGTTCATTTAAGGATAAATGATTAGGAGTAAACCAGCGCAATATTGCTGCATTTGGCTTAAAGTAAATATTTAGTGCAAAGAGAATAATTTGTAAACTAATATTATCTTAAACAACAATGACCGAGTGGATCGCAATAGAAAAGGCTCTGTTAGATTTCATACATTTCGAATATTTTTATTTCGACAAAAACCATGGGAAACTCGCTGAAATTGCACAAAATAATAAATAAATTGCACAAAATAATAAATAAATCATCAATGAATAAATGCATTTCAAGAAAAAAATAAACTTGACGAAAAAAAGAGGCAAGGTTTTTTTTCTGTAGAAAATACTATAAACCTTAAATGTTCCATTTTTATTTTAGTTATGATCGTGCTATCATACACCTTTCCTTTTTTAATAGAGTTTAAAAAGTCTTATCGAAGAAAGACGAAGGTCAACGAGATTGATAGTTGGACCTGACTTACATAGAGATTTTTTGACAAATTTCAACACTCCTCTTGCCCTATGGGCACGTCATACACTATAATCTCTCTGCCCTATGGGCACGTCATACACTATAATCTCTCTGCCCTATGGGCACGTCATACACTGTAATCTCTCTGCCCTATGGGCACGTCATACACTGTAATCTCTCTGCCCTATGGGCACGTCATACACTGTAATCTCTCTGCCCTATGGGCACGTCATACACTATAATCTCTCTGCCCTATGGGCACGTCATACACTGTAATCTCTCTGCCCTATGGGCACGTCATACACTGTAATCTCTCTGCCCTATGGGCACGTCATACACTATAATCTCTCTGCCCTATGGGCACGTCATACACTATAATCTCTCTGCCCTATGGGCACGTCATACACTATAATCTCTCTGCCCTATGGGCACGTCATACACTGTAATCTCTCTGCCCTATGGGCACGTCATACACTATAATCTCTCTGCCCTATGGGCACGTCATACACTGTAATTTCTCTGCCACAGATTGAGAAAGATGGATGTGTGATAAACAGATATTTTTATTGCGGCCACCATTTTCTGGCTATTTTTTTGTTTTGTTTTGCTTTTGTTTTTTTAATCCAACTGAAAGAATTCTAGCTGGATTTCTTCATTAGCATTAACAGTAGGCACATCAGCCTAAAAAATGTCTGAAGGTACATAAATTTAGAGAATTCTGATACTAAAGGAGTGCTACATTTGATTACAAGTAGTGGTGTGCGTCCCTTGGGAATTGTCTCGTGACTTCAGGCAACTGATTATAGATAGATTGCTTTTCTCTGATTCCAAATCAGTAGTCTGATGCTGAAGGAGATTTGAAAGTTGCTCCCAGGAAGAAAGAGCTTCGTGCAAAGTACAATCGTTGACCTGGATTGCAGAAACTCCCGACAAGAACGATTCTAGCAGCAGTGAAGAAAAGGTTATTGCTTTGATTCGAGCAGTTCTTTATCACATTACATTACGATGGAGATTATAGCTTCCAAAACCAATTTCAATCAGGCCTTATACGGTTTCTCTCGTGATGGCTACTGTTGAACGTCGCAACATAGTTATAAAAGGAAAGACTCGATGTCGCTGCTTGTGGAAACCCTCAAGCGAGAGATTTGATTTCATACCATGATTGACCTTATATGACACTTTTTTTTGTAACTAGAACTTTTGAGTCTGCAATCTACATTTCTTCTATATTCCATTTTTTTTTTATTCTTGCAGACAGCTTTAAAATTTCATGGACATCGGTAAAAGTCAGTAAGCTTGAGACGATCCTAACAGAAATGGCTTTCAAGTATGACTGTCATCAGAACATATATATTATGTGCATTCTGTTTAACAGTTATTTATACCAGGAGTGTTCAATAAGACATAGCATAAATAAATGGCTGAAGACTATCGAAGCTCACGTTGGTATCACGAATTTGGTCCAAACATTTGTTTCTAGGTGTACTTTAATTGTGAATCAAATCGACGCTTTAATAAAAAAAAGATGTACAAAAAAGACCCATTTTATTCTTTTTTAATAAGGCTTTTAGCTGTTGGAGTAAAAGGAAATCATTTTTCATAATTAAGGAATGTAAGTTGGAATGTATGCATTTTTATTCTTCATCCTCTTTTTTCGTTTAAGTTTGACCCATCTTTCTTTTTTAATCCCTTTAACTTATCTGGGTTGGTCGTCGTAGATTTTGCCTTTCATCTGTTTTTTAGCTTTTCCCCTTCTATTTCAAACTCATTTTTTACCTTTTCTTTACTAGTCTTAACTTTTGATGTTTTAACTTCAACTTTCATCATGTGATCTCATCTCAAAATAAATGCATGATTAAGTTGTAGAAGAAAATGCTCCTTAAACTACATGTAGATAAACAAAGATAAGATATCAGGTTAGAAGGCCAAACGTGAGGAAGATGTCATGATGATAATCGTAATTACTGTATCTGTAAAGACAGAAGCTGATTTTGTCCGAGTGTGCAAAACAATTTACAGCAATTTTTATTCCCACTAATATTCCAATGAAAGTCTTCATCATAGTAATTCTCTTATACTCATCATAAACATCTTCATCATAACTATTTTTATTAGCTTTGGTAAAAAAATAAACAAGATTATCCTTAACAGTCTCCATTCAAATATTGTAAGCATTTTTCCTTTTATCAATGTTTCTTTCATCCCTGTTTTTGCCACAGCTTACTTTTATATTCTTTTAGCAGCTAGAAAATTATACTCTTTTCCGTCTTCATTAGAACTATTTTCGCCTCACATCTCTGGTCCTTTTATCAAACAAACTTTGGCTGTAGTGTGGATGGAAATGAAATATAATTTATTTCAAGTTGCTGAACAATAAAGATTGTGTAACGTAGCAGTGGTAATAAGATCTTTACCTGTTTTGTGTCTCGTGTCTTTTCGGTTTTCATCGAAAACTAAATAAATTAAGCAAAAAACAAACAGATGTATAATGATGGCAATAATTGTGTCTTTTCAAGATTTTGTTGTAGAATAGAAATCCATACGTTAAGGAATGGATTGTTTATATGATATTTCATCAGTCTTTGTTTATATTCTATAACATAGATTTATCTCCTGTGTTGGCCATTGCTGTCCCTCTACAATCCTCCCTTTGTTTCCACTTCCATAAATTCCCTTAAAGTTCTATCGAAAGTTTCAATTTGTGCTAACTTCGGTTCCTTGTTTTGTCGCTCCATTTTTTCCCAATTGTCACGGGTTTGGTTTTTCCTACAAAATGTCTACGATTCTTCCTCTTTGACACTTTGTAAGTTTGCTACGTATAAGAATCTCTACTAATTTTGATTTTCTTTTAAACATTACTTTTTTTCTCCCATAGAACTGATTAAGGTTCCAAAGGGAAGTTATGTTTGATTCATACACCAAGCTTTTTCTGTCTTAAATTACTTTTTTATGCATCAAAGGCTTCCTTAATGAATATAAGAAAAAAAAAGCTCCATACTTGTCAAGTATCATCTTTATCTTCATCTTATTACTCCCCTTTCCCCATCTTTCTATTCATATTGCCACCTACAATCCACTGTGCTCAATTTTTTTTTTTTTTTTTTTTTTGAATAGCTTGACATAAAAAAATATGAATTAATAAAATGAATGGACAGACATCTTGTCTTAGCTATTCTTATATATGAATAAAAATGATGATCCTTTGTTAAGCAGGATCTATAATGTATTTTTTTCTGCCTTAGCAAAACAAAATTAGTTATGCATTTCCAGTTACATGCAATTCTAATTACTCCTTCTAAATATGTATTGAAAATCAAAACTAGAGGTTTTTAAGTGTGATGTCACTGCAGTTTTTTAACAAGCTGAGAGCAGTAAGGATAAAGTCTAATTGAAATCTCCTTTGATCAATAGAAAATGTTACATGTGTTAAATTTTACTCACAGCACAATATGCAAGAAGAGCAATATTACTATTAATTTATGCCGTTAATGCTTTTCAATATATCGTAGACAATCTTAAAGTTCCAGAAAAATCAACTATTTTTTGTAGGTCAACAGTTAAATCAGAGAGTGTAAAATATGGAGAGCTTTCACGTGGATGATGTCGCGTAAATTTGAGCGATAGAGGCGGTAACTTTCTGTTTTTTATCCTAGGTAAAAACAGAGTGTTGGTTCTTCTAGCTCCCATATCTCATATGAAACACTCTGACCAAGCGTGACGCATGTACCCCGTAGGAATAACCCCGGGGCTCGGCTCGTGAAACGTCTTACTAAATGGAATATCTCCAGACGTTGTAAACTTTCCTCAACTTATTCAACACAGTGTGCCGCTAACCAACCAAAGCCTTGATGATTTCAAGAAAATCCTCTCAATTGAGGATCAATTTATGAAGGGTCTAAGTTGACATATTATTTTCTTCTTCTTTTATTTTCTTTATGTCATATATAGGCCTATTAATTTTTTTTTTCATTTCATTAGTGTGTTCTGTCGTTTTATTTCTTTCTTTTTTTTTTTTTTTTTTTTTTTTTTGTTGTTTTTACAAGCAACTCATTCGTTGGATTTCTTGGTTTTGACAATCGAGGGTCCATTTAAAGGAGATTAAGACATATTGTGTGCCTGCACAAAAAAACACTCTCAAAGAAAGCCCAAACTGCAGCTTGTTTGGTTATTCAAAGAGCCATTAAAGGAGCGAGAAAGTAGTCTAAAAAGATTGACAGGCGATGACAAAAAGCTATTTTAGCCGTTCCTCAGCAGAAATACATCTCATAGCGTTCTGATTTGTTGATTCATTTGACATAGAACTCATTCATCGTAAAATCAACATTCTGACAAGCGTGAAGTGGTAAACATTAAGGAAATCAGACATGTTTTGGGAAGAAGCTATCGCGTTGAGATAAAGAAGACAATGTCACGATGTCAGACGGATCATGTGAATGGGAGAAAGCAGACAAATGAAAGATCACGTACGACCGGACCGATTTTCAAATGAAACGGTTCAAATCGCTTTGTGAGCATTAACAAATGAAAAAAAAATAACCACAAGAACATGGTGGACTGGCATGGAAAATGTATAAACATTAAACAACATTTCATCTAAAAACTATTATGTGAAGAGACGGTACTTTCTACTCAAGACATTGGTGGACGTGGCCCGACGAGCATCTGCTTCACGAAATAAAGAAAACCAAAGAATTTCTTCCTCATATAAGCTGGGTTTTTCTTTTCTTTTTTTTTTTTTTTTTTTTTTTTTTTTTTTTTTTTTTTTTGATTTCATTCCACAAATGAAAGAGTTTATTTACAGAGCTGAAAAGCACAATGCTTTGCAAACTCTTAAATAAAACGTGCCTTCTGCTCATGCATTGTCAAGATTTTCGGGCGATACAATATAAAAAACCAGTTGAGCAGGATAGAAAAGCAATTTTGTGGTGAAAATGGGCTCTACTTTGCCACCCTTATCAATCACTTATATTTTTATCTTCGCTTTATCAGGGTGACACTACTCGATGTCACTCATTTATTTAATTTAACAGAGCGTTTACGGCTTTTTGGTCACCTTACGTTCCTTAAAGCTGTGCCGTGTGTGTGTGTGTGTGTGTGTGTGGTTTTTTTCCAAGCGAGTATTACACTGATCCAGCACAGAATTGAGTCTGGGATCTAATAATCAGTTCAACACTTTACCCACTGATTTATTCAGCGCCGTAATTCATTAAGCTGTCTAAAATATTTTTCCTCCTCCTTCAATCTATTTTTTTAAGCTAATAAAGAAGGTGAAAATTTAAAAATATAAATGTTTGTGGGTAAGTATTCCATGCAATATGACTCCTTGAGGCTTAAATCGAATACTTCCAATGTTTTCCCTGCGAAATTGCGTTTGTGAATTGTCTGTGTTTGGAAGCAAGCAAACAGATCTTTGATTACACAGGCGTCAGTGAAATGGAGGTCTCGGCATGAGGCAGGATTCCTTTGAGCCGATGCTCACGGGACAAGTCATGTTAGCAAAGATGTCGAGGGCGATGACTGGAAAATGACTTGGTGAAACGTAGGAAGTTTCGTTGGGTTGAAGTCGCAGCGGGCGGGTGAGGCTAAGATTTTTGCTTTAATGAGAAACAACAACATAGATCATGCTGAAAAAAAGGCTCCTTGTTAGCTTAATTTTCCTGTTATACGTGTGGGATGTTGGATGTTAATTTAATTTCATTTAATATCTAAATAACTTGATTTTTTTTTCGCTGGCATTAGTTATTAATCAAATGGATTAATCGACAAAATTCGAAGATGAAAATTTGAAAAAGACGAAAAGCATCAAAACAGAACTAAAGAGTTTGCCTTGTAGAAAATAGCTAAATTTTCAGGTTCATTGGGGTAATTGATTCATTTATTTCATTGAATAAGAGTTTGTTTTTCAAAGGTTGCTTCTTTGAAATCCGCGGTTGGAGGATTTCCTTTGGAGGTGTTTTGACAGGAAACTTGTTAATAAAATATCCTTTCTCTTTGCAGACTTGATGATTATATCTATCTTATCTCTCTACTCATACGATAATGCGTCTGTACAATTAATTTTACTCTTTGAGGCAATTTTGGTTTCAGAACTGAACATATGTTAATAATAACAGCAATGGGAAGGTCATACTTAAAAAAAAACCAAAAAAAAAACCGAGACTTTGCATTCGTAATCAAAGCTTTTGATGGTTAATATCTAGAGAACCAAAAAATAGACAGGGAAAGTTTACATGAAGATGCGATTCTTTTCAATGTTTCTAAAAGGGAGTGATATTTTTATCTTAATTTTAAGGCGTTTCCTATTAGAAAAAAAGATAGACCTGCCCATATCAACAAGTATTTTATCTTGTGTACCTCGGGATAACTGTTTGGCGGAGATTCTTTCTGTTATGCTATTGAGATCAATTATCCATTGCTAGATTTTGGTGATCAAGAATTTGATCTTTAGATAGTTATTGATATTCCTTACTGGTCAAATCATGTAGCCCAAATATGAAACAAATTTAATGCACCACAGTACAAAAAAAATACTCTATTTCGTGAATAATCATTAGTACAGAAATAAAAGAAAGCTTCTAGTATTCAGATTATGGTTCTGCCTTTTGATTTGAACCTGCTTTTAGTGCCGTTGTTATTATTATTCTTTTCGTTGCTTTTGCTCTTCTGTTGATGTTTATAGTTTTTGTTTTTGATTTAATGTTATCATTGTTGTTGTCTTCTTCTTGCTATCACAATACTTTAGTAATGTGAAATGCTACAAAAGCCTTGACTATAGTTTTTACATAATGCTGCGTTCTATCTTTTCATTTCAGGCAGTAAACAGCAGATACTACGGTCGTAACTCTTGTCAGCTAGTAAATACCACATCCTAAGGCTGGTACATAATCATCATTCTGTAGTCAGACAGTCTTTATCGTTTCAAATTTTCATTCGTCGTTCTCTACCTCAACTACCACCTTTGCACAGTAAAGACAATGATTGAGACACAATTTTCGTAGCTCCTAAAAAAACTAGTTGCGTTTATTCCTGTCCTTTTTGGGTTTTTTTTCCTTACGGCCGCTAAAGAAATGCTTTACCATGAATGATGCCTTTCTAACCTTGCAAAAAATGAGATGTGTTAAAAAAAGTATTGTTCAAGATATCCGAGAGAATTTTTTAAACTGTTCCTCAAACTACAATACACAAAGAAAATGTCAAAGGAAACGAATACAACAAAAATGGTGGAAAGACCGTGCTCCAAAAAAAAATTGGTAACCGTATGTCGAAATGCGAGCATGACGGTTTAGCTTACACTTTGGTCATAAAGCTCCAAGTGAATGTGTCAATGCTCAGAGTGACGGAAGAACAGTAAGTAAACCCAAAACCCAAAGTCTAAATTTAACTTATTATTATTATTATTATTATTATTATTATTATTATTATTATTATTATTATTATTATTATTATTATTATTATTGTTGTTGTTGTTGTTGTTGTTGTTGTTGTTATTATTATTACTTTCAATCTTGTCATATAAATACCGTCATTTGGAAATTTTGTTCGAACTACCATTATCGTTACCATCAAGTTATCTAATAGATAGTTCTTCTTTTTGACTCAAAAAAATGTACCAGTAACTTTTTATTTCAATATTTTTTTATAAGAGAATAAAATAATTTACAATTAGAATATAAATCAAAGAAAATCGGCATGCTGGTTGATATTGGGGCTTTAACTGCGTAATGTATGTGATGCTCATTAATTTTGGATGTCGGCTGGTATAAGAGATGTGAAGGAATTTCATGATAATGTAATTATCATGGGAAATCATCGAGAAAAAGGTCAAGCCGTATATACATGTAAAAAAAAGCATATATATGCACACTTTGTCTAAAAAAAAATACTAAATTTTGACTGAAGCATTATCACAGAAGAAAAGAGATCTTTTCTCATTGCGTACACAAGAAAAGATTCCTGTTGTCTGACAAGAGCTAAAAAAGGCTTGAGTCACTGGAGTCATGGAAAAGTAAATGTAGGTAATCAATAAAATTTACTATTGCCAATACACAAACACATATATCTTTATATATATCCCTTGTAAAAATCATTATTTTAAAGTCTGGTTTGTTTTGTTTTTTTAAATGAGGTCTATCCCTGTTTTCCAGGAGCTTCCTGTAGAACTCAGAATGGTGTAATTTTTTTTAAATTAAGATTTAATCTTTTACACGCTATTTTTATCAGGAAAGATTGAGTCGCACGGAGTCAAAAACAACATTTCTGGTTTTTTAAGGCATAAGAGTTACCTGACCCTTCGGCCCGTGAGCTTATGAACCTAAAGTCCGCAAGCTTTCCACCTAGTTACTAGTTACTAGGAGCTTCGTGTAATTAATAGTACAATCAATGTGGCGCGGGGCAATATTATTTTTATGAGTAAAGGTTGTTAATAATAGTAGCTCTCGTAACATGTTAGTGAAAAGGGTCAATCAGGATTTTGTGAAGACCTCATACATGTAAAAACTTGACTCGCTCTTGGTCTATCACTACACTAAATTGTTTAGAGCATGATAAGCATGTCTACTCTTCCAAAATCTCTCTGTTCTCGTTGCCAGATTTAGCTCTAGATTTGGGATCTTCTCTCGAAACAAAACAGAGGTTACATAAAGAAACTGAAATAATCGATGTTGATCGACAGCAACACGTTTTGGTACATATTTTCTTTGAAAAGAGCGATATATTTAAGTATTTTGCTCATGTCACTTGTTAAATCCAAATACGGAAGTTCTTTAAATATATTAACCCTTCTTCCACAGGATTGCCTAATACGTCGTCGGAAGAGTGGACAGATGAAACATAAGGCGCAAATCGTATCTGCAGGCTTTGCGCTTTTTGGTTTGAAATGCTTTTTGATACCGCCGACATTGTAATTAGCATTTTTTCTGATAAAAAAAAAACAAAAAAAATTCTCTATTGTGCCGAAGAGGAATCAAGTATCTCTTTACATTTAAGACATCGTTAAAAATTACTTGTTTGACCTCTCTGATAGGATATTTCGTTAGGTTTTAAGGTTTTATAAAAACGCAAGACTCTTTCAACAAGACTAAACATTATTTTCGGGGTAAAAGAAAGAAAAACAAATTTCATTTTTGTTCTGCGTTGGCAATTACGTTTGAACAAACATTAAGAACTTGTTAGTTCTTAAAACAGACTTAAGCCTTTTATTCTAGAATGGTAGAAAGCAGCGTATTTTTAATACTTTCAATGGTCTGCCCAACAGAAGAATTCAACAATACTCGTTCGTATTGTTTGTCCAGTTTTATAGAAATGAAGAAATGAGAGCATGCAACAAGAGTTTGCAAATAAAATCGATGGCGCGACTTGACAAAGTTAGTGCGTTCCACTCACGCCGGTCGGGCACTTTTCAGACCTTTACTTCCTTGTGCGGTACTGGTCCAGTGGTAGACCTTTGGCCTCAGCCTTCGGATCCGGAGGTTCATGGTTCAAAACCTGCTTAGCAAGTGGGAAATTGAAACCTTGAAAAACGTTCACTATTCACATTTGTCTCATTAAGCTCAAGTTGAAAACGAGGCGGCCGTACCCGTTTTTAGGTCGGTGGTGAAATATCTTGTGAATCCGACAGAGTGACGCTCCGTTTGTAACATGTTTATCTTTGTGATGTATGTGACAGGTAACTTCGATAGTAAAGATTTGTCAGGTAACTTTATAAAACAGCTTTAAATCGATATTTTTCATTAAAAATATTATATTTTTTTTGTTGACCCATTCCGTAATTTTTTTTGTTTGTTTTGTTTTTTGTTTTTTCTTTCTTTCTTTATTCATTTATGCATATTACATATTAAAAATGTGAGAAAGGTGTGAACATTGAGCGATGCTGCGCCTAAGGCTTAACTTAGTCTATGGCCAGGACACTTTTTAAAACTACCTTAATGCCTTCTTGTTCGCTCTATGAATAGCTCTATTGCGTGGTAGAACTTAGCTGGTTAAATCATCCTAACGAAAAAGTTATTCTTAGGGATTTTTAGAAAGAGAGAGAGAGAGAGAGAGAGAGAGAGAGAGAGAGAGAGAGAGACAGAGACAGAGACAGAGACAGAGACAGAGACAGAGACAGAGACAGAGACAGAGAGACAGAAACAGAGACAGAGAGAGAGAGATTGAAAGAGAGAGAGAGAGAGAGAGAGAGAGTGTGTGTGTGTGTGTGTGAGTGAATGAACAGACAGACAGACAGACGGAACAAAGACAAGATAGAGTCGGGCAGAGAGAAAGAAATGGAAAGTCCACTAAGACCACAATCAATAACTTCTACAGCTTTAAAAAGTGTAAACGGGATCGTCCATTATCTGTCCCCCCACTGTCTGACTTGCTTGTAAAGCCGGCTAACACCTTGGCCCTGCATCAACTAAAAACATCATAAAAAAAAATTTGCTGCTTTTCCGGGTTATTTTTTTTTTTTTTTTTTTTTTTGGTTTTTTGTTTTTTGTCTAGTTGTATCACTAGAACATAACAGAAGATTAGGTCGTAATGGTAGTAATAGTGGTGGTGAAAGTAGTAATAACAGTAGCTGTTGTCGTTGTTGTTGCTGCTGTTGTTATAATGGCTAGATGACTAAGAGTTTATAGTAGGTTTTTTTTTTCATTCTTAGCAATAGGCGGCAGAAGAAAGAACAGTGCTGTATGAATTTGTAGGTTGTTTTTGTTTTTCTTTTGTTTTTTTTGTTTTTTTTTTGTTTGGTCTTTTTTTTTTTTTTTTTTTTTTTTTTTGCTGCTGCTTCAAGTGATGGTTCACTTCCTCAAAAACTTCAAACTAGACTTTTAGATGATTGGTTGTCTGTGAACTGTACTTCCTCAGTCTTTTACATTATTGAAAATCAACGTAAAAAATCGAACCAAGGGTAGTACTTTTTGCCTTTGGCATGACATGGCTGTGGCGTGAGAGTGACGTGCCATTGGAATGTCATGGTATGGTTGGCAGTTATGCTACTCAAAGGAAAGGAGCACCGCCAGGCCTCTGTTGTGGACTGGCTACTGATGCTTTACTGGCAACAAACGCATAGATAAGGCGAGCCGACCAGGGAGGTAATTGCTTATTCAGGTGAGATGAGAGAAATGAGGAGAAATCCATAACCTCGAATAATGGGAACTTTCTATAGTTTCGTAAACACATTGGCAACCGTACGAAAACATATGTCACAGATAGAGATTTGTGAATTGGCAGGAGCCTGCAAAGGGGAAAAAAAACATCAAGATGTCCGTAGCAAATAATGAACTTGCCTCTAAGTCTAGGCAAAACAAAAGAAACGAAAAACTATTTATAAGGAAATAAAATGTTTTGGTTGTCCAATTTTGTTCATTTATTCAGAATTTAAATGGCCGTTAAAAGAAAGATGACAAAACCGTAAACTTTTCAAATAAAGCACCATGGTTCTTTTTGTGTTTTTCAGCTGATTTTTTTTTTTAAAATGTATATTTTGTTGTAAATCTGTGGCAAATAAGAATTGTTGATAGGCACATGAATTTGACAAGATACATGGAAATATATATAAAATTAATTTATTTATTTTTTGTGATGTTCATTGAGCATTTAGCATACAACTGAGGATTTCTGGAACACATGACCCGAATTAACACAAGAAGTTCAAGAAGATTCCCATGTACTGGCTCGCCTGAAAGAGAAAATTTGAATAGTCATATCTAAGAGGGAGATACAAGTCACATTATTGCTGTTGCCCAAACTAGTAGGCACGTTCAGTATATAACTTACTTATTAGAAAAAAGAGAAATCAAGCCTGAAGCATTGAACTAGTGTAACAATATGTAAACGATAAATCTCTGATAAGCTATATGGGAAGCAGATGTGTTAAAGTAAGAAAAGGGTCAGCTTTTATCCACCACAGATGTTTAGTTAGAGCGACTTTGTAACATGTGAGAGCAAGATTTCTTATACCAAGATTGCTTTCATGATAGTACTGCATTTCATGAGGTGGACCTGATTGCATAAATACTGATTAACTTATGTCTCAAACAAATTTGTTTATTAATTTTTTGGTAATAATGTTAGGTTAATTTTTATGAACAGGAGATGAAATTTGCTCTGCCAACAATTTCAAAGAAATATAAGGATAATGAAATCTGTCTAGCCTTAAAATACAGTTGCCCTGTGCTGAAAAAAAATTAGCTGTGACTTTTCGAAGAAGGCTTCTTGAAAACCAATGAAACCCTTTTCTTTACGGTATATACAAATGTATACCGGTGACCTTTCGTCTTAAAGGCTTCGCTTGGGCAAACAGACATTTAGTATTCTGGCAAGGATTTAAATATTAATGATTATGTTCTGATATTTGAAGCTCATCGGCCTAACTAAATGGTTTCATAGCTAGGGATGCCCACAGGGCAATATAATAGATTCAAGGGGATTGCTACTTTTTAAAGGGACTTACGATGGAAGGATTACGGTAGATTCTATATAACTAAAAATACAACTTCAATTGTATAATACACGGTCATTCTGTGGTGCGCTGTGGTTTTTAAGCATCAACGCTTTTCTGTAATTATCTCTTTTTCTGTTCGTTTTATATTGGAATTTCCCCCTGACCTTTAATATTTCACAAGTATGCGTGAAGCAAGAAACTGGAAATCATATGAGAACTGTGTGACTCCTTTCAATCCAATTATTTTAATATGTTTTTGTTAATGTTTATAAAGGGAATCAACTCTTGGTGATGCGTGTTAATTTTTGCTTCGGTATAATGACAATAATGCCGAGAAGTTTGGAGCCTTTACAAATCAATTGAATACATTTGCTAAACCATGATTAGCAGTTTCCATAACTGATAGTCTGCACCAAGAAAATTGAACTATTTAACACAAATCCTCAAAAGTGCCCGAAGAAAGTATCAAAAGCTTTTTCCCGAAATGTATTTGAATCTTTCCCTGGTAAAGAGAGCAGGTGGGTGTTTTATACCTTGAAAATTTGGAGCGGGTAACTATCAAATGTGGTGGAAATAATGTTTGTTAAGAAATCGCTGTATTATTCCAATACCGCATTCTTACATTCGATGCACGCTACAACTGGAAGTCAGTGTAGTGCCTTAAACATAGTTGGAAAATTTTGTATTTGAATCAAACAAGCAGCACTGTGTAAATACCACAAATGTAAACAAATAAACGCAGAGAGGATAGACATAGAGTATAGATACTCTCTGATGAATCACAGAACTCATCGTGGCCTAGAATTTGGAGAGCGGACCCCTCTACCACCTGCAAAGGCCCTTCGTATGGTTAGATCGTCACAAGTGTTTGAAGCGTTTTATAAAATTTCTACTGCCATCTATAGTCAATAGTGATATTTTAAGTAACTCATAAAGCTGCAATGCAAAGCATTGTTACTCTAGCGTACCGACCCAATCCGATACTGTATGTTTTTAATGAGATATCAACATCGCATCTGAGTATATTGAAGTTTCTGTGTATAAGTGATTTCTAAAAGAATAAAAATCATTTGTATTCATCTTACAATAGATGTCAGCAACAAAGTAACGTCAGGTTTTTGTTGGGTTTTTTTTTTTAACCCTGTCATATGATGGTGAAAAACAAGCGTAACTAATTAGGAGCCTTACAAACTTCTGGGGATCGCGACATCAGCTTCCTGCAGACCGTAACACAGGCACTACCCTACATTTATTCCCCGACATTCTGAGCCATAAAAATACGTCGATAGGCCTAAGACCAACAAGCAGTTAGAGAAATCGACTTCAGATTCATACAGAATGTAGGGTACGGATAATTGGTTAATTTCTCAAGGAAATTAAATGATAGCAACGAATAACACCGATCGATAAAACTGTTTAAAAAAAAGTAAATAATGGTGACAGTCACAATCAGCCAATCAGCTGATGCAAAAACAAAACAAAACAAAACAACAATATCACGATGTGACGATACCACAAAAATCACCTTATCAAATTGCAAAGAAATAATTATACATTTTCGCAAAAATGTCTAAAGATAATTATGACAGGAATAAAAATTTATCTTTTAAATAAAAGTCAAGTTTTTCATGTATAAATGAATAGATTTAAGTGTTGGACCGGCACAGCAAAGACGTATAACATTAAATTATTGCGGTTCTATAAAAGTAAAATCAAGTTATGTAAACATATCATGCTAACTGTAATATTTTACTCTTCTTAAATTCAATTCTTACAAATGAAATAGAGCGAGGCATGAAAGGAAAATTAGTAACACATCAGATCCTGATCATCTGAAATCTTCATCAACCTCAACGAGAAATCAGTCTACTCTTGAATGTGCCTTGTCCTTCTTTGCGATACACTTACATCTAAAATATCGGCAGTTAGACTTTTAATCACTTATATCCAATGACTATCCCTGGATAATAAGAAACAAGTAAAAATAGGCCAGGCACTTTTTCTTACCCTTGCATAACCGTCACACAGACTTGCAGACCGCAGTAGAAAGTTGCAGTATGTTAATACCTATTATAATGGTGTGCGCTCATCAGAGAGGAAGTGTCGAATTATCCTAATTGTTTCAGTCTTCTAAGTCTCTGTCAGAGTCTTAAATGAAAGAGGGACTGTTGGGGCTAAAGGGGACCATCTGGTTTAGATTAAAATATTGGCTCAAGCTAGGTATGCTACTAATTTCATCGGCAACTGATCACATGAAAAATCATTGCCTTTTCTCAAGGACCATTGCAACGGATTTAAAGCAGTGGTGGACTTCAAAGTAGTTCGCATCAAAGTGTTTTTGTTTTCGAAGAGCAGATGTCCAGATGTTTAAAACTTCCGACAGTGATGGAAGAAATTGCTTAATCATAACACAGCCTCATTTCTGTGTAAAGACGGTTTTGGGCCTAATAGGCTTGTTTTTCTGCTATTTTATTAAAGGACACATCACACCACACATTGCTTCCCGGTTCTTCTGAAAATTCAGAGTGATGTATGAGTAAAGAGTGAATCGGGCATGAAATGCCGTTAGTCTGAAAGTAAGGAAACAGATTGTTTGGGAAGTAAAATAGGATTGATTTGTCTAGATTTACAGAAGGCAAACTCGGACCAATGCTTGACCTATTAAAGTCGCACTTTTTCTGTGGCATGCTTTTAACCATTAGAATGAGCTTCTATGCAAATATCATTAAAATAAACATTAAATAATATGGCATAAATTTAAAAAATAGAAGCGTGTTTGAATCTTCACCGCGTTTTCTAATTGTTCTTTCTAATCAATTCCTTTGATGAACGAACCTTTTTTTTTTTTTAAATCTTAGTAGTAGTCCACTGAAATGCTTCGCTTCGTATTACCTATGAACTGTTTTCCATCACGTTTTACAGAGGAGTTGGGGTGGGGGAGGGGAGGGGAGAAGGGACTAAAAGCGTTGGGAATTTATCCATATTTGGCAAACAGAATATGCTTATCAAAGCTTCAACTCCATCTAGATCAACGAGTTTAAGATAAAACAGTATATGGTTGGAAGCAATTTGGAGATACAGATAAATGTTTATAAGCTTCAAAATTAGGATGAGGGAAAGTATCGTTCTTTATTGCTGTTTTCTCTTAGAGGATTGTGTTTTAGTGCTGCTTTTCCTTCTCCGACTCTAATTCCTTTGAAGTAATTTAATTTTCTATCATACCAAGAAGACATCAGGTTGTAACTGTGATGAATAAACATAAATCAAAGTTTAGTCGATAGCAAAGTATCTTCCTTTTTTTAAAACTCATAATATATAAAAGATGAAAGGTTAGTCTAATTATAATGTAAAACGTAAAATAACTTTCCCGCGATCGTAAGCTGAGTTGTTCGACAAATGCATAGTAAATCTCAATTATTTTAATTAACTTGTAGATATAGTCATTTTTGCCTGGTTAAGGTACAAAAAAGTTATAGCAAAAACAAAATTTTACTCTCAATCCATGTTTTTCTGCTACTCGTTTTATTGTGCTTTTTGTATGAACTCACCAGTACGTTTTCTTCGCCGCTACTGATAGTATTCTCTCTCTCTCTCTCTCTCTCTCTCTCTCTCTCTCTCTCTCTCTCTCTCTCTCTCTCTCTCTCTCTCTCTCTCTCTCTCTCTCTCTCTCTCTCTCTCTCTCTCTCTCTCTCTCTCTCTCTCCCTTTCATCTTTCTCCCTCTCATCTTTTGATTTACAATTTTTTTAAACTTTTATCACGCATCTTCTTTCAATCCCTCTTTGTATTCCACTCTCCATCTCTCTCTCTCTCTCTCTCTCTCTCTCTCTCTCTCTCTCTCTCTCTCTCTCTCTCTCTCTCTCTCTCTCTCTCTCTCTCTCTCTCTCCGTCTCTCTATTTTTATATTGATCTATATACTTATTTGCCCTTCTTTCTATAAATCCTGCATGAAGTGATTACTACATAAATTTCCTATCCATCCTCTCTTTTCTTTCTCATTTCGGTATATTATCATTGATCTATCATCGACTCTTTCGAAATTTTTTTTTCCTTTCAGTAGTGCACAAAGAGAGCCTCTGTAAAACTTTGTAAAGGATCTTCAGTGTTTGTTTCAGCGGGACGTTTTGCACTTAGTAGTTCAACATTTCAAAAATTCGAAAGATTATAATGAACTCAAGGTTTGCATCCATTATAATCTCTTACTTTTTTTGTAATGGCTTCCTATTCCGCTAAGTGGTCGACTCGATTTTAAAGGCAAAGGTTTCTAGACCTCAATTTTTTTTAATAAAAAACGAATATGCTCAAATTTTGACCCGAAGGTTGATAAACTTTTTTGAGAATATGAAAGATTCTTTCAGTTTGTATAGCGTAATGCGCTTACACACTGACACACGTATACATATACACACGATACAAACTTATTCTTGTAAATATCGGCCATAAACATGTGTTCTTTCCTTTAGAGCAGAAAATAATTTACTTCAACTTCACAAAAATAATTTACCCATTAATTCTTTCTTCCTAAATTTATCTTTTCGTTTTCTTTACCCTTTCATTGTTGGACTGGCTTTATTCACTGAGTTAATAATGGGTAAAACACTTCCAGACCAGGAGAACAGAATCTAGGTAAAGAAAGAAAATACAAAGAACTTAATCGCATCGGTTTGGGATCCTTAGGATTTTATCCGTAACAAACGAAGATAAAAATCATAGAAAAGAAAAGAAGACTGGGGATTAATAAGTTTTGAAGCAGGCTTCCTGTAATTATATTTGCCTTATGAATTTTCCTTTGTAAACATGAATCCGTTTGTCAGCACATCTTGATGCTTTGGCATAAGCATAACGAAAACAACAGGTACTGTGATATTTATCAATCATAAACCCATGTACATGTATCTCTTTCTATTCCATCCCAAGAGCTTTCATTGTTTTGGTTTTTTTTTTCTTTATATTTTTATCGAGCTGTCTCTCATATGACCTCTGTTTAGATTAAGATACTTCCTCTCTCTCTCTCTCTCTCTCTCTCTCTCTCTCTCTCTCTCTCTCTCTCTCTCTCTCTCTCTCTCTCTCTCTCTCTCTCTCTCTCTCTCTCTCTCTCTCTCTCTCTCTCTCTCTCTCAGCTTTCTAAGGTAGAATTATAGGCCTACATAATACGTCTGATATCTGTCCAAATATCACTTGTTCTTGCAATGCACCATGTTTTAACGTAAAGGATGATTCATGTTCAAAAGGATTTACAGGTTGTGATTTTACGCAATAAGCTAACTATAGTTATTACTGCGACTCACTAATCTGGTACAATATATTATATTGTACTTCAATCTCCATCTATCAATCTATGGGGTATCGAGTTTATTAGCCCTGCATAAATGAAATCATAAAGCCATAGATTTATTGGCCAACACAACATTATAAATTTTGTCCAATTGGAGTAAGAATGGAAAACATTACTAAGATCGAGGGAACCTTGACATATTGTTGTTGTTGGTTTTTTTTGTTGTTTGGTTTTTGTTGGGTTTTTTTTTTTTTTTTTTTTTTTTGGAGGGGTTGTTTATTTTCTCCGTTGCTGCACCGCATAAGTTTAGTCAAATATCACTGCTTCGTGTATGTCGAGACTATAATTATGTTGTGAGTTTTTAAGAGATGTCTCAAATCGTGTATGCCAGAGTCTGAAGCTAGAGATTTGTTGAATTCATATTCTGCAATTCATATATGTATGCCCACTGCTCGTATGCTGTTTCTAATGTAGTCAGTCGAACCTTTCACTATGATTTATTTGCTCAAAATGAGACACCGTTCATCGGTGAAACTAATTCTGAATATTTTAATAAGGTACTGATCGCATGTAAAGTTTTTTCCATTAGAACTAAAATAGCAAAAATTGCTGAGAATTTCAATAGCTTTATCGACAATGGCACGGAAGAGCTTCACAAGAACTCTGGGCTTCATCATAATTTATTTTTCACTTTTAAATCTTAAATGAGATATTCATTAAATTAAAAACTGTTGTTAATGGTTTCTCTCCCAAAAACGTTTTAGCCGAAACTCTTGTTGCGTCAGAGAAGATAGAAATATGTAAATGAAAAAAACAAGGCGCGAAAAGATGTGAAGATATGAATTGAAAGAGGTTAACATGGAAATAGTTGTTTGCTACACTCCGTCCAAAAGTGGCAAGCCCACACAATCATTGCTTACCACAATGCCATCTGAGGCATAACTGGAGCTGGGAAGATAAACAAAAATCCACTGGCAACAGACGTCACAGGTTTCATGAGGAATTATTGCACCATGTCTCTAAACTCCATACCCATTGACACTCAATAAAAGGAGAGGGAGGGAGGGGGGGGGGGGGAGAGAGAGAGAGAGAGAGAGAGAGAGAGAGAGAGAGAGAGAATGAGAAAGAGAGAGAGAAAGGGAGGGAAGAGGGCAGGCTAAAAATTTCACCGTGAACCTTCACCTTCTTTATTACTTTTACTAGTCATTTCACAATACATATACCGTTTTAAACTAGAAAAGTTCTATATTGAGTATTGTAAAGTTAAGTTGTGAAATACACAAACCAATTTTCAATGTTGTTGCAAGAATTGATAGTCGTAGTGCAAAAAGGTTTAACAAAAATTATATTTTGTAATCATTGAAATGAGCCGTAAAAATTGTTTAAGTTATTGTAACAATTTTATGATTATAATCTGAACATCTAAGTTACATCTTGTTTAGTTGAGAATTATCTGTAATGCAGGAACTTAAAGACATAAACTTAATCGTTTTTATAATTACACTGTATCTTAAATTAAAAACTACTAAATTTAACCATTCCTAATGACTAACTCAAACTGTCTACTTACATGATTCAGGTTTATTCTATTTCTTGTTACCACGAAATCTAGATGCTTTAGACCATAAATTGCACCATCAATTCTCTTCAAAACAACAAGATGTCTTCAGATCTTTGTTTTACCGAACAGAAAGTTCTCATGCTAATCATATACATGTCATTTTATAAGTATTGCCAGAATATAATTTCAGAAAATCATACTTTTTAATTATATAACTTTGGGTGGAATTATAATTAACAGTCTAATATTCTGTAATTGATGGTGATCAAATTATGTCAGTAGTGAAAGAATTTTGCATGAGTGAAATATTTTTGCATGTTATGTCACAGTGAAAACAAACTTTTCTCTTGCTGGCTTCTCAGACATTCGTTTTTCATGAAAATACACACTCCTTTTATAGAGATGGCTTTTAATGCAGCCGAAGGTATTTC
The DNA here is from genome assembly GCA_033675545.1 of Elysia crispata. NCBI lineage: Eukaryota > Metazoa > Mollusca > Gastropoda > Plakobranchidae > Elysia > Elysia crispata. Next base: position 752,009 of record JAWDGP010006989.1, read on the forward strand.
TCTTTAGAGAAGTATAGAAACCTAAATAATCTTTTTCAACATGTAATATCTGTGGCTTTGAAGAAGTTTCATTTATTTTTACTGGAATGAACATTACGATTGCTTTGTCTTGTTTTTGCTTCTCAAGTCTCCTTTGTTGGTACCACTTGAGCCTCCCTAAGCCCGTCAGCTGTGTGGACTGTCAAACATGTTTATCAAATATTTTCTTTCTTATTGATGTTTTTCCTATGTAAGTACAACATACCCTAAATTTCTCGCAGAATCTTACTTGGAGACAAGTGAATGTTTGCAGAGTTGAAAGGATTTAACTATGCATCATGTGAAATATTTCAGTCCACACAGCTCCAACTTTATTGCCAGATCTATATGCATGTATTTCTCATTCTATCTTCAGAGTTATTAGAATAATCTACCATTATATAACTTTCTACATCTTTGTAAATAGCCAGGCAATGTTTGGGCCTGGGGATCAACTAACGACCATAACTTCCGTGATATGAAACACAGACATTTCAAATAGACTGTTCTGTTTCATCAAAGAGATAAAGAAAGTTTCGTTTACATTGCCATATCAATTTTTAGAGAGATAAACTCTTATAAAATTATTCATGGAGTCAAAAAAAACTAAATAATTACTGGTTATTCAATGAATATTGATCTATATTCAGAAATACAACTACCATTCCCCGATTGGACTACATTTTCTTATGACTATTATCAGAAAAAATAAACTATCAGTTAGAAAACCAATAGGCATTTGACCTTTATTTTCTTTCAGAGACATTTTTAATAACAAAAAGTGTTGTCAGTATAAAGATATCCACTACCTTACAATATACATGTAAATTAAATCACACATTCCTATACAAATCCTATTTTGGTTGTATAAAAAAAAAGCAATCAAACAATATCATATTGGATTTTCTGTTTAATAAAAGTTGCTAGTGAAATTTCAAAATTTTCAAGAATTAAAATAAGATTAATATGCAACAAAGGAAACATGGGAAAACGGCAGAAAAAAAATACCATACGCGGTAAATCACTCTTGCATTGATACTGAGTTTAGGTCGAACAGAAAACTCTCATTAAAAAATTCTTTATATTACACAAAATTGTAACAAGTTTCATGAGCAATAAAATAAAGCATTGTTTTGAATTTTGTTTAATCTAAGCAAAAATAATTGCCAAGTAAAGTTAAAAAAAAAAGGTGAAAATACATTCAAACACAATTCATTATTTTGTTCAACCTGAAAGTAAACTTCCTTTTTTCATCAACCTTACTATACTCTAAACTACAAAGTGCATGATAAGTTCACATTTTTCTTTTGGAAGATCCCATTTATCTACCAGAAAACTGGTGATCATCTTGTAGTTGATATTCAGATTTTTATCAAGCTTGCATAATTTGCAGATAGATGATGATGAACACAATATACATGTATTAACATCATTTACAAGCCAAATTGCAAGATAAGTGCAAATAACCACAGTTATGGTTACTAAAATACCAACAAGGTTTTCACTTCTGGCTAAAATAAGATCAATTTCACAATTGACTCAAATAAAAATTGTGAAACTTTGACTGTTCAAAATTTTAGGGTGTCGAAACTTGCAGTGAAAAATTATTACCCAAAGACACAATATTTTGATATCCATAAAGTGATACCTTCCCCCAATCAAAAAAAAAAAAAGAATAAAACAAAAACAAGATGCATTTATAGATTTCTTCATCTTGAAATTGACATTTTGATATTTAAAAGGGATGCTGCCATGTAAAATCTTTCTCAGTGCATGTATATTTCTCGACAATTAATGTGCCTGCAAAATATTGCAATGAAAAAAAACTTTCAGATAGTTTACAACTGTAAGTGCTATTCCTCTGAAAACATTCAGATCACAGTGCTTCTTTTGTTTTTGTTTTTTTTTTTATCCAAAATTAAACTTTCACACTTGCTTGCATTTGAATGTTTGTTGATTCCTTTAAATTGATTGCAACAGCCAATGCCTGTAGATTTTCCAACTTAGCAAGCAAATTGAGTTGAAATTTCTAAAACTTCAATTCATGGTCTCTATGTAAAGGCACTTCAGTCAATTAAAACGGCAGTTGTTGCTTTTCACACATACTGGCAAACTATTATAGTTAAAAAAAAAAAAAAACACCTCTATCTCTCTGTCTGTCTACCTGTTCATTCGTCTGTCCTCTTTCTCTAGCTCTCTCCCTCCCTCCCTCTTCCCCCTCTGTCATACAAACATCAAAATATGCACACACATGGGTTTATGCTATACTCTCACATTTATCCAAATACTCACTATTTCAAAAATGCTCTTGGTCACTTGTAAATGACACTGGCATTCCTTCCCCTTTACTTAATAATATAACTTGGATAAAAATGACTTGACGGCATTACACATTGCTTTGCAGCAAGGAAAAAGTTTGAGTTAGATCCAATCACTAAAATTTCCGCAGCGCATATTTTTAATGGATTTCCTCTCTTTTCTATACACAGATATTTTCTCCATGCTCTTGAAAATCATGAGAGCTACTTATCATGAGGCATAGTGCTTAGATATGTTTATAAAATTGAAAGCATGATTGCACAGCATACAAATAGTTTATAATTTTATTGCATATTTTACTCCATGGATTCTGGATCTGTGCAACTGGCAACAAGCTTTTGAAGGTTGGGATTTTCCATTGCAGCTGATATTCTCTCCTTGTCGTTTATCTGTTTGTTTACTGAAAATTTAGTAAAGAAAAGAAAAAAAAATCAAGTTCATTTTCAAACTTGGATATACATGCAGTTTTTAAAGACATGAAAGAAATAATGAAGTCAATGATTTAAGAAAAGCCCACAGTCTGTGCGGGCTCCAAGTCTAATAGATGAATAGGAGAGCTTCATATCCACTAATCTTTTCTCTGGCTCAAATCATAATAATAAAAAACAATACAGATTATTTCTAATGCGCTCTCCCTTAAAATTCATCTTCAAGTGCTTATACACTTTGAAATCTGATTCTCAAAGAACATAGCAATAAAATTTTACATTATTACAAAACATGTACACACAACAGCATTGATACATATAAGAACATGGTTTTACATTTAACTAAGGTAGGTGGTGGTACAAATGCGTCTTTAGTAGCTTTTTAAAAGTTTCTTCTGAGTTTGTGTCGCAGCACTGAAAGCTCTTTGGCTATACTTTTTAGTTCTAGATCTTTTTTGCATTTTAAAGTTTTTTCCACTCAAACGAAGGAACCTTAATGGTAAATAAGAAGGAACAAGATTTAACACATATCTAGGCACAGTTTCATAAAGACATAACAGAGAAATGCATGATTTTACTGGTGACTGGTATAGACGTTTAAGGAGAGGTGATATGTGCTCAAACTCTCTTTGCCTGTTACCATCCTAGCAGCACTATTTTGGTATCTTTGTAACCTATCTAGGCTGTTGTTAGGTAAATTTACATATAAAGAATCACCATAGTCCAAGCTTGAAAGAATAAAAGCTGACACAAGAGTCATTTTTGATGTCCTGTCCAGAACTTTTGTCATAGCTCCTCAAAAGCTTAAAAAAATGGCTTGCATGTGACTCCATTGATAATTTATTATCGACATATGAACCAAGATTTTTAGCTTTATTAATTAAAATTGAGGCATCATTTCCAACATTTAAGTGCTTTATATCATTGCCTTTCACTTTTTGTTTCTCACATCAAATAGTAATCTTTCTGTTTGGTCATTTTAACAGGATGAAAAAAAAATTACAAATAAATGATTCTATTTCTATTAATAGGTTATTTGGTTTTATTCTAATGAGATATACTCATTTTTGTTTAAATTGGCAGCCCAAAGTAGAAATACATAGAGACTGGTCCTCTAAAAAGTTATTTTTAGTTCATTTAGATTGCTAATATCTTGCACCATACAGGAGAAGCTTCCTTGTGAACCCATGTGACATTACTCAAGTCTATTTTTTTAACTTCTTAAAAAAAATTGGCTGAATAGTGGTTTTATAACAAAAACTGATTTCACACAATGAAAAATAAGAGTGGCTATATGTTTACATAATGTTCAGCTCAGACATTAAAAGATCCAAAACCATACAGTGGCATACTTACTTTCATCTGCTGTGTCGTGGGTCCCTTTTTTTATAAATATGTCAATCTGTAAATGATTCAAATTATAAAATTATATTTACACTGTCTCTGAAATGTTGCTACGGAAGACTTTGGCTGGTGTTCATTGATAACTAACTCAATAATCTTGATTTAAAAAAAAAAAAAAAAAAAAAAATATATATATATATATATATATATATATATATATAACATATGCCCTAAATCCCTCATTTTGTTAAATGAGCTAAATGCCAAAGAAAATGACAAAAATTATTGGATTTTTATATCGAATCTTCATTAAATAATAATTAATAGCCTTCACCATAATATCTCTTTCATGTGAATCAGATTAATGCACATGATTCGCCATCAATCCAAGAGTACTTTGGTTACAAAGAGGATCATTTGGAAACCTTTTATAATTACAAAAAGATGATTAACATATCTATTTTTATGTATTTACTACACATGGAGCGTAATTATAGCATGCACATAGTCAATTAAGTCAACTGTTTTTATAAATTAAAATTTACTGAAAATGACTTTCACATACCTTTTTATGGGCTGTCATAGGAAGAAAATAAATCAAGCTAGTGCAACATGTTATTAGGCTGATAAAAAAAAAAATTTTGGTATAGAATAAATATGGTAAATAAACCATTTTTTTTTTGCTCTTGTTTCACTGTTTACCTTTGGTTTTTGAGGAAGGCAATGATCCAACTTTGATCGTATTGACAAACCTATGTGAGGGAAACAGAAATACTTCAATTTCTATTCAGAAAGCAAATATCATTTTAAAGATCAACACTATTGTGCTCTAAAACTTATGTGGATTTAAATCCTGACATTGAGATTGATTGAAACTCATTTTTTTATATTGTAACTTTATTAAAAGATTGACCAATTATGCATCATCTTAACATTATTAATGATACAAATACATTAGATAAAAGGAATTTGTTAAAAATTTGGTAGGAAAAATTTTCCCGTTTTGATATAATATAATTCTCACTCAATTGTTACTGTAAGAGAAAGGTTCATATTTGTATTCAGAATAAAAAATTTATCAAGTAAAATACAATTTTAAAAGCTTAGGGTGAGTTGGGCCGATATCTACTATAATACTCTGTTCTTTTTATGATTAGTTTGTGATAAGGGTAGTACTTTTTAAATAATTAGGCCTATTTCTAATGCTGTTGTTGCAATCATTATCAAGGACACTAGGATATATGATTTTATGTCATTAATGTTACAATGCATAACAGAAAAAGTCTTAAACACATCTATTGCAACAGTTTATGTGATGTGGTAATGGAAACATTTTTTTTCAGGGCTGATTGTCAGTAATATAATGCTTATTGTTAGAAATGTTACTGTGACATAATTTTTGTTCTGTTCATTGATGTGGTTGCTGTTGTTTTTACTTGAAAACTACATCAGACATATAATCATACTAGGAATTTCTTAATCTTTGAATTAAATAGTTTTTCACATTCACCTTGCTTAAGAGTCTGCCTGTCTCTACCTACAATCTAAACAAGAACGAGCCCAAATAACACAACAGAGGTGTGCTGAATATTATGCAAGATTAAAGAATGATCCTGAACGTAACAATGCAGTGTTTTAGGAACAAAATGAAAGGAGTAAAAGAAACAGAGAGCAGCCGAAAGATGTATCGGAGGAGGAAAAAGAAAGAAGGAAAGCATTGAACAGGGAACGCGTCAAAGAGAGCAAAAAAAAGGTTAGTGGAGACCTTACACCAAAGGATAAGACGAAGCTGTCAGTGACAAGAAAATAGAAAGAAGAGTTGAAAGCAAAAAAGAAGGATAGAGAGAGGAAGAAAACGAAAGAGCGAATTGGCCTCCTAAAGAAAGGACAGCTGAAAATAAGAAAAATCATGAGCGCTACCACAAACAAAAGGGCAGTAAAGAGCAAGATGATGAAGAAAGCAGTAATTGTACAGGAAATGAGAATAAGACAGAGACAACAGTTAAGCAGTGAGCCATTTGAACCAATACTTGCCAAAAAATAGACCTAATTTTCTGTACATTTTACAAGGTCGCAATAGAGGGGTTCAACTGTATTCCTAAAAAAGCATTTAGATTTTATGTGACCATTAATGAGTCATCTCTTCATTATATATCAGGGAATAGTTGAGGAGACTATGGTGGAAGAAGCAGCAGCTGTGAGTCAACCCTCTGTGACCACTGATACAACCATTGTCAGCAATCAAGAGGTAACTCATGATAAATTTATAGCTAACTTTTTGTTAGCTTCATATCATACGCGCATCTTCACTTATGGAAATTATTTTTTTGAAAGTTTGACTAGGGGTTTTAGCTGTCTGCTCCCATATTCTTTAATCAAATTATTCGTTTCAAATTATGAACTACCATATTAAGAATTGTGACACTTTTTTCTTTGTGTGACTTTTTGGTATGAACAGAAAGTGTGGTAAGCTTACCCATATTTACTGAACATTTACTATGTTTTAACTATCTCTACCGCTTAAACAATTCAAATAGATGACATGATAATTTTTTTTAGTTCAGACTCAAATGCAAACTGGGTCTTAGGTGGTCGTTGAATTTCCAGGGAAGTCCACTTCAGCTGGTGGACATTTTTAGGACTGGTAAGATATACTTTGCATATGTATAATATAGAAAGCTAGAGTTCATTCGTGACTCTTGAGTCAACTTGCTTTAGAGATTTTAAAGGAAAAAATAAATTTGTTCATGTTAGGCTTATCTGATGTGGATTTCTTTTCTTCTTTACTTTTTGTTCTGTAACTAGTTGCTAGAGAGTACAACTCTCACTCCCATTTGTTTACTCAAGTTGGCAGGGGATCAAAAAATGGTTTTGTTTCCTTTGCTTATTGGCTTGTTTTTTCCACAGATCAACCAGTTGTAGAATTACAAAGCAAAACAATGGTCTTTACAAATTAAGTCCCTTCTTTAGTAATTCCCTTATATAAAAGCGTAATATGTAGTTGTTGCTTGGTTGTTTTTTTAATCGAACCAGATTCTTGCCATCGAACAAGGAGAGGCCAACATGAAATTTTGTCGTTTAAGTGGAAATAGGCCATTCTTCACCTGGCCTCAAATTGACGACATCGGATGGATGCCACTTTATTCGTTAACTCTAGTGAGTTCCGTAGCACAGACAAAAGGGAGACAATGTATTTGGCTCCTGAAACTATGTCATTTTTTTAATAATCTGTATTATAAAAGGCTTCTATTTCATTCTCCACTATCTCCTCCAAAACCTTTCCATGTACAGTGATAAAGTGTACAGAATTTTGATCTGTTGAGATCAGTGTTCTGCACGATACAAAGAAAATTAAAGAAAAGATATGAATTTAGGCTAAAAAATGCTCTTGAAAGTTCATTATACATTTATGGTAATTTATTATCAAAATTTTTTTCAAAATTTGTGACGATTAATCAAATTACATTCAAAAGACTAATCTCAGCAGTTTACAATTTTCAAAGCAGATTCCGCTTTTAAAACAAATAATTGTTGTTTTGTAAATATAAAAATATATAGTTATGTCATATTATTTCAATGGAATGAAATACTGGAAAAATTAAAACATTAAATTAAATTTTACCTACTCCAGAGTAAAACATATAGGTTATAGAAAACATGCTGTTCCGTGCAGGAAAGTAGTAGTGATTTTTTGAATGGTCAATATTTTAAGAATATTGTCATTATTGCCTTTTCTTCCTGCAGTGACAGTTGCGAATGTAAACATCTTTCTGTTTCTTTTGCGCGTGTTTCTTACTTTTACACTGTTTTTACTTAGCATATCAACCAGATCCACTATTTGTAAACAAGGAATCGTAGAAACATTCAAGGAGAGCCATTTTATAAATTTATCATGCGTGAGATATACAGAATGTGATTAGATCCAGTGTAACCCAATACATTTTTAAAAATCCTTAGAAAAAAAATCTTTTTTTTCTGTAATATTGTCTGAGCAGTTGCATGTTTTTATTTTGTATAGGAGAGCTCTTTTTCACTACATTTTTCTGTAACGGATCATCAGCATCACATTATGGTCTCGGTGGTAGGATAAACTGCAAAGTGGGCTGCTTAAAAGATTGAAACCAAATTTAGATTACTTTTTTGCTTGAAATCTTTCCCTCATTGTAAGAATGTCTGCATGACAATATGACAAGAATTCCAATGTCTCAAGCTTCTATATAGTGGCTCTGGAGGAGATCTATACCAGTGTCTGCTATTGTTGTAAACATTGCTTTTCTTTAATGTAGCTGTAGTTGTATCATGTACTGCCCTGGAGGAGATGCATGTACATCTGTCATTGTTGTAAAATTTGCTTTTATTTATTTTAGTAGTCTTCCCCACCTGCTCATTGCAGAAAAGTTTGTTTTTCTTCAGTGCAGATGTATGGTGGTGTTATCTTTGTGAATTTTGCAGTTATTCAATTTGGTGTCTCCCCCACCTGTTCGTTTGAACAGGCAATCAGCTTATATCATGATGTTGTCTTTAACTTAGGATTTTTCTCCTTTATGTTATTCTAATCATTCTAAATTATTTTTAGAGAAAGGGGAAGAAGATGGTTTATTTTTTCCATTGTTCAACTGCTATTAAATTTATTAAAAACAGGACTTAAACCATGTTGAACCATGCAAAATCCACTCATTACATCATACTCAAACTCAAAAAGAAAGGAAAATATTTCTGAAATATGATTTTTTTTTTTTAAAATTTGCAGTAGAAATTTGTGACCAAGAGTTACCATAATCATAATGGAAGATTGAGTGAGAATATTATATAATATATATGCTTGAAACCTGTGACAAAGGTGTGTAAATTAGTTGTGAACAATGTTAGTTGGTGAAGATACAATAGTAATGGGAACCAGGACTGATTCTCTTCAAACCAAGAGCAATTTTGGACATTTGCTTGCAACGGAGCTAAAATCAAAGCTTTTTTTTTCCTTACACACATTTTTTTCGCGATAGTGACTGAAAATAAATATTACATGTACAAGGTGACAGAGGTCAATAGTACAAATTTCAAGAATCTGTTGAAATTCATCTGGTTTAACAATTCAGCCATGAGTTTATTATCATAAGATGTATGGAGTCAACATATCACTCATCATAAATATACAGTAGAACACGAATAGTTTGAACATGGATCCCTCGAAATCACAAATTCCTTGAACTCATCCGTTTTTCCCTTCTCATTCTCTCTTTATTCCTAATCAAAGTTTTCGTGGAACTAGTTCAAAGTTATGGAACGTTTTCTTTGAACAACCAATCCTCAGTTAGAGAAAGAAAATATTCACTTCCTATTACGAATTCGACAGACCACGACTTTCAGTTTCATCAAACTGGTTGATCTAAAATTTCGACCAAGTGCTTTACACAACAATTGTTATTCTTCAAACAAGCACACCTTGCCTCACCTCTCCCTTTCACTGTGTAGAAACAATTCATGGACAGGAAGCCTAGCCTTTTATCTCTAGTCGCCAGGGAGAAAGACAAGTCCTCTCCCACCACACTATAGCTTAGTCAGATGCACCCTGCACCTGTGCTAGGTCTACCTTTCGCTAAGACTTCAAGACAAGAGTATTGATGACATGTAAACCTGTCTGGGCCCAACCCTTGCTTAATCAATCAGTAGATGGGTGTGAAAAACAGCTGGTGGGAATAATCTCTTTACTGATGGTTAGGACACCAGATAGCTCAAAAGGTAGAATGTTGGACTGACAATAGTGAGCTTTGCGTTCAATCCTTTGTCAGGTCCTATGATGGGATTAGGTCTAACTCTACCAAATTGAGTTGACAGACAGCCCTTGTCTTGGTTAAAGATTATTCAGGAACAAGCAATGTTTATTGTATTTGAACATAAACTTCAGAGTGTATATACGCCTAGCTAGAAAGAAATATCTGACCGCGGTCTAGAGTCTAGATCTAGCATCAAGAATTTGAGATCTATTAAGTGCTGAGTTTTGGAGACAAATTTTTACATAAAAAGAGTTGGGAATGACAGACTGGGTTGTTCAGTGGTATCTGACTTCCATTGGCTATTTGAAATAATTAAAGGAGGAAATACATGGCAAATAGGGTATTGTTCTCAATTGTACGGAAGTAGCCAAGAGTACATGAAGCCTCTATATTTTTTATAGTACTTCAAAATATTCACAAAAACTGTCACAAGTGCAAATCCAGGGTCAGAGTCTAAAAATATAATTGTTCGAACACAGCTACCTCGAAGATATAAAAATTCCCCAATGAATTCAAGGAATCTGTATTTTACTGATATGTATACAGACAGATAATAGATAGATAGATAGATAGATAGATAGATAGATAGATAGATAGATAGATAGATAGATAGATAGATAGATAGATAGATAGAAAGATTGATAGATAGATAGATAGATAGATTAGATTAGATAGATAGATAGATAGATAGATAGATAGATAGATTAGATAGATAGATAGATAGATAGATAGATAGATAGATAGATAGATAGATAGATAGATAGATAGATAGATAGATAGATAGATAGATAGATAGATAGATAGATAGATAGATAGATAGACAGATAGAAACAATTTCCAAAATGGTTGATAGCAAGAGAAAAAGAGGCATAAAGAGAGACAAGGAGGAAGAATAAAGAAGAGTGGAATTCAGAATTCATCTCCTCTCTTCATTTACATCTAGTGTAAGTGTTAGTGTGATCAAACATTCAAAGTCAACATATTCCAACTCTGACCTAAGTAATTTTGATTGCATAGATTCCAACCCATAAATTTTCTCCTCAGCTTACTAATTTTTTTCTAGACTGTTTAAATTAGTGGGCAATGAGTGATTGCTGAGTATTTTGTTGTCACCAGCAAGTTCATATTCTTTTTCAATGTTGCTAAAGTGAATGTGTTTTAAGGTTAACATGTGGTGGAAAGAATAACACTTTTCTTGTGAAAAATTTCACAAAGTCAAATTAACCTTTTTTGCCACATTGTCAATGGATTTAACTGTACTTTTACAAGCTGACTAAATTATGATTTGTTAATTGACCAGCACAAAAAAAAATAATAATCTTACCAATAATGGATGCCAGAGTACAATGTGGAACTGTAGGTACAAATTCAATAGAAGCCAGTACTTGTCCTGTCATCAGACGTTTGACCTTTACTCCTTCTTCTGACACAACATTTAAATCTTCCAATGATGCTGCTTTTTCTGGGTCCCTTATTTCACTTATGAGATCTTGAAGACAATAAAATGTGAAAGAATCAGGAGACAAACTACATGGAAACAATAAATGCATATCAAATTATACATAATTCAAGTTACCTTGTTAAAGGTCAGAGTAACATTCAGCGAACTGCAAAGCAACCCTAATCTAACTGCCCGAGGAAAAAATAAAACAATTCAAACCAAGTTAGAAGCTTGCAAAAAATCAAAATGAGTTTTAACTTTTGTATCATATGATTGTTTTTAAGTGATTCATGTAAGGCATATAGTGTACTAAAAACTTTTATGATAGCTAAATCAGAGTTATTTAGACTCAAATGATCTCTGTACTTCAAAATTACTCTTTTCATTTTGTTAATTTAGTGCATTTGAAATGTTTGTAAGTAGAAACTCATTGAGGAGCTAGATAACAGAGAGTCTTAGGAGAAGAAATTCTTGCTTATAGTAAGTTATTTGGCCCTTAACTTCTGACACTCTAAGAGGGCAAGGCCACACCCAGGAGTCTCTTTTTTTTCCACTGCTTTGGGATTCAAACCATTTTTTGATGGATTGCTGAACCAGGCACTTTACCGTTTGGCAAAATTTAAGACTGCCTTTAACTTTTTATGTCTAGGATTTTGTTCACAAAAATTACCCCAACATAGTAAAATCAAATTAAGTGGCAATAACGAAAGAAACTGATATATTGAAAGTAACCAATGAGCAATGGTCTTTTTAATTGATGAACGATTTTTTTCAGGTGCTTAAAGTACACTGGCATGGAACGAGGAGAGGCATGCACCATCTGTGTAGAAAAGCTAGGCCTACTAGATTTAGGCTTAAATTATATACCGTAATAATCATACATGAAATCTTAAATCTAAGGTGGAACACTACCACTAAGTAGCAACTGTTATTAATAGCTGACAGTTGGCAGCTATTCCATTTGATTTTATGTTGCTACAGCGACAACTCATGGGAAGGGATCAGTGAGGTAATCACGTTGTAAAAGAGGGCAGCTGAAAGATTTTCAACCCACCATTTCAGTGGATAGGTAAGAGATGTCTTGTCTGCAGAGTGAGTGTCTTCCTACCAGCATATTACAAGCTAACTTATGGGTATCTTGTGCAGTCTAACAAGTCAGCAGAAAGTGCTGTCTCTACTCAAACCTAGCATTATCTAATTGGTTATACAATAAATCTTTAAACTTTTTGCTTTGAACCCACACACAAAGATAGTCTAAAAAAAACTCATGCTTTGCAAAAACATACAAACGCAATACCATAAATTGTCTCCTGTAAAACCTTAAGCTCTGAATCCAATGTATCAGGCTGGTTTTCCTCTAGGGCCTTGTCAAAATTTTGATGATCCATTAAAGATGATACAAGCCTTTCTCCATCCACGCTAGATTCTAAATATTCCATGAAGGTGCAGAGAGGCTGTTTAAAAATGAATGAAGATTAAAATTTAATGCTTGTAAACTTTGTAACATTAATTCTTGTGCAAAAATTATTTCATCCATTTCTTATAAAGCAATAGATGTCTGATTAATATAACAATTATGTTTGAAATCAATATTTCTTTCTGCATGTCTGAGACATTTTTGCACAGGTATAAAAATTTTATGTCCATGTATATGGCTCTTCGACTTGGAGCTGCACTAACAAATAAATATAGTACATCTCCATTCACACAAGAACTGAAGAGGAAAAAGCCTTATGGTGCTATATTGAACCCATTCTGATGTATTGTATGCATGGATGCGAGGCCTAGAAATTTTCAAAACAGCTACAAAAGAAACTAAAGGCAACAGATATGTGGTTCCTACAAAGAATGCTCAGAATCATGTGGACTGCAAAGAAATCAAAGCGTTACAAGAAGCTGACACAAGATCAGTTATAATTAGAATATGTATGTCAACGGGTAAATTTGCAGATATTGGCCCGACTCACTTCAGGCTTCGCTTCATAATTGAATGTTTCTTGACGAATTCGAAAAGTTCTACTTTAATGGGAGTATATAGAGCAACACGAAAATGCTTATATCTTAAAAAGTATTTATTTGCAACAAATAGAACCTTCATATTCGTGTTCAATATATCAAATTTATTAATAAAATACAATTTTAAAGCGTTAAGTGAGTTGGGCCGATAGCTGCAATAATACCTGTAACTAGTGTAAAACACAAACTGTGAGAGATCTCAGACTAGAAACAGGAACATCTAGTGACGACTGGAATGATTGACAGATAACGCAGCAGGGAAATATAGCGAGAAAGATGTTTGATGAACTAAAAAAGTGGCTGGGGCGTGTGACAGATACACTAGAAGTGTCGAGGGATCGAGATGGGTGGAAGGTCATGATCGCCTTGACGCTAAAGAGCAGGACGTCTGATTGATTTATTGATTGATGGTTTTTGCATAAGGGGTCTATTTAATAAAGGAGTGCAGAAAACAACGGAAAATGCAGTAGTGAGAATCTAAAAAAGTTTTGACTTACTCATACTAGACTTAGATTTGAAATTGATTGCAATTTGTAATTCGCATGCCTTTGGTTGGCCTCAGCTGATTACATACTTTAGGATCTAATTCATTTTGAATAGAGTCACGTCCCCTTATTTGTTTACAAACATTGAACCGGATGTCAAGAAAATCTGTAGCTACCAGGCCGCAAAATACGAAATTGATATTCTAGACCTATAGCCAATTAAATGTAACAGAACTGGATAAATAAATTGATTATGTTTAGAAAAATAGCTTAACTGCAGAAACTCTAGAGGGTATACGAGCTAAATATAGACTGTTGCCAAGATCTACTGTTCGATATAGATCTAGAGTCTAGATCTAGATCATTCTAGGGTAACGTTAAATAGGCCCTAGATGATGTAAACTTTCTTGTATACATAGTGATGACGTGATAAAATGAGCATTTCCACATCTCTTTGACTAGATATAAAGTCTAGATTTAGATGAAGAAAAAAATGTTTAGGTCTAGATCTATATAGATCTAGATCTTTTTATCTTATATGAACAGATCAATGGCTTCTCGCAAGGTAGGCACACACCAGACTGAAATTTGTTGAAATATTCATTGATTTGTAACACATAGTTTAAAAGATAGGCTACATGTACATCTAGATCTAGGCCAATCAATGGGATTCCGCCCATAGCCTCGTTGTTGTTCAAACAAGTATCATAATTAACTTTTGTCTCACGACTTGCTTTTTTATTCTCAAGAGATTAAGAGAGCAGTGTATGTGTAGGTTGTGAACGGGTGTCTTGCCTAGATCAATAGATCTATCTTTATTGCGTAAGCCAGATCTTATAGTTTATACACAGAAGTTACTGCTATTTATATGAAGTCTACACTCCAGAGGAGGAAAGGTGGCGGTAGGGTTTCCGATTGGGTACGTTGGTTATAGGCCTATGATATCATAGTTCTTTTTAATTGGTAAGTCATTGTTAGAAAATGATTTTTAAACACTTACTTAAGGCATTATGTATGGTATGATCAAACTACGCCGTCTTTAGTATGATACTATGAATACCCATTAGGATGTCCTTCCAAGATGGCCCAGGACTAATAGTGATGAAGGGTGTATAGGTCCTTTCCACACTACAAATACTCCAAGTCCAAGACTTATTTTAAGACTAGAGACATGACGGTCATTCCCAGTTCCGCCAATCAAAGACATCCTACAACATCATTATTGGAGGATTAGCAAATCTAACCACTGCCAACACAAGCCAATTACAACACACTCCACTTCTTCCTTGGCCCTAAAATCCCCCCCAAATGAAAGCAATGAAATAGTGTCCCACCCTGTTCCTTACTTAGAGAGCGCCCCATTCTCTTAATGTCACTTGCAATATTCCTCCGGCATTGGGTAAGTATCATTGGCGGCACCCCTTGTCCCTCCCCTCCAAAAAAAAGTCCTGGCATTGTGCTGCATTACCTTAAGGAAAACATAGATCAGCACTCACCCCCTCATCTCTCTGACTAATCTAGGCACTCCCCCACATCACCCTAGCTGCTTAGTCCAGATACAAAGGGGAATTTCTGTTGGAGCTCAATTGTATACATCCTCTCCTTGAGGGGTCAGATATGAGGAGGCTGTTTCTACTAACAGTCTCTCGTTGGACCATCCCACAATCCCTCCGAGTCCTGATATCATACTGATAGAATCCAGGATCTAGACATAATTTTAATCAAACTGCAACTTTTAAGTGCTGGCTCAGTCAGGAAAAAACTATGCTGGCAATACAAAATTTAGATTATACATCCAAATTCAAATCCAGTCCCAGGATTGGATTTATCACTTCTGACTCTAGTATTGTGTTTTATGATGTACTGATCTTATACACACAGTAGCAGCAGTATATGTAGGATATTAGAAATCTAGATTCCAGAAGAGAAAATGTGGCCTGTTTTTTTGTTTTTTTTATATATAAAAAAATGTTTTGTCTTCTTTTTCATTTAGAAACTGCAGTGGGCAGATTTTGATGCTCCTGATTCCAGGAAAAAAAAGAGGTGTGTATCTCTTCAGATGATTTCTAAGTGTTTATTTGTTTTGTTGTTTTATTTTTTTTTCTTTTGAACTTAAATTAGGTTTCATCTTTAACATATCCCTTCACCACTTTTATGATACTGATAGTGCCCATTTTCTCAGAGCCTCTTTTGATTTTTTCTGCCATTGTTAAACCCTTTTGAATTTGAAACTTTAGTGTATGACAACAATGGTGATCCAAATTTCTTTTTGTATTTAAAACAATAAAAGTACATTACAATCACTACTACTTTTAGCTAACTGATGGTTCAACTTCTATTACAAGTTTTACTACCACTTTAAATAACTAATGCTACTTCTCCTTCTACTAATCCTAGCAGTACTATCACTCAGTAAGTTCAATAATCACTATCCTCCTCCATGAAAATCTTATAATTTTAGTGAGGGAAGTGTCATTTAAGTGTGAGTCATGCTCTCTTTGAATAGCAAGGCGATGGTTGGCGATGCAATTATAAGTCGAAAGTTTGAATCTCACAAACGCAGGCCTTTTTATTTATTTTTTTTTTTGGATTATTTTCACTTATAACCTATTTTCAACAATTGCACAGCACTATAGATCTAAAACTCTTGTGTTGCATAATTCTCATATACACCTCTACATCATCTACTACTACTACTACTACTACTACTACTACTACTACTACTACTACTACTACTACTACTACTACTACTACTACTACTACTACTACTACTACTACTACTACTACTACTACCACTACCACTACCACTACTACTACTACTACTACTACTACCACTACCACTACCACTACTACTACTACTACCACCACTACTACTACTACGACCACTACTACGACCACTACTACTACTACTACTACTACTACTACTACCACCACTACTACTACTACGACCACTACTACTACTACTACTACTACTACTACTACTACTACTACTACTACTACTACTACTACTACTACTACATTTACTACTGCTGCTATTGCTACTAACGTTGCATGTTTGTAAAGACTACTCTTACAAATGAAAAGGAAATGAATTGTCTGGATTTAGTAATTTCCAAGTATGAAGTATGAATTGTGAAGACAATTTTGGTTTCAGTTTCACATGTATTTGATTTATGCTTTAATCAGCATTTAGTTGTATATAATTTTAATAAAACAAGTATGAATTTCTTATGCAGCTCTAGTGGTGCAGCCAGAGTCAAAGTTTCAAAAAGCATCCCCTCACTCGGTCCTTTGAGAATCCCTGCTACTCCATCCTCTCGAAATGTCCTTCACACTCCAGCCAGGGTGCCTGTCAAATCTCCGGGTACAAATGGCAAGGTAAGTCAATTCTAGTGGTCACATAAAGTATCTAAACGTCAAATGAACCTTACCACTGTCAACACAAGCCATCACACTCCCCCTTATTCCTTGGCATTAAATTGAATAAAAATTTCCTCCTTTCTCCTTATGTCGCTCACAACATTCCTCCAGCATCAGGTAGAGAACCCCACACAACCCCATGTCCTCACAAGATCTCTCTTGCATCCGTCAGGTATAAGTGGCGGCACCTCTTGTCCCTTGTCTTCCCCCCCTCCCCGCTTCTAAAAGAAAGTCCTGGCATTGCGTTGCATTACTTTAAGGATAACATCATGACCTATCCCCCTCATCTGGCTGACTTATCTAGCCTCTATCCACATCTCCTTGACCAATGTAGCCAATGAGCCCAGATACAAAGGGAAATTTCTGTTGGAGCTCAACCGCATATCCACCCCTTGAAGGGTCAGGTACGGGGAGTCTTTTTTTACTAACAGTCTCTCTTTGGATCATCCCACAATCCCTCCATTCCTTATGATATCATACTGGTTGAATCCAGGATCTAGACATAATTTTAACCAAACTGCAACTTGTAAGTGCTGGCTCAGTCAGGGCAAAAACAAAATTGGCTATACAAAATTTATATTCTGGATCCAAATTCTAATCCAGTCCCAGGATTGGATTTATCACTCTTGACTCCAGTATTGTATTTTGAGGTTAACTGATCTTGTACACACAGTAGCAGTAGGAAATGTAGGATATTAGAAGTCTAGACTCCAGAGGAGAAAATGTGGCCCTGTTTTTTTTTTTTTATAAAGAAAATGATTTTCTCTTCTTTTTCATTTAGAAACTGCAGTGGGCAGATTCTGATGCTCCTGATTCCAGAAAAAAAGAGAGGTGTGTATCTCTTCAGATGATTTCTAAGTGTTTATTTGTTTTGTTATTTTCTTTTGAACTTAAAAAAGGTTTCATTTTTAACATATCCCTTCACCACTTTTATGATAGTGCCCATTTTCTCAGAGCCTCATTTGATTTTTCCTGCCATTATTAAGCACTATTGAATTTGAAACTTTACAATATGAGAACAATGGTGATCCAAAATTCTTTTTGTATTTAAAACAATAAAAGTACATTTCTATCACCACTACCTTTAGCTAACTGCCAGTTGAACTACTATTACAGGTGTTACTACTACTTTCAATTCATATGAATTACACTAAGTACTCCCATTGCCACCACCCTCGTCCATGAAACTCTTTTAATTTTAGGGAGAGAAGTGACATTTAAATGTGAGCCATGCTCTCTTTGAATAGCAAGTCGATGGTTGACGAGGCAATTATAAATCAAAAGTTTGAGCTCCACAAGCGTATGCCTTTTTATTTTATTTTTTTGCGATTATTCTCACTCATAAGCTATTTTTGACAATTGGTGAAAACTATCTAAAACTCTAGTGTTATATAATTCTTATTTATACCACTATATTATCTACTACCACTACTACTACTGCTGCTGCTGCTGCTGCTACTACTACTACTAATACTACTACTACTACTACTACTACTACTACTACTACTACTACTACTACTACTACTACTACTACTACTACTGCTGCTGCTGCTGCTGCTGCTATTGCTACTATTGCATGTTTGTAAAGGATGCTCTTACAAATTAAAAGGCAATGAATTGTCTGGATTTAGCAAGTTCCAAGTATGAAGTATGATTTGCGAAAATATTTTTGCTTCAGTTTTACACATCTGATATCTGCTTTAACCAGCATTTAGTAGTATATAATTTTACTAAAACCAGTATGAATTTCTTATGCAGCCCCAGTGCTTCAACCAGAGTCAGGGTTTCAAAAAGCATCCCCTCACTCGGTCCTTTGAGAATCCCTGCTACTCCTTCCTCTCGAAATGTCCTTCACACTCCAGCCAGGGTGCCTGTCAAATCTCAGGGCACAAGTAGCAAGGTAAGTCAATTCTAGTGGTCATAGAAAGTATCTATGTGTCAAATGAATTTTTGTTATAAATATTAATTTAGAACAGAGAACATGTGCTTGAGTATCTGAAAGGTTTGATATTTTAATATGATTCTAATTTAAGGCACATTTAGTTAAAAATTGAATTGTCTGTAATATACATATTCTTGGGCTTACAATTGTTTAAATTCTCCTTTATAAATTATATCCAAACAATATTCTTGGCTTGATGTTCAGTGCTGCAATGTCGCATAAAGATATCTTTTATAATTATCAAGATTGACTGGTTTTTTCTTTAATTTTTATTTTGGATTGTATTTTCTTATCCATCAATCAATCAGATGTCATGCTCTTTAGCATAGACAATCATGACTTACCACACTTCTCAATCCCTTGTCACTTTTAGTCCATCTGTCACTCATCCTATATATAGCCACTTTGTTAGTTAATCCAAGATATTTTCTCTCTAATTTTGCCTTGCCAAGTTTCTGTAGATCATTCCAGTTTTCACAAGATGTTCCAGTTTCTCTCTTCTCATCATATGGCCTAAAAAAGTTGCGTATAAGTTTTCTATTTATGAGTGATCTTGTGTCAGATTTTCAAAACACAGTTTCATTTGATTTGTAGCATTTTCCTTAGGAATCACATTATTTTCTGCCACCTCTAGTTTCTTTTGTAGCTGTTTTTAAATTGTTCAGGCCTTGCATTCATATATCAGGATGGGTTCAATATATCACTCAAGGGCTCTTCTTCTCGTGAGGAATGAGGTATATTTATTTGTCAGTACTGATTTCATTCTTTGGAAACTCATTTTTGTTTTCAAGTATCTTCATACGATTTCAGTGTTGTTGCATCCATCGCTTTATATTATAGTGTCCAAATATTTGAATTGAATTGATTTTTTTTATATTTATGCAAATTTCTTTCAACTGCATTTGTTAATGTAATTGCACAATTTGTTAATACCCTCCCCCTGCTCCCGCTCTCTCTCTCTCTCTCTCTCTCTCTCTCTCTCTCTCTCTCTCTCTCTCTCTCTCTCTCTCTCTCTCTCTCTCTCTCTCTCTCTCTCTCTCACACACACACACACACACCCACTCATATGTGTATTTCAGTCCTTCTGACTTTATTTATCTATCGAGATCTGTTTTATGCACCTGTCTGTCTTTCTTCCCTCTCCTCAATCAAATAGAATTCATTCAATTTTAACAGTTGTAGACAACGCTACTAGCTCTAAAATTTCAGCTTTGAATATATGCATAATACTTATATTAACTTTGTTGGTTATATATTAGATATTAAGTTGTTTTGGGGTTTTTTTTGGTGGTCTTTATTCACTATATGTATTGTCTTTATAATTATTTAGAGCTGAAGGTAAGACTGTTTGCATGCATTTTTTATTTCTCAGAGAGTCTTCTCAAGCAGTGCCAAATATTTAAAAGAAAATCTGAGGTATGCCCCCTGGTAATGTTTTCAAACGTGCCATTTATATCCAGCTCATAAAAAAATTGTAAAAAGACACAATGAGATGAAAAAATTTATTTTGTTGCTGCCTTCCTAAGATTGATGACACTAAGTAACTGCAAAAAATATTCATATCTTCAAAGCTAGATGAATCATTGTCGGTCTAAAAAGGAAGAATGTGAAATGAACTCTTGAAGTAAAAAGTAACAGCAGTTATGCCATTTTACTACAAGTAAATTATAATTTGCTTCCCACAAACACTTTTTCATTATCCAAGGCTTTTTTGTAAGGCTCTTTGTCTATATATATATTATATGTATATTAAAGTTAAAGGATTGTTACGTGTATAATGATACCACCGCAGATTTAATATTTCTGATATAATAACAATAAAGATATCTGAATAAGTATATCAGAGCAATATTTGTTTTATTTTTGAGTATTTATTTGAATTTCTTTTTAGCAGGCATACATATTTCTGCCTCAGAACAATATGTTTTAATGTCTAAATAAGAGGTTTTAGACTTATACTTACAAAGTATTATTTTTCATGGAGCGATACGCAGAATGTCAAGTCTACTATAAAATACAAGCATTGGCATGTTGAATTTTAATATTGAAAATAAGAAAGAACTGATTGATCGGATATGTTTTCTTTTTTTACGGGACCATCAGCACTCAGTTTTCTCAACTAGCCATAAAGTTTGAAAGTTGTTCATAAGTTACAAGTAAATTAGTTATATATTAAAAAAAATTTAAATGTTCATATCTTTCTATCCATATTTATGACAGAGCTACACAGACTTGCAAGCCATGTTCATTGCAAAAGTACACTTCAAGCAGCCCTATTGCTCCATCCAGGGTTAGGGTGGTAGAAAATGTCCCCTCGCCTAGCCCAAGAAGAATTCTTTCTACTACCTCTTCCAGAAATCCTATGCAGACTCCAGTCAGGGTGCCAGCCCAGTCATCCAGTCTAAGGAGAAAAGTGTGTTTTTAAAAGAAATATCTTGCATTCATTGAATTTGAAATGAATTTCCCTTGTATAACCTTGTACAAAACTTTCTAATTGTTTGAGCTATTTAATACTATATGCGCCGGTCTTAAAAAGAAGACACTTCAAACAGGGCTTATGTAAAGTATGACCTCTAACAGGACTTATGTAAAGTATGGCTTCTAACAAGATGTAATGGTTAGGCATAACATGAAGTGTTAAGATAAAATGCCGTAGTTGATCCTGTTCTTAATAAGAAATAGAACATTGTGCCTTGTTTAAGTCATGTGTTGAATCAAGAAAATGAATGTAAATTTTTCTATTTTTGAGTTTTGAGTTTATATTTATGCCAGATTTTTGTTTAAATTAAAAAATGATTAGGTTGAACGTTATTGAATTTGGCAAGGGTAAAACTGAGTAAAGCCCCACTCTGGTTTACAAGTTATGAACCTCAGGCTTTGTATTTAAACTGGACTTAGAACGAAATTTATTGTAAAAAAAACAACAAAAAAAAAAACTTTTTGAAAGCTTTATGTGTGATTGCATATAAGTGGTGAAATTTTTGTCAGGTTGTGATAATCAATAATTCCTCAACCCAGATCTTGAGTAACATATACAGTGGAACTCTATGGCAACTCTTGATCTTTTCATAAAGTATTGTTATTCTTATAGCAAGGGCAGTCTTAATTACCACAAAGGGAATAAAGCAGAAATTATTGTGATGAACGGGAGACAAGTGGTTTTCAAAAATCTTTGCTGTGGGTGAGATGCATAGATCCTACGTACCACACGCAGCTGGCTGGAACACACGCTGTGTGATACCAGAGCTCTGGTAACACTCTGGTGATACTGATACTAGGCCTAGACTGGTAACCAAGACTATGCTTTAACGGGAGGGAACTGTGTGGAGAAAGGGCATGAAAGCCTGCATTGCTTGCCCCTTTGATCTGTAGCATGCAGGCAAGACAAAATGCTTGAGATTTTTTTTCCTTTGAAAAATTTTGGTGCTTTCTTTCCTTTTTATCCTCAGACTAGTTGTCGTTATTACAGGGGGGATCAATATCGGTACTCATTATCCCAGAAATAAATTGAATGACTTAAATAAAGGAAAAAAAACGGGGATTTTCAGATCAGTCGTTACAGCAATGGTTGTCGCTATTTGAGGTGTTGTTAAACTTGGGTTCCACTGTAGATCTAATGACCAAATGCATAATTTAAGCATTTGAGTCATTTGATTGAGAAAAGCACTTGCTTTATTAAAATTGACTGACATGTTGGTGCAAATTTTAGTCAGCAGTTATACTATCAGAAACTATGGGCATTCTATGTTAAGTTGTAAAGTGGACTTTTATCAGTCCACTTAGTTTATTTTGCATTTGCCCACTTGAAAAACTTTCAAAAAGCAAAGAATATTTAAATTTTTTTTCTAAAGGAATATACATGCATATGTTATAGTGTGAAGAAGCATGGCTCATGTCATAAAGTATCAACAAGTGTGTTGATCAATGCTTAGACAAAGTGGCGTGTTTTGGACAATTCACATCAAAACTGCTGAAAGTGAAACAGTCAACTGGATCGATAATAATTAACACCAAGAGAAAGAAAGTTAAAATCTCATCTGTCACTTATGTATGCCTAACAGTTTCGCCTATGCTTTTGTTTCAGAACTTTTTTCCTTACACATGGCAATCGGCATTTTTTTTTTAAGCTTGATAGTTTAATCTGTATTTCTTCATTTACACCATTAGTTTTACAGGTCCTTTTTAATATTTTAGTATATTAGTACTTAAAATTTTCCCTCATAAAAATGCAAGATAATTGCTAAATTGAACAGCTGTCTTTCATTTTTTTCAATATTTTAACTTTACAAAGGATATCAACCAAAGCAGAAAATAAAATTTAAATGCCTTTCACACAAAACAACTTAATATTCAAATAAATTCTTAATACGTGTATTATTATTAATATTACATGTAGAAACATTTGAAAGTGGTTCCACACATATCATTCAAAACCTGTGGGGCCTCTCTGATGACATTTTAAAATTAAGTTAAGAATCAAACACAGCAATAGAAGCATGCTTTGTTACTTTCAGCTTTTAGTTAGCTAAGGTAAAGTAATTAGAGGGCAGCTTATAGCAGACCAGCCACTCACTGTAAAAAAATACAACCAACTTCAAATTGCAAAGAAAAGCGATCAATAGAGATTTATCTCTCAACACAGAAATTAGAGTTTTGATAGTAATACAAGGAGTATCTGGAGTTCCCTGTTCAAGGATCAAGGCATGTAAGGCCCTGAGTCACAACATCAATTTATTTAAACTTTTTTCTGTCTTTTAATTTAAAGAATGAGTAGCTTAAGAGATTGTTTCAAAAAAACAATTCTCCACATTTTTTAAACTAATTGGCCAGGAAGGATTTGCAAAATCTGGATATATGTCTATGAATGGAGATTGCCTGGCTTGCAGTACAGAGGAAATAGAGTCACTTCCTCCTTAGAACATGTACATTCGTGTAGTTACCATTAGATGGCTGCTCATCTTTACGAATTTAGGATATATATTTCAAAAACAAGCACTACATGAAAGTGCATCTAGAAGAGAAAATCGTTGCAAGAAGGGTCATGTCATGATTTGCTGATATTTTGAACACACTATATATATGTATACTATTAATAAAAAAAAAGATTGGACCACTTTGTGAAATCTGTCTTCATTGATACCCTGGCTAGTGAAGCAAATGTAAAATTTCTAATAATTAAATGTAAAGAATCATGTTTAGATCAAGTCATCAAGTCTAGATTTCTAGATTATATTCTCTTACTGTGTATACCACTTACATCAACATCTCTTCTATCGACTTTTTACTTACACATACATGTTTCCACATGCTTTTTCAAGTTCAAATTTTCCCCCTATTCGCTGACTATAATTACAGTTCCCTCCATCGACGCTCTCTCTCTCTTCTTTTCTCTTATATCGACATATAGAACCAAGGTAGCGGGGCAAAAGAGGCCCGATGACTAAAAACCAAACTCATTCACGTATTTGTCTCTCTCAAAATGCCTCATGTTGGTGTGTTACATCGCAGAGTGGCAATCCCTTCAATAACTTTGTTGCTGTGACTGGAGGTGTGGTGAGAGATTAAGGGTGGGGGGGAAGTGAACCATGGGGCCACCATTGAGCCCGTAGTGTAGTGTATCATATTCAATGATTCACAGGGAATGAGGGGCTTAGCCTACTAGGCTAAATGTTAGGTGTTTTACTTTTAGGACCTTAAAAAGTTGAACTCCAAGTCCAAGCAAGAGAATGATGCACAGTCAGTCAGGACTAGGCTAGCACTTATCACTATTTATCGAATTTACAAAACAAGGGAAGTAAGCGGAAGTTTACAAACTACTGGTGGTGCTTAAGTATAAAACCATGTGCTTGAAGTACATGTACATGTAATTTTAGAAAAAGGTGTTTAAATTAAGAGACATCTTTATATCGACATAGAAATTTTGGACCCATATATGTTGATATGTCAGGAGAGCACTGTATTTAACAATGTGGAAATCTGGAAGCAGATCTAAATTTGAAGCGGCATGAAAAGGTGTATCACATTTCAGGAGAGAAAAAGACGTACATATATACAGTTAAAGAAGGCCAGAAAAGTGGGTTGAGATAGAGAATGGCATTATTATTGGTTGTTGTTTTTTGGTTTTTTGGTTTTTTTTTTGCTTTCAGCGGGAGCATAATGAAACTTTTGTAAACATAAGGGTGGGAGTTTATTTGGACTATCCTTTTCCTCCTTGAACAGTGAAGATAAAAAACATTCCCTTTTTTTTATAAAAAAGAAAAAAAAAAAGGAAATTTTGAAAATGACCAACCTATTTCATTTTTTATCATTTAAAAAAAAATTACTCATATCATCATTTTTTACCTCCAACATGCATTTAGGTTACAACTTTGAGTGTAGTTTTTTTTAACCTTTCCTTCATATATGCTAGTTATTAGCTTCAAATTTTGAATTGTCAAGCTGGCCGAGTGAAGCTTCATTCATGGCAGACATTTCAAAACTCCTCCAAAGACTCGCTCAGCATTTAATTTTTATGACGTTAATAAATACGTTTGAATTATAAATTTAAAGACACTGCTGTAGTTTCGTACAGCTTGTATATAAGTTTTATTTTTAAGCCATCAGTATGCTAATCAAGGATACAGTGTGGAGTTGATCATTATACAGTTTGCATTTTGAAGCATTCTTTTTCAACTGGTGTTCAGTGTTTTCTTGAATAAGTCACTTGAAATTTCTCCAAGTGAACTTTCCTTTCCAAATTTTTTCAGGCCAATATTTCTTTTAAGTTAAAACAAAAGAGTTTTCTTCAGCTAGCTTGAGAAATATAATCCTATTTACTTCAAAATCTGAAGGCATAGGCAAAATTTCTTTCAAGCACTATGTCCTAAAGCTGATATTTAATTTATGCTTTGACTATTTTTCAAAATCAAAGAGATCTCTATTGCTTCTATGAAGTGAGTGTTGATGAACATTGTGATTTCTTTTGCAGTAATTTCACACGCTGATTGGGTCTAGTTAGTGAAATATGGTACATGTAATTTACATGTAGTGAGAATTGTGGAGTGAGAGGATGGCTTTCATCTGTATGCAATGGCTGACAGATCTAGTTTAGAAAAGAAGTCAGGTTAAATGGGTGAGAGGTGAAGGGAGGATATTGGAATACTCCTTAGGAATTTAAGATAAAATCTAGTTACACAAAAGAATTCATATTTGGTAAACCTTAAGTTTTTCTTTGGATTTATAAGATGTAAATCAAAAGTTTGGAACAAACTAGTCACCCAGCATGAAGACCCCTTGAAAAGGAAAAATGTTATTGCAGAAGGATGTAATGTAAATCTTGACTCTAGTGATGAGTAAATAACGTGCAAATCCTTTTAAGCTTTAAAGAGCCTACGAAAGAAATGTGCTGCCTGCCAGAATTGATGCAGTAAAAATTTTCAATAAAATATACAGTTAATCCCCTACATGTTTGTAAAAAATTCATATATTATATTATATACCAACAAATTGTCTGAAGAATATCATTTGGACTGTTTGCAACTGCAAGTATTTGTTGTTCTAATTAATCTAAGTGTAAAAAAAAATTAGAGAAAGCTAGAGAAATGCTTGGAAGCATGAACTTCGTATTCTAGCCTCAAATGAATCTGGCCACTTTTGGCTTTTTTTTTTTTAATTGGAGTTGACATACATGATTTTAAGCTTAGGATAATTCTTAACTTCAAGTTAAGCGGAAGGGAGAGGGGTGGAGGGGGAATCTTGAGGCCAGCTGACCCAAAGTTTACCCTTTAAAGGGGAAAGGGGGGGGCTTGGGAAAACTGATGTCAGCTTTGAAAAAAAGCTCATTGTGCATCTTCTTTCATAATAAAAAAAGCATAACAACCTGTTGGATGGTATTATTGACGAATAAAATGTGCAATGCGTTAACAAATTGATCTCAAAAGCTGACAACCTCAACCAGAGGGGGGGAGGGGGGAATAAATTGAAAAAAGCTGTTACTTGAGAACGGTTCCTTACCCTTAATGTACATTTCATGAAGAAAAGCTGTCTTAATTTAGAAATTATAATTTTTTTTTTATGTAATGCATATATATTCAACGATTTACTTGATGCAATCATGGCTAAACCTTCATTTATAATGTAGTACTAGTACAATAATAAAATACATTGACTTTCACTAGACCACGTATAAATTAAAAAGACGCTAAAAATAAAAAAATTACACTTTTATTAAATAACATGTACGTACAAATTCATTAGGCATGTATTTTCAAATCAAACAATAGGCTAATAAGTCTGCAACATTGGTGTTGCAGGCAAATCCTTCCATGGATCCTCGAGCATGCTTGGATTTACATATTTTTTAATATCATCACTGCCCCCTGGGTTGCTGAAGCTCCCATTCCTATTTCCAAAGCCTCTCTGAACCAGAAGAAAAAAAAATATAAAATTAAGTCAAGCTTGACAAAAAAAAGTATCATTATCAGTCATTGCTTAGGCTAAACAAAATTGTCGATTAAGAATAATAGATTGCTGGAACTTAGTCGAAGGAAAAGGGGGAAAAAATTTGGAATGAATCACATAGAGAAAAGAAAGCAGTTAGAAGTTTAACAACTGAAATGAACTTACTAACATAATTAAATAAGTTCAGCTCTTATCAGAGCACATAAGAAAAACAATATTTTTCATTTACTTAAACCCCTTTTATTTTTCTCTCCCTTTTAATACCATTTGCGAAAAAATAAATCTGCATAATTATGAAAGAAGTATAAAAGAAAGGTTTCTTGTCAAATTAAGTTTTTACTGTAATCATGGAGGAGGAAGAAGGACCAAACATACAAGTATACTGATTGCAAATTATTTTATCTTTGCATTTTTCTAAATGTGACCATAGAGGAATTAAAGGGACAAAACTAGTAGCCTACTTGCAGACACATTTACAGCACGCAAGCTTATCTCCATTTAAAGATACAAGGGCTACAGCACGAGTTGACAATAAAATGACGTTACTAACTTCACTTTGAGTTTAGCGCGAGAAGTTTTTTATCCATAAGTATTGGTTTTAAAATATTTTATGTAACTGAAATTAAAAAAAAAAAATAACTATTGTAGTAACTGAAAGTGTGAAATATAATCAGAGAAAGAATAAAGATGTATTGCATACTCTTGCTGAATGGAAGCCTCTGGCTGAGCCAGACTGGAAATGATTTGGAGGCGTCTGGTATCTTGGTGACGGAGACTGAAATCGAGAAGGTGGGGTATGGAAGTTTAAGGATGGTGTGCCTGGGCTGAATCTTGGTTGGTTGGGGCCTCGTACACCTGGTGTGCGCATTAGAGGACTGGGATTAAAGGCAGGTCTAGGTATCCGCTGATGAATCGGGCTTGATATATCTCTATGAAGGGGACTTCTAGAGCCCTTCAACGAGTCTTGTGTGTTCTGGAAAGGATTGTCAGCACTGAATCTAGTTTGACTTACGAAAGGATTGTCAGAGCTAAAATTGGGTT
This sequence comes from Elysia crispata, assembly GCA_033675545.1. NCBI lineage: Eukaryota > Metazoa > Mollusca > Gastropoda > Plakobranchidae > Elysia > Elysia crispata. Next base: position 780,673 of record JAWDGP010006989.1, read on the forward strand.
TAGCTGTGTTATGGCTTTGCTCTGGAGTTGGAAACAGTGCTCCAGAACCATCATCTCCATGCCTACTTTGACTTTGAGAAATGTTGGGATAAGGGCTATGCCTTTGAAGTTTGTTACGATTATCAAATCTTGTGTCACTTGGAGGTAAAGGGTAATTTTGAGGTGACTGTGGCAGGTTGGGTTTGCCAATATGTGCGCCTCTGGCTGGTGCTCCCCAAGATGGCATTTCTTAGATGAAACAAGGCAATCCTTTGAAAAACACCTGCAAAGAAGAGAGGAAAAGGCTTGAAGGCCAGTTAAATAGTTATGTCGCTCCAATGAAAAGTCTGACTCAAAATTAATACTAAAATTGGGTAGTTCATCCTAAGGTCCCAATCCACACAGAGGGAACGCATTCAGCACATGGCCTTTACCAAGGGTACCAGTACTTGTTTTTTTTATGCCATTCTCCTACATGTGCGGTGGCTTAAGACTTTGCACAAGAAACCAGGTGCAACCCTGCAAGAATGGGTGCCTTAAAAGTACAATGCTTGGGAAAGCCTTTTTGGTGTCTCTTTTTTTCAGACAGATTTCATTAATCAACACAACAATTATTACATTGCAATGTTTGCTGAAGTCCATTGCTACAAATAGATATACATCAGATTTGGGTCCCGTGCCTGTATAATCCGTTTAATAAGAAATTAAAGGACTAATGAGCTTAGAGCACTCGATTCAAATTTTCAACAAGCCAATATGAATGCGTCAAGTACGCCTAAGGATAAACCATTTTCTCACAATGAATTACAAAAAAAAAAAAAACTAAGGCATCATAATATCCTAGATTCTGTATCATAATATACTAAATCTATACCAACATACCTAATCGGAAGTCCTACTGATATACTACTAGTCTAGTGTATAATTAAAAATCATTACAACTTTAGTTGATAACTTATTGAGTGATCTATTCGTTATTAGCATTTAATAGCTAAGAAGTTTTCTAGACTCAAGAAATTGGAACATTATTTCATGAATGATTCATTGGTATTTTTTGCAGAAATCGGCCCAACTCACCATAAGCTTTAAAATTGTATTTTTCTTGATGAATTTGATCTGATGAACATGAATATGAACGTTTCATTAGTCACAAATAAATATTTTTCAAGATATAAGCATTTTTGTGTTGCTCTAAAATCCCATTAAATTACATGTTTCGATTTTTTCGGAAAACATTCAATTGTGAAGCCTGACGTGAGTTGGGCCGATGCAATTTTACGATTCATGATCTAGATCTAGATCTAGATCTAGTGCAGGATTGATTTAAAAACTAGATACACAACAGTGACACCTAATCTAGATCTAAATCTACATTTTAATGTTCAGAACACGAATTCAAAGCTCATTTTTATCGTAAATTGATATTTGGGGACTGGGTAAAAAGAAAAGATTAATTCTGGCTAGACGTAGAGAATAGAAAACTACACGGTTATTATTATTTAAATTGGATTGTTTTTCAAACCTGTATTTTAAATGTTGGTATCTAAAAGATATTTTTGATATTTTAAAATTGTCAAGAACATAGACTCTAAAATTTTCAAGAACATAGATTCTAGAATCTAGATCTAGATCTAATCTAGATCTGCGAGAAGGAAACGTCGAGACAGTCAACTTTGTCTAAAGTTAATTCTCACTCTCAGGCTGAATAATCGAGTAGGAGGCCTAATCCATTTCGAAATTTGAGCTAGGGGAAGTCACTATTAAATTCTGATTCTCAACACTTATCAGCAGTTACCGTTACGGTTACATAGACCGAGGTCCCTCAGAAATGAAGTCAACAAATTAATAAAAAAAAAAAAAAAACAAACATCAAAACGGTAGGCTATATCGATCTAGATCTTTCTATATGTAGATCTATATATACAAATATTTAGTTACTTCTGGACAGTTATCTGATTTGACAACATCTGAAAGTCTTCACTCTTGATCAGGATTATCTGTCTGCTATTTAGTATACATACTTTACGCCATAAGCCTGAGTTGGTTTACTTACATCCAATATTAGAATCATTGATCTGCATCTAGACCTGCTCTTTGTCTGCAGCGCAAGCGAAGTGTTGGAGCCAATATTAGAAGTAGTAGTAGTAGTAGTAGTAGTAGTAGTAGTAGTAGTAGTAGTAGTAGTAGTAGTAGTAGTAATCGTAGTTTATTTGAAAATTTGCCCTCAATATCTTTAACAGTGTCCTTTAGTCGCTTACTATATCTGAAGGCTTTAAAAATAAAAAGGGTGATGAACCATCGAAATAACATCTAAATATTGTGCTTTTGATAATATTAAAAACAGTAGCAATCTACACTATTTATGGTAGATGTTACATTGATAAAACTTTTGCTATATATATATATATATATATATATATATATATATATATATATATATATATATATATATGTAGTGGCTGTTTGTGGCATTATTTTCAAATGTCAGCTTTGTAGCTTTTTTGGTTTCACTTTCAGTAAAATATAGTGTAGCCAATGCACCTGCTACTTGCACCGAGGAGAATGTAGCTGTTATAACCTCATGTTTTGATATTTTCACAATAGTCTAGAGACTATCAAACTATTCTCCCTATATAACATTATGATTTCCGCCGCGCCCCCCCCCCCCCCCCCCCCTCCCTTCTCTCCCCCTTTCTTTTTTTTTCCGTAGACCTTGACAGAAAGATGTTGCAGCGAAATTTAAGTAACACTACATGAGTTATCAACGATCCAACGTAGACCTGTTGGAAAATGTGTCATGTTTATATGAGCTTCAAAATGAAATATTAATGAATCATTATTCAACCACAGGAACACTCTTATAAAATTATAAAAGACTCCGTGACGCCTTCCTTTTTGCAATCAGAATATTCGCATACCATATACCAGAAACTTCAAATTCGGCTGCATTAGCGCCCTACCATAATTGCTTTCTGCACTAATAAATGTCACATGACTGGTGATGATCAAGTATGCGAACACTCCCTAAATCTCATCGGAAAATATATGAAAGCAACACTTTCAGCTTCGTCATGTTATATTACCTCCAAGGTATACCTTTTAGCCTTCAAACGCGTTACTTGCCTTTACTTCTCAGAGAAAATGGAGAGACTTTATTCAACATTGGACTCTATAAATTAGCCATCGTGCCATGGACTTTTAAGATTTTATGGGCCCCGATGTCTGCCCTTAGAGGAGATGGAAGGCGAAAATGGCTTAATGCTAGTCTCGCTGGTTTAACTTTTCTCTCTCTGATACTTTCTCGGAGTCCTCCATGGAGCACATCCTGTTTCATACCTGCCTTGATCATGTATAACGTGATGGCTTCTTTATCAGATGTTGCATTGGACACTCTTGTAGACGAGGTGTCTGAAGCAAGAAGAGTGTATTACGCCGATAGTATTCAGTTTGCTGGAAACTGTGCTGGCGCATTAACTGTAGGCATGGTTGCTTGTATAACAGATCATATAAAATGGCAAGGAATTTTCGCTGGTTTAGCAGCCTTGTATTTTATAGGACTCGTGGATTCAACAAGTATTCTGCCCCTGTGGCAAACTCCAAGATCCAGAAGAAAATTATTGTCAAAAAGCTCCGTAAGGAGAACCAGACGCTCTGTTTCTCAGGATCTAGACTGCAGCTTAGACAATGGCCAAGAAAGTTATTACAGTATCAAGTTTACCAGATCGTACATGACTAAACTTTTAAAGGTGGATGGGTCTTGGTGGATGCTCCATATGCTGTTGGTGTATAAAATTGGTGAGTTTACAGGCCTAACGTTATCCAGCTCTGTTGAAACTACTTAGGACACTTATGAAACGTAAAATCAGTCATGAACAAAACTAATTTTTTATTTATGGATTTTGATTTCGTTTTCAAATCTGTTCAATTCCAATAAAGCAACAAAGTAGATGTAGTTCTTCAAACACTCTACTTTGTAAGGTTCATAAAAAAAACTGCTGCCTTATTTTTAAAATAGATGACAAGGAAATAATATTATTTAAGATAAAGCAGGGTTTGGAAGTAATTAAACAAAAGACGCTCGATAATGTTGATATTGTGTGATATGAAAATTTTACAATTAGTAAAACCAGTATGTATTACTAATTATAGTAGTAGTAGTAGTAGTAGTAGTAGTAGTAGTAGTAGTAGTAGTAGTAGTAGTAGTAGTAGTAGTAGTAGTAGTAGTAGTAGTAGTAGTAGTAGTAGTAGTAGTAGTAGTACACCTAGGAGGTCGAGGAATAGGAGTAACAATAAGAGCTGTAGCTATGGTATTAATTATGTGGCCAATTATAGTAGCACTAATGGTAGCGGATGAGGTATTAGGCGTTATGTCGCTTGCCTCGACTGTGGTTTGCTGGTATTCGTAGATATACTAAACTCCCACCGATTTTATGCTTTCTAGAATGTGCGCTTTTGCTCCCTCTATCTTTAAATTTCACTTTGTTCGGATAAAATTATTTTTGAATCGACCTACTTTACTTTTCTCAAGGTGAGCAAGGCATCATGAACAATTTTCCCCTGTATTTGCTCGACAAAGACTATAGCATTTCTGATGTTGGATTTTGGACTGCATTTTTCTCGCAAGCAATGTCTGTAGCTGGGTCTATATTTGCCTTCTATTTCAGAACAAGGTAAGGGCACTTCTTATTATATAGAGCTGCAGTTGATTGATCTATTGAACATTCTATAGTCGTAGAGACTTTAGCGTGCCGACATTAAGCTGTTCAGACGTAGGAGCCAGCAAACCTCTGTCCTTTGTCGATTACTATTTTTTTGCTCCTGGAAAATTAATAATCTCTTGAGCTGGAACCAAGCTGTTCAGATGCAGGAGATGGCAACTATCTCTCAACTGTCGACAATAATTATGTTTTTATAGCACATAAGATTATTAATTTTAACTTCTTGGATGATTATTTTTTGTTTGAATTGGATTATCCTCTCGTATGTAGTTATAATATGATTTTTTTAGCATACTAGACGCCCTTTTCGTTTGATGAGATACTTAAGTTGTTAAGACTGGTTGACATTGGTTATTATCCAGCTCATCAGTCGACGTTGCTGAGACTCAATACTAAAATGTATAGTTTGTGCAATTATATTTTGAATAAGTTCGCTGATATGTAATAGGCCTACGTCAAAACAAATGACAAAAAATCAACATAGAGTAGCTTTAAATCTCTAAAACAGCTGTAGCAAGACATGCCTATTTTTTAGATTCTTTCTCAACGACCTTACAGGACACCTCTTCGGGCTATATTGATCCACTTGTTAGCGAGGGCGCTGTTTACTTGCTGCCTGTGGATCGCTGTCTTGACATGGGACACCTATCCCCATACTACTTATGGTAAAATGTATTATTATAGTCATGCACTTAAAAAGATCTGTCACAGGCAGGTTTTAGGCTGTTTGTCTTAACGTTTAAAGAGAAGTACTAAAGAAAGAAATAAAGAGTTATTCAGACCGGCAGAAGCAGTCTCACAAATAGATGTAGAGTACAGATTGACAGACCGCAGAGAGAAAGAGAGAGAGAGAGAGAGAGAGAGAGAGAGAGAGAGAGAGAGAGAGAGAGAGAGAGAGAAAGACAGACAGACAGACAGACAGACAGACAGACAGACAGACAGACAGAAAGAACGAAAGAGACAGACACACACACAGACAGACAGACAGACAGAGGTAGAGAGAGAGAGAGAATTAAAATTGTCTGCATGATTTTAATCATATTGTGGTTGTGTTTTGTTTTGTTTTTTTTCTTTTTTTCTTTTTTCACCGCAGTATGCAGTCTCGCATCTTTTGCTGCGCTTTTCTTTATAAGCGCATCGATGACGTCATGTGTGTTCCAAATGGTCTTGCGAGTGTCGCAAAGAGCGCCTAAGGAGAACAGAAAAGATTTATTTCATCTTCTGATAACAGTTGACGTTGTTGGAAAGGTTTTCTTCACCGCTCTACTGGGAAGCTTCATGCAACTCCTGGGTTTTTTATATGTGGGCATGTTCGGGGTTTTTGTCGCGTCCTCTATCCTTTGTATTCCATTGGTGAAAATGGCACCAAAATCTGTACATGTGTGAGATTCTTGAGACTCGACGACTGAACAAAAGGGTGAGGGATAATTCATGTTCGGAATAACCTCTCGAACAAAAGATTTTGCGAAGCCTAATTAAGATTGAAGTCAAAGTCTTAATTAGTTTAATTATTTTAAGCTTGTGGGGTATCCTAAAGCAAAACCTTGCTGCCTCATCTAAGTGCATAGGTTTTTTTAATTGCTCAATATATCATTAAGAAAAAAAGTACGTTATTTAACTCTATTATTTTTTTAATTAAAGACCCTATGTTTTCATATAATAACAAATGTTGCTCTCGCACTGTGGTCCCATTAAGCGTACAGATAACAGCAAGTTTGGGCATGTTTTGGTTTTTTATTCTACCATTTTAGGTTAAACCATTTGACTTACCTGAATCAAACAGCATCAAATTTTCTCATTATCCGGGCTGGTCAAAACATAAGGTGAATGGATAATTAAGAGTTTTAGAGATTCTACTTTTAGTTTTGAGGATAACCAGATAAAAAACAGGACATATTCAATAATAATGCTATAATTATCCTTGTTTCCACGGGTAAAATATCATGAACAATTATTTGCAGAATCATATATGAGATGTCGCGGTGTTTTTTGTTTTTTTGTTTTGTTTTGTTTGTTTTGTTTTTTCTTTTTGTTTTTTTTGTTTTTTTTTTAATCAAGATGTACCTCTATAAGCAAAGCTATCATCAAATTAGTGGTTACTTGATGACATTTATCAACTGCGCACCGAAGCCTTTTGTCCATAGGCTTATTCTGGCTCGCACAAAGAGTCTCCATTGCATCTTCAAGGTGCGCCATCTCTAGGTCACATTTTTTTTCAAATAAGTGCATGTTTTAATTTAAAATCCTATAAGTTTCTCACAGAGGCGGCGGCTTTCTGTCAGGGCAAGGGTATTCCTGTTTAGGAGGGATCTGATCCCGCAAACAATATTCTATTCCAACATAAAATCAAACCCACACCCTGTAGTAATAATAATAATAATAATAATAATAATAATAATAATAATAATAATAATAATAATAATAATAATAATAATAATAATAATAATAATAATAATAATAATAATAATAATAATAATAATAATAATAATAATAATAATAATAATAATAATAATAATAATAATAATAATAATAATAATAATGATAATGATAATAATAATAATAATAATAATAATAATAATAATAATAATAATAATAATAATAATAATAATAATAATAATAATAATAATGATAACGATAACGATAACGATAACAACAATATAATAATAATAATAATAATAATAATAATAATAATAATAATAATAATAATAATAATAATAATAATAATAATAATAATAATAATAACAACAACAACAACAATAATAATAACAACAACAACAACAACAACAACAACAACAACAACAACAACAACAACAACAACAACAACAACAACAACAACAACAAGAAATATGAATAACAATATGAAATGAGGATGATGATGATGATGATGATGATGGTGGTGGTAATTTAATATTTATATTAGCACCAATCACTATGTGTTTAATTGCCTTTTATAAAGCTAAAATAATATGAAATATACATTGAATGAAAATGGCATGATAATGTTAGAAAAAAATGGAACGAAGAAAACAACCTGCAGTATTATATAATACATAATTATATCAATTGAAAATACTATGCAATATATTTTAACACCGATATTTTTACATGATGAAGCTTCATTGAGAAAAGGCAAAAATAATACTGCAATAGGTGCGGAATTTTCTAAACAAATGAGTTTTCAAAATTTTTTTTTTGAATGCTGCTACTTGTATCTATTCATTTTATTGTCTCTAGCAAATTATCCTAAATCTCGGGAGCAGGGAATGAATATGTTCCGTTACCAAATATAGTAATATTATCAGCAGCAGCAGCAGCAACAGCATTAGTAGTTGTCGTGATAGTAGTAGTAGCAGCAGCAGCAGTAGCAGCAGAAATAGCAGCAACAGCAGTAGTAGTAGTCGTAGAGGTAGTAGTAGTAGTAGTAGTAGCAGCAGCAGCAGCAGCAGCAGCAGTAGTAGTAGTAGTAGTAGTAGTAGTAGTAGTAGTAGTAGTAGTAGTAGTAGTAGTAGTAGTAGTAGTAGTAGTAGTAGTAGTAGTAGTAGTAGTAGTAGTAGTAGTAGTAGTAGTAGTAGTAGTAGTAATAGTAACAGCAGCAGCAGCAGCAGTAGTAGTAGTAGTAGTAGAAAAAGTAAGTTAAAACTGAATGTCGTAGAAGAACTGTAAGTTTGTCTTAGGTCGGTAAAGCAGATAGATGTACAGCCTGATATGACGAAGGCAGTTCATTTACTTTCCCAGATATATTATATAGCACCAGCAGAGTTAGTCGTGGTCGGGATTCGAATATTAAAAACCCGTTGTTAAAAACATGTTAGGAGTCGCAATACTAATACGCAAGCTTGCAATTTACACTGTGAATAAAACGAAGCAGCACAAAGGTGGAGTGTATAATTAGCAGAATCGACTAAGGATGGGTTTAGTACTTTCACTTAAAAGAGCTCATCATAATAGCAGGATGAAAGCTACAGGTTGGATCGCGAGCATATTATTTCACAGTATTGAGTTTTCAAAGTATTGTATAGATTTGTAGGTATGGTGCCATGCTGCACTCAGGATTCGAAAGAAAATAATTGGTAATGTAAGCCAGCAAATCTCTTCTCTTAATGTTGGGATCGGTTTCTGCAAATGAAGCTTTGAAAATTGTGGTGACAACTTTTTAAAAAGGCAGAAATGTGTTTTAGAAGATAAAGAGTTGGAGACAAATTAAATGATAATAAGTAGTAAGTAAAAATTTCTTCTCGCATCTTTGAAATTAAATTCAAACCAAGCCGTATTGTTTCGAGCAGATGCAATATTGAGTAGTCTGATATTATTAGATGGACTTATTATCAAGGTTTAAGGGAAGCGGAATGTCATATTAAGGCTTATGGTGCAGAACTCAGTAGAGAAATTAAAAAAAAAAAAAAACAATTAAGTTATTGCGCGGGTTAATTTGTAATCTTTTTTTTTTATATTAGTTTTGCTAGATATGTGAAAACGGCTCTTTTTCGAATTCCGTAAAATTTTGTGTGTGTAAAGGATTTCCATCATAGTTATTTCTAGTATAGCGTTAAGACAACTTTAAACTCGTTGATAAAGTTATGATGGAAGACATTATTAGAAAAAACAGGAGCCAGGATTGGTTAAAAGTAAAAATCAAACCAAACTGTAAAAAGAATAAAACGATAAACAAGAGAAGATATGTTCTGAATATTACAAAACAAATTCCCAATTGCATTATAACCTAAATGTCGAGGTAGCACGTGAGCGTAAGATTAAATGAGATAAAGAGAAAAAAAAAGATGGGGAAAAGAAGCAATAAAAGTGGAGAATATCATTCAGAATACACAAACATGCTAGGTAGATAGGGGCAAAAAGGTACTTGGCAGCAGACAGCCAGGTGACTCATACAGTTACATACAGGATGGTTCTGTGATTACTGAGCAAGAGGACTACGATATGTGAGAATACAAAAAAAAAACGCAGAGAGGCAGCATAGAAGTCGGACAGGTTCCTTGGAGAAGCCACAGCAAGAAGCAATAGGTTGGTACAGACACACACTTAGCGGACAGTAGGTCGCCAGAGCTCTGTATCAAAAAATATCAAAGGCCTACTTGTTTAAGTTCATACCAAATCAAAATATTTACTGCAGGTCAATGACGTAAAACTTCTAAACTTTATTTTCATTATTTTTTGTATTGGAAAGGCGGAGCTCGGGGAACATGTCGCTAAAATCAAAACTCAAGTGGCATCATATTTTGCTATCAGTAAGACAATAAGTCCCACTTCACTTTGAAACAGGTAGCTAAACCTCTCTCTTTTTTCTCAAAATTCTTATCAAAACTTTACTGAGTTTTAGCTGCACGGTGCCTCCTGACAGTAGAAATTACTGTCCTCGAGTCAAAATCTAAGATCTTCGAAAAACAAACAAAAAAAGCCATCCTCTTTAAACTGAAGCTCAACCAGTGTCGAGACCGGTTAAATACAACTGACGTTCCGTGATCTCTTTTACAAGCCACAGATGCAGCAGAGTTTACGCACATCAAAAAGTCAGCGGTGCACGTTTGAGAACCTAACTTACCAGGCTAGAAATTCAATCACACACAATACGGGACATTTTTCGAGATCCAGTTTCAAGCACAACTCGTAGTAGGTTACATTCGATAAGCAAAAACTTATTTATCATAATATATTTTGTAACATGTATTTCAAAATTTTGAAACATTAATATAGTCAAAAGTATGAAATATAATAATTAGAAAAAGAGAATATCTAAAACATTTTTGTACAGTTTCGCAGCATAAGACCCTGACAGCGAATGAGCAGCTGTATTACAATTTAGAACAGCCATTCGTCTGGGTATGTTTTAAAATTTGTGGGGAATAAATCTCGTTAAGCTTTGTCAAAGGTTAGTAGCTTGAATCCATTCGCAGCTCTATTGTATTTTGGGGTATCTTTAAAAAAAAAAACATTTTCGATACTTTGTACTACATCTTTAGATATACATGTATTTGTATTGAATGTGCGCCACTTTTGAGCATTGGTATTGGCTGTAGAGCTTTTGACAAATTTGAGCCAATTAGTTTCCTCAGCGTCGGCGCTCTCGCTTGATATGTTGGCGAGGCGAATTGGCCGATTATTGCTTTACCCTAGTATGTTGCTAATATTTTGGATATATCGACAGACAGGAAATTGTTTTTGTTTCTCTTCGAATCGCATTCCATAGTGTGTCCAACGAAATATTAATTGACAAAAAAATAACAACTTTGGAGTTTTTCCCACAGAAAACATTTAAGGTTCTTTTTTTAAAAAAAAAATCCTAAACCCTAACATTAAAAACTGCTCCTCAAAGTTTCTCTTCTATCGGTAGATTTTTTCTGACAAGATCTACAGTACATAATTAAACATGGCATTTCATAAGTTCTAATTTTCTCTGGACCTTACTTAATTCTTTGAATTGGATCTAGATAATCAGGTGCAGTTTTTACCTCAAGTCTAGATTTAGAGTTCCGAATAACAAAATTGTGGTAGGCTCTATAATATTCAGTCAAAATATTATTTTCAGCTGCAAAATTCATTAGTAGGAATTGAATAAACGACACACAACTTTTGTCAATATTAAATCTGTATAACGCCAATTTGAATCCAGACTGAGCAATTATTTTAGGGAGTGTCTGACCAATTCACAGTACTCGTATTTAAACAAAGATGAATAGTCTAAATTGGTCTAAAATTTAGATGAAGCTTAAATATCGCAGTTCTTTAAAACTACGCTATATTTGACCAAATTATCATTCATACAGTAATGATATCTTATCTAGATCTAGTTTTATCTAAAGGTGCGAAATATGCATTGATATAATTTTGGCAATGTTATTAAAACTCTGAGTTTGCCAGCTTGGTGTGAAATAATTATACAACAACAAGAACAACAACAAAAAAAAAGCAATGTGCAGTAATGTAAGAGGCAAATCAATTAGAGAAAGATAAAATGTAATAGTTCGAGAAGTTTCAAATAAAAGTGCAAACCTATTGCTTTTTGTTCATATTGACTATCACAACACAGAAGATTTGCAGGATCTGGAAACATGGAAGATCTAGCGAGAAGCAGCATCGTAATACGTCATTCTACCTACATCGACAGTGTAAGATGTTTCTTTATTTTCTATATTCTCGTCGGTCTCCCAAATGGCTTCCAAGTCCGTTACTTACCCCTTTACTTCAGGACACACGGTATGTCTCTCGCACAGGTCAGCATGTATAGGCTGCTAGTGTTGCCCTGGCTTCTGAAAGGACTCTGGACGACTTTCATAGATCGCAACACGGATGTGCGAGTATGGCTAAAGACGAGTCTGTCATTGCTTGTTGCGCTCTGCCTGATCGGCGCTCAATTTCCCCCTACTCACACGATCGCAGTGGTGACTATCCTCTTTTTGTTCAACCTCATTACATCTGTGCAGGACACTGCGGTAGATACCCTGATATTGGACGCGTTTACGCCATCTCAGCTCCTCATGGGAAACGTGGCGCAGAATGTGGGAGATCGTGTAGGCTCTATTATTTCTGGAGGTATATTTGCTTGGTTCATTGACGTCCTTAGCTGGAAAGGCGTCCTCTACATTATGGCCGCAATGTATGCATTTGGGCTGTTCACGTCCCATTTACTACTTCCTGATTGGCACCAATCCGGACCTCCTGCAGCTCACCAATTGCGTCCAGGCCTGCCTACTGACTCAACGCATGGGTCTCTAGCGTACGCCCGGCTGTCTTTGATGGAGTCCACCAGTAAAATATTCAACGATGTTTCATGGTGGATGTTTGTATTTGTGTTGTTTTATAAAATTGGTGAGCAAATATAAATCCATTGCTGATTTGATTGATAAAGAAAGCGCTTCACTTTAACTCGTCAGTGCTTTCATAGCTGCTGTCATATCATGTTAATTAATTTTAAACGCTTTAGTGAAAAGTGTAGTCTTAAAAATACTATGAAGTTATAAAAGTATCCCAATTGGAAACAAAAAATATGACTGTGTCTTTTTTAGTACCTATAGACGGATAGTTTTCTTTTGACCATTAATTTTTCTTCTTCTTCTTCTTCTTCTTCTTCTTCTTCTTCTTCTTCTTCTTCTTCTTCTTCTTCTTCTTCTTCTTCTTCTTCTTCTTCTTCTTCTTCTTCTTCTTCTTCTTCTTCTTCTTCTTCTTCTTCTTCTTCTTCTTCTTCTTCTAATAAAACAATAATTACTACTACTAATGCTACTACTACTACTACTACTACTACTACTACTACTACTACTACTACTACTACAACTACCACTACTACCACTACTACCACTACTACTACTACTACTACTACTACTACTACTACTACTACTACTACTACTACTACTACTACTACTACTACTACTACTACTACTACAAGATTTTAACCCCTATATAATAAATTGTTGGGGGTTTTTTTGTTTGTTTTTTTTTTGTGATTCTGTTCTTAACATATTTGACATATTTCTTTTTCTGTGTATATTTCCAAATAATTTATTTTATTTTTTGGAGGGTAGTTCTTTCTATATATAACCTTTTTCACACACACATATATATATATATATTTTTTTTTTCATAGTTATTATTTCAAATTTATTCATGTGAATATCCTTGTGTGGTTTGTTGGTCTTATTTTTGTGTCTAAAGAAGACGTAAAGCCGAAAGCTCACATGTTTTGTTTTATTTGGTACATTTTGAAGCTGCACTATACCTAATTTTGTTTTTTTACGGTACTTCAGAACTATTCACAAAACTCCACTGTGACATTCAATTAAATTGACCTTACTATTACTACTACTACTACTACTACTACTACTACTACTACTACTACTACTACTACTACTACTACTACTACTACTACTACTACTACTACTACTACGACTACTACGACTTCTACGACTACTACTACTACTACTACTACTACTACTACTACTACTACTACTACTACTACTACTACTACTACTACTACTACTACTACTACTACTACTACTACTACTAAAGTCATTTAAATTGAATGTCGCAGTTGAGCTTTGTGAATAGTTGTGAAGTACTGTAACAAAAGGAAAACAAATAGGTAGAGTGCAGCTCCAAAATGTACAAAACAAAAAACGTGAGCTTTCGCCTTTTACGCCATCGTCAGACACAAGAACAAGAACAAACCACCCAAGGATATTCACATATATAAATTTAACATACAAACTGTAAAGATATTTTACCAAAAGCTCAGGTGTTTTGTTTTGTTTTCTACGAGCTGCATTCTACTTATTTTTTTTAACGGTGCTTCACTACTACTTCTTCTTCTTCTACAGCTACTACTACTACTACTACTACTACTACTACTACTACTACTACTACTACTACTACTACTACTACTACTACTACTACTACTACTACTACTGCTGCTGCTACTACCACTACTACTACTTCTACTTCAAATACAGCATACAATGCATCTAATGTTATGACAACTATAAAACGCAAGAAAACGCGATATGTTACAATGACTGTATGTTCTGTATATTTTCTCTTTTATCTGTAGGGGAGGTTGGGGTACTTAATTTGTTCCCGCTGTTTCTCGTGGACAAGGGCATCGATGCGTCAGATGTAGGATTTTGGTTAGGCATTGTCGGACAGACTGTTTCTGTTGTAGGCTCAACAGCCACAGCATTTTATTCATTTAGGTAAGTGGGAAGCAGCGTCCTCTTCATTAATAAAGCGCCAAAAGTACTGTTAACATCAGTCTTAGATGCCAAACCAACTTGGTTAAGTAATTTATGCCAGAATGATATTAACGAAATTACCGGTAGTCTCATGAGTTTTCTATCACTTATGTGTGCTCAATGCGAAAAAAGAAAATTTTTATTTATTGTGCTATGCAGCAAGAAGTAGATGATTCAGATATTTCTCGGGCGATGGAATAGAGCTGCATCAATATGCTCAAGTTTACATTATTTAAATAAATTGAAATCACGAAATCATGCACATAAGAAAGACATATTATGTTTTTGAAGGAAAATTTTTTGATCCTTGTTGGACAATGCTTCTTTTAGTTTTAAGACAAAATCTGACAGATTAAAAGCCCATAGAAGGGCTTAATCATTCAACACAAGTTAAAGCCCGGGGGTTCTTGTTGCACCCGCAACACCCACATTAAAATTTCTATACAGTTTGATTTTTGCCGAGGTGTTTTAGAAATGCTCAGTTAGATAGTCCTCATTTTTCGTCTTTTTGTCATTATTATTATTATTATTATTATTATTATTATTATTATTATTATTATTATTATTATTATTATTATTATTATTATTATTATTATTATTATTATTATTATTATTATTATTATTATTATTATTATTATTATTATTATTATTATTATTATTATTATTATTATTATTATTATTATTATTATTATTATTATTATATTTATTATTATATTGCTGTTGTTGTTGTTGTTGTTGTTGCTGCTGCTGCTGCTGCTGCTGTTGTTGTTGCTATTGTTGTTGCAGTTTTGTTTATTTTGTTTTTATTTTTTGGGGGGTTTTTTTGTTGTTTTTTTTATGTTGCTTTTTTTTTTGTTATTTTTATCATTTTTAGTTATATGTTTGCCTTATTGGCTTATGATAAGATTCTATTTAGAGAGTTTTGAGCCCTTCAGAAATTAAATGATTTGTCGAATTATGACACAAGTTATTCTTTCATTGCATAATTATTTTGAGCAAACTATCTGCATTTCATCAATTAAAAGTTCTCGGCCTATCACCAAAAAAAATTCAAATGCTAATTCTGTACTCTCCCAATCTATTGAAATATCCTCTTTTGATGTAGCTGCAAACAGAAACCGCTTTGTAATGTATGCACTGCCTTTGGGAATTCATAATTGCCAACTTTTTTTCAGTCTATGGTGTGAGAATTGAAAAAAAAAATATAAATAGGTTGGTATTCTAAAAAAATAGTTAACTATCCGTATCAAAATAGCAGTTTAACAGGTGATAAAACATAGATCTTCAGTTTTTCGGAAACTACCTGTTGGAGACAGGGCCTGGGTTTTTGCTGTGACACAACAACTTATCAACGGAGCGTAAGTATAAAATGACTTTAATTGAATTTTTTGTAAAAAAAACTTTTCCTTCGAAGCATAGCAGTCATGATGCTGGTGATTCAGGACGGTGTAGTCAAATGAGCTCGAAGAGTATTTTGGGTGCTGCAGTTTTAGATGGGTAAAATGATTCACAGTATCAGTTAGTTGAAATGTATAGCTTACGTAAAGTATTATTTTGTCGCTTACGAAGGCAAACTGACAAGTTGTCAAACTCAGGCACTTCCTTGAGTGACCGTGGGTAGTAGTGCAGCAGTATGACTGCAGTTATTTAATCGCGTACCAGTATATTTTCCCGCCTTACATCTTCAACAGTTCCTTGCTAGGACCTCTAACAGTACTTATGGTCATAAGGGCCGCTTGTGTGGTTATAAGCTGGATGGCTGTAGTTTTATGGCATGCGGATCCCAGTACGTGTTACGGTAAGCTTATTTAGGTTGTAAATTGTATAATTTTTTTTTTCTTTCGAGACTCCATTGATGGCAATCCAAGCATTCCAACATTTAAAGAAACTTATGTGATAGGTTTACAGTGATTTCTATTATCTAATGTTTCAGCGTTATCACGACAGGATGTAAATGAGAGAACACTTTGTAAGTAACGTCCCTTCCGCCTAGTTAACATTAGATAATCATAGGGACAGTCGTACGTTTCAGCTCTGATGTTTGGTCTATGTTAAGACTGCTTCAATTCCAAACTGTAATAAAAATCCTTAATTAGAATAATGGGATCTACGTATGCATACACGCATTATTTTCATTTCAGAGTACAATTCTAAATTTTTGTCCGATTCGAAATGTGTTTTGGAATCGGTGCCGATATTGGACTGTGTCAAAAACCTAACCTTGTTTTTCTTTGATGAATTTTCGATGTTTATAGTGAAAGTTAAATTGTTTGAGAAGCTCGGCACGAATTTGATTTTTTAAAGTCAATTTCTATGATATTATTAGTATAAGTCCTTTTCATGAATCGCTTAATTTATCACTGTTGTGGATAATAATAAGTTATAATCGTTTTATACAGAGTATCATGTTGATAAGTAGGCCTGTAACTAAAGAATTTTATGAGAAGAGGGTGGTCATAAAGATTGAGTTTTATCAATATTGTAGGCAGCATAAAGCATTAACAAAACTGAGCATAAACGAAACTCTTGTCTTAAAAATTTGAATTTATATTTATCAGCATTGTACACTTCTGGAAACGATTATTTGTTTTATATATGAACAATCTTGAGCAGTACTAGATAACTTCTGCAAAGAAGGACGTTGTTTGTCTTAATTCTCAATCTATTCCCAAATTTCCACGTTTTTTCCCCTTCCAGTGGGCGGAGTAATCTCCCTTCTCATTGTGGCCTTCACCGGTGGGGCTATCTCCACCTGCGCGCAGACGTTGTTGATGCAGCTGTCTCAGAAGGCACCTCGGCTTGAGAGGCCCAAACACTACGCCCTGTACAGCTTCGGTGACCTTATCGCCAAGCTCCTATTCTCCGCGTCTGTCGGTGCCATAGCGCAGCTCACCAGTTACCAGTTCGCCTTTGGGTTTTTTTCTTTGGCCGCGGCACTTATTGTACCTTATATGATGCTAGCGCCAGAAGATGTCAGTATCCTAATGAATTATGAATGACGTACTGGGACAGGGGGAGAATGTCATCGCCGCTGTGCATGTTACATCAAAACAATCCACCCAGCTTATTTTAAGCTGGTGATCCGGTATCAAGGCGTCCTATTGTTTCCTCTATCCAGAACCTCTGCCGCATTTCACGCTCTATGCTATTACATTCAGATGATTTGCGCTCACCTTTTGAATTGATGTAAGGCACTGAGGAAGTGTTTCCACTGTTTACGCTAAAATGTTTCTCTTTGACATCTCTGCACAGTGCCTTGTGGCGAGCAAGATAGCTTTGGTGTTAAAAAAAAAAGTTACACTGCAATCTCTTTCTTTAGTAATTCAATTACCGTGCGTATAGCAGTTATTCCTACACTGCTGACCATGGCTGGGGGATACTGTAAATTGTGATACACCCCTAAAAAAATAGCGCCGTGAACTTTGAAAAATCACTTTCCGCATTCCTTTCCCACCAAGGTACCTTTAAATCCTTCGTTTATTAATCTTTCATTGCCATCAAAGTTGAAATCATTGTACTTTAAAATTCGATAAGCATGCGTTTCAAGATCATCAATAATTTCAGATAATAATATTTCTCTTCCTCAAAGGACTAATGACATTATTGATAATCTTAGCCCCTGAGTTGGACATGAGAATTGAGAACAGATAAAATTAGTCATTCCAGATAAATCTAATTTTTAAAAGTTCTTAACCTCGGTCTTTGATTTGAAAGGTGCTTGCTGCACAAGAAGTCTGAGCCTAACATTAATAACACTGAATGGACCGTCCCATTTTGACTTTTGTGATGTTCAATATCTTTGTTAAGCTGAGAAGTGTAATATACTGTATTATTTTAATTTTCTCTGATTTCTTCTATCTGCTAAATATATTAGAAATATGTGTACAGGTTTGTTATATATCTCTTCTACAATACTTCTATTTAGAAATGATACTTCTGCAAATCTTTAGAGTTTTGGGATAAAACTTAGCAACGGACATCTATCAAAGTAAAACCTAACTCTTTCAATTGCATTTGATGTATTTTTTTTAACCAAGCCGGATGTTATTTCTTTCTAATAAGTGACAAATATCTTATCTCAAAGATCACCTGTTCTTTGCCCTTCCTCGTGCGCTCCTCTGCTGTTTGGTTTTGTGCTTTGATCTGGTTGTTTGCGTAAGATGGCCTCTATTGAAATCGTGGCTTGTTTCCCATCCACCCTTGTCCTTAAAAAGTCTGTTTTCGTTTTGATTAACTGTGGTCGGCTATACTGTAGGAACCTTCTTTGCCTGTGTTAAGACATGCAGCGCCCTAGCACTCTATCAATAAGACTTCATCGACACATTAAAAATAAAAACACTAAATAAACAACTTATAAGGTGTTTTATCATTATTTATTATCCTAATTGGCATGTGTTATGTCCACTTAATGCGTTGGGTTTCTTTTTTATTTTCTGAAATAAATGCATTTCGACATTTTGTCCGAACGTTAAAGCGGGGTATGGTATCTTAAGAAATTTACACAGCATGAAATATCAAGGAACTGGAACAAATAAATTCAAGCACGTTTACTTTCTTAGTGACCTAAATCTAGCTCATTGTTTTAAAATTAGCAGAAGCCTTGTTTGATCTAGGTTTAAACTCAAGAAGACGCCTGAATTTGTTTGGAAAGAAAATGGTTTAAGAATCAAAATTTATTTCAAAAATAGACTAAATCCATTGCGGTGCCAGTAAGATTTGAATTTCACAAAATTAGTGATGCGGAGTTGTGCTCAGAAACCGTTACACCGTTCAAATCTAATGACGCCACTACCGATGGTCGGTGATGCATTAATAATGGCGTTCGATTGACCATAGCAATCAATGGTCATCGGGTTTTAGCTTGGCGTCTTTTATTCAGAAGTAAAATAACAAATTTTAATTCGATCAAAATAATATTTATGCAAACGTTCATGACAAAAAAAATCGCTCATTTGGTGGAGCTCACTGAATTCCTAAACAGGCAAGGGCTTAAGCTTCATCTCGACCTTCTTGAGGGAGTAGAACTCGTTATCCTTAAGGGTGTACCACACGATACCATCAGCGTAGTTGGTCTGTGAGTACCAGGCAGTGTGGTACCGGCCGTTCAGCTGGCTGTAAAAGCAGCTGCTATACCACCAGCCACCCTGTAGAGGTAAACATTACGATCAATAGTGGAAGAGTGGTAGCTTTTGAGTGAGACAAGCTTCATTTTATTTGACGACGGAGAGACTAGAAGAGGGCATAAATTGGGATGTTTCAAAGCAAATGCATGTGTATGCAAACTTCTTTGAGCTATTTCCCTCGCTCAGGATCACAAATCATACATTTAGATTAGTTCACGGGAAGCATTTATGTCTCCGAACTGCCATGGATAAGGTTGGTATTAAACTCAGGATTCCACTTAATCAATCTAGCACGCAGAGTCCATGATGGAACCGACATGTTTCTGCACGCCAGAAGAGTACCATGCTGATAGTGCTGACCCTAAAGAAGAATAGTTACCTGCGGAAAATGCAAAAGAATCTTTCCTAGCTGTTGTATAATTTTTTATTTTTGTACTCGAGTTAAAGGCTATGGGACTGTTACATGTACTATTATACTACCTGCTCTTTACAAAAAAAATCTCAGTCCACCGTGAGCACAATAGTATCAGTACTTCCCCTCACCTTGTTCTCGGCAGCACAGTGCCTCTCGTGCAGGTCATTGTCCACGTCTTCAGTGCTAAAGGCCATCATGTTGTGGTAAGACAGAGAATCCCCAGCTGATCCGGTGAACCCTCCCACAAACAACCTGTAGTGGTCTTTTTCACTCTCCACCTGTGCATTAAGTGTGGGTCGAAGTCAGGATTTTGATGCTCAAAATACTGATTGAACAACGTATTATATAGATTTACAAAAAGTAGTTTAAAGTGCTCTTGGTCATAATAATAAATCCCGGTGCTGAAACGATTAACTCGTGCATTCAATTTGGTGGTAACTGAAAAGCCTTAATCTGTGACGCGAAGACTGAGTAGCTACTTGCGGCACCTCACCGAACGGACAATGATTCAATTGTTTTTTCCTGTGCTTCATGATTTTATTAGTAGATTTACCTTGATTGTATTGTAAAGCTTGCAAATTTCGTTTCACGCCCAAACAAGTTTTAATCTGAGTGACAGATTAATACTCCTATGGACTTTTCCTCGTTTTTCATTTATCATTGAGAAGCCAATACTTTTAATTCTCATCACATTTTCAACGATAAAGCGCTAACAAAATAAAATGAACCCATATTTTAGTTTTTAGTAAGTAAGGAAAGTATTGAAGTTTAATTGTAAAGACAGTTTAAAAACTCCATCATAAGTTTTATTATCTCATTGCCTGTTTGCCTTTCATAGATTTTGATAAGTTTCCTGCATGTGCCTGAATCTATTTAATGCAATTGAGATGCCCTATTTTTTAAGTATGCTATGTTTGTCTGTTTTTCTCCATTACTTTCCTGAGCAGATGTTTGAAAAACCTGAGGTAACACTTGTTTTCAAAGAATACCAACTCGAATGGGTGTAATCTGTGAATACGACCTCATGGGTTCAATATGAAGTTGTTATGTTTTAATATCGCTTTTTTTAAAAACATAGCAAGAGGGAAAACGAAAACAGACATACGTAGAACTGTGAATACTCCGCATAGTACTGCTCTCCATCCCAGTCCCAAAAGTCAATGCGAAGAGCGTATTTTTTCTGTGGATTAACAGTTAAAATACATCATAATAATTGCTGTTATCGGAATGAAAGAAACGTATTTCTCAAGTTACCGGTATTTTGAAAAGTATCTTATTTTATTTGTGCTGTTACTGTAACGAACATTGTAGTCATGCTTATTTGGCACGTCCTATTTACTGCCAAAGTTTCAGAGTTAAATATTTGGTTTCAATCAGTCCTTGCCATGAACATTTAGGATTCGGGATGAGTTTGGGAATGATTTTGCACGCTAAGCTCACCCGAGAAATGTTTTGATACAACTATTTATTTAATGGCCAATCAATATAAAAGTTGAAACTGCGACAATGAATTAGATTATAATGCGCCTTTGAATACCTTTGCTTTTACAATAATATTTACCTAATTTTGAACATGTGCATCGGTGATTCAGTATAAAGAGCGATGGATATTGCACATCTACGTGTGGCTGTGGGTGTTAAATAAATTCATAGCTTTGCGTGATCTGATATTATAATTAAAAGCGGACTTAAGAAAGATGAAATTTAAATAGGATAACTCAATATTCGGGTTGTAAATGTGCCGAGGGATTGCGTAAATCATTAAAGAAAATGAGAAAATCAAAGTTTTTCTATGCAGTAATGTCAAACGGTGCTCAATTCGACCTACCTGAGAAGATATCAGATGAATCAGCTCGTTACCTGCCCACATTTCAGCAAACGGATTTCCAAAACCTTGCTTGTATTCTGACCATCCCCTGTTGAAGCTCAGAGACCCATCTATGCGTCTTTGAATCAGCGTATAGCTGTAGAGAGATTTATTGTGTGTTTGTTCATTGTGGAAGCTGTGATGGAGTTTATGGTGATGAATGTGCAGTTGTTTGTCATGGCAAAAGTTATGACATTTCAAAGAAGTTAATGGGTTATTTAGGCCTTTTTTTTTAATATGCCGTACCTTGCAATGATTTTAGTTTGAAGTCCACTGGATATTATACGGGATATTTTCTCACAGAAATTTGATATATATCGTAAATTAATGAATATTGACTTTCGTAAATACAGAATTTCATTCGAACATTAGCTGAATCCCTTTCTGACGTTTTTTTTTTTTTTTGAAATTCTCTATGTGGCTTTCTCCTTTCTAGATTTTAAAATTACTCTTTTACCGTTAGGTTTTGCCTTTACAAAACTAAAATTATTTCATTTTCTAGATATATCATCATGTATATAAAGATATTATTGATATATGTTAATCAAATATTCAATGTTTGATCTAACAGAAGTAAAATAATTTTATATGAAAAGTTGTAAAGCGCCTAGAGCTTCTTAAAGGGAAGGCGTCTTTGCATAAACTTATTCTGATGAAATCCACTTGAAGTCAACTCTGGTCGGCTGCCCAATTTTGCATTTCTTTATATATTTGCAATGGTTAAAGTCAACTTTGTTTGCCAGCCCTATTTTGTATTTCTTTATATATTTGCAATGGTCAAAGCCAACTCTGTTTGGCAGCCCCATTTTGTATTTCTTTATATACTTGCAATGGTCAAAGTCAACTCTCGCTTAGTTTTTTTCGGCACCTACGCGTTTACTTCATCCAGATTCTACCGTAAGTGCATTATTCTTTTACCCGCAAGATAGTCCTCAAATCTCAGGGCACCTTCGCGCCCTTAAAATGGGGCATTGTCTCTTCTCTGGCGGACAATCAAACCCTAAAAAATGGACAATTCTCATGATTATTGTAATGTAAACACGATGGCCTGTAAGGTAGTAAGCAATAAGCGTCCAGGGGTCCCACCCTGTGCTGTTGACCATCTCGCAATATACAGGTGTGATGTAGCGAGTTCCCTTCACACGAACTTGGTACACGGAGCTCACAAGTAAACCGCTTTGATACACATCGTGGCAATCTGGTGGAAGAAATTTGGAATGGTTAGCCAATAAATGATATTGCTACTAGGCATTCGAATCTAGTTTTTTTTTCGGTTATGTCGTATCAATTCTTAATCTTTATATTCTGTATTTTTTTACTTCTTAGCTGATTAAGGTAGGTGATAAACGTCGATGCAGAAAGACTGCAAAGGATTAGTGATTTCAATCCTATCATTACAAACGTATGCTTCAGGCAAATTTCGGAGTTAAAAGCAGTGAGATGCTGCTTGATTTATCTTAAACCATTTAATATATATATATATATATATATATATATATCATAGATAACATAATACGATAAAACCGTTCTTTTTTATGTTTTTCGATGGTTCTATAAGATATGACATCAGTTTTATAGAGATTCGCAAAATCACCACTGTTAAATAGGAGAAAGGAAATCGTAACTGTTGGCTTCTTTGATTTTACAAGCAAATGCATTGCATTACTAAGAGTCTAGAATGGATTTAGTTGATAGTTAAGTCTGGCTAATAACAGAGAATTAATGATGTGGATATCAGATATTGAAACTCTTTCAGAAAGTAGATTCGGTAATTCGCTGTCACCTTCAATCAGGAGCTCCCCATGTGCACAACATGCGAATGCTTAGGATAAAATGTTCCTTTGACAAAAAAAAATTGCCAAAAATCTTCTAACCTTTTTTTATTGTAATTCACTTGCCTGCCGGGAATGTTCCCTCCTGCTGCTGCGAGCCATCTTGTCCCACCTGACGGACTCTGCTACTTCCAGCAGCCAGCTTGCCATGCAGATCCCCCTCTCTTTCTACACCCGTTAACTGCGCACTTTCGCGTGCGTCCTCATGCTCTAAGGAAGGTATTGTCTCCGGGATGGGCTCACTAAGCAGCTTGCTCTGAACGTCGCCAAGATCTCTCTCAAGTGCCATTAGTCTTGCTTGTATCGCGTTTAAGTTAGATCTAGGGTTCGTGGAAAAGTAATACATCGTAGATAAAGTATTTATGTCTGAAGTTCTCCATTATGAATGAATTAAGAGGATCACAACTCAGAGAGCTGTTTACTTTGGACACCCAAAATATAAAATGTAAAAAGAAAAAAATTAAAATGTTTAACTTTTAATTTGTTATACAACATACCTAAAGTGTAAATATTCAATTTGAAAAAAAAAAATGTACTACTTTGCGTAAACGGAAAGACATTGGATCCTAGTAAGTTTACATCATACGGATTACATTTATATATTTAATATTACGATGTTCATTTTCCAAAGTAAAGACCATTATAATAGAATGTCACAGTGAAGCAGAACTCAGGGATAATTCAGAAGGTAATAAGAACTTATCTTTCAGTTTTCTAATAATTGACTAAAGGCAGATAATGAAAGTTATTTCCCTTACCTTCTGTGTGAAACATCCAGTCTGTACTCTTCTAATTTGCGATTGATGCTCGTTGTGGCTATAGAGATTTCCTCGAACTTGGAGTCTAGTTTATCTTGTTGATCAGCCACGGTTAAAAACTGCAGAGCGAAAGGAATTGTCAATTGAACAAAAAAATTTCACATTTGAAAAAAAGACAAAGTTGGCAAGCTTGGATAAAATGATATTTTTAAAAAAATAAATCTTCTTTCGATATTTTTTATCCCACGAAGAATAAAACTTAATGTTTCATGGTATTTTTTAATGAAGACGAGGAAAATATAATGCAAATACCCTCTGTGAAAATAGTTACTTTCTAAATGAAAAATTCTGGTAACAGATAAATAGCTCTTTTTCCGTTTTGTTTTGTTTGTTTTGTTTTACTAGTAGATACTTATCACATTAGCGCATAGCGTGGATTATTAAAAATAAATAGAATCAATGGTTTACTTTATACCTGTAATAAAAATGCTTTTCGCAAAGTTTTGTCAGTATTTCCGAAAGATTTGAGCAAAGGCTACGTATAGCAATAACTAAACTAGTTTTGTTTGAAACTGAAAGATAAACAGAAAAATAATGTATTTTCTAAGTCAGAAGTTAAATCTTGTCTTATACGATGATAAAAAAAGGGGGAAAAAGGCATTTGGCGTAACAGATTCATGGATCGTGTGTTAAACTGAATCCTGGCCACCCACTCTGGTCTCCAGTCTCCTGTTGGCCGACTGAGTGACCCCGAGGGAGAGCTTGAGCGACACAGTGTCGTTGGTGAGCTCGGCTTGCTTTGCTGCCACGGTGGCCATCTCTTTCTTCAAGAATTCGATGTCCCGCTTTAACAAGATCCACTCGGACTTCAGGTCAGAGACACTGGGGAGACGAGAGGCAGGGGCGAAAGTAAACTCAATGTTTGACTTGTGATCACACAAGAAGTACCCAGTCATCTCTGATACCTTTAGATTGACACATTAGAATGTATATTTAGCTTGAAACAAAATAAAATGGCGTTTTTACTGACTGATATAAATGAAATATGTTTTTTTTCTATAGCTCAGTTCACCGTGAATTGTGAGCTCAGAGTTAACACAAAATGTCAAAACCATTTGGGTTAACAGTGCATGTATCGTCCGGCAGGTGGAGAAGATTGTGGCGATTTCGGAAATCATATTCAAAATGACATCATGAATGTTGATGGCGATGATGCTAAAGACAATGATGATGGCGATGATGATAATTAAGATAGAGATGAGGATTATGATAATGCTAATGATGTCAAAGGGAGCAATCCTCTAATAGTGGTTGAGATTCCATGGAGCCCAGTGTTTCCATCAAACTGTACCTGTTCTTCAGCATGTGGCCCAAGTCTTGTGTGATTCCCTGCTGCTGCGGGCGGCCATGGTCAGGTGGTTCGTTTCCACCTCCAGATCCTCCACGCATTTTACTCTCAATGTTGTAAAGGGACCTTTCCAAGTCATTTACTCGTCTTTAGGGAGAAAATCGATACGAGTATTATTGCTTCATGACACTAACTCAACTATTTTATAATATACATGGAGACATTTATTCCAAAATCAAATGAACCTGTAAAATCTTAAACTAGAGTAGAAAGGGTGAAAATTATATATATAAAGGGATAAGGGAATCAAGAACTTCTTATGCTTTTACACTGTTTTCATATTGTTTTACTACGTACATACATAATGGAAAAAGAGTTGTATATCTAAAATTACTTATAACTATCATAACCTTGCTATTGTTTTAAATACTTTTAATACCGTGAATGCTAACATGCGAATGGTTCGGTAACAGAATAGCAGATCTTCAGAAACAAGAAAGGAAAGATGAAAAGTAGTCGCAAGCTGTGAGTATTAAATTAATACTATATCGTCTATTTCACGAATCTTAAACGGTGTCATTAGATGATCATATGCACACATTTTTATAAAGATACAGTTCAGTGCTTAAAAACTATTGTTAAACAAAGAGTAAATCCATTCACGTTGACGTTTATGAAGAACGGAGTTATAGGGAATATTTACAGGAATCTTTGATGATATGAGTGACAATAAACACATTTTGAAAATGATCATGATTGTGTTATACATCGATTGGGTAAGAAAACAATCGCTAGGTATCAATATATCGATCTGATCTTCCATCAAAAATTACATAAAATTCTGTCCCTGGGGATTTCAGAGCGTAATTCAGTCTTGAGCTTGTTGCTAAGTGCCTGTTTTTTTCTGGAAAGGGTAAGTTATGTTAAAAAATACCTCTTGAGGTTCATGTCTACACACTACAACAGTGTAGGCCTACCTGTTGACTCGGTCCAACTGCATCTTGACTTTAGAAGAGCTGGCAGAAAACTTCATCTGTATCATCTCGTCATCCATACGGTCTATCTGGATCTGAAACACTCGTTTATCCAAAGCGTGTGTCCAGTTGTGAACGCGAGCCAATTCGTCGGATAAGTGTGCCTTCATCTGAAATATCTGGAATGATATGAAGGTCAAGCTAGAAAACTTGAAAAACTTGATGGAAGTTGAAACCTAAACTATATGATATAATCTTTACTTTGCAATAAAAAAATGTGAATCATATTTTTGCTTACTCGGCACTCCACAACGAAACACGAAAACTTTGATCTATTAAAATGCCCTAACACACAATTTTAGTCGATATCTAAGATACCAACTGAGACAAGGCGAATATTTGTTCAAAATAAACTATGAAAATTACCAAGGTGTGACGCTGTTATTTTCATCTATATGTCCTTTGACTCAGAAGTCATCGAAATGAAAACCAATGGTTGTGACTCGTTCATCAATAGTGATGTCACTATAGCCATAGAGTAGGACTCCCCATGAAAATGGGCGGCTAAAATTTTGAAGATTTGTCTCGCTGAATCGATATGTCCTTTTGTGTTTCAATGTATTGATAACACAATATTTGTTATACAAATGCAAACTAAAATGAGAAGAGCCCGGTAAAAGTAGATAGACCAATGTGCAAAGACTCGGAAAACTTGGATCGCGTATAAACAGAGTGAGTTGGCTGTCAGTGTCATCGAAGACAAACTTGGAAACATTTGAACTGAAATCGCATTGCTCGCCCACGATGGAACGATTATTTCAATTACTATTGATATTGTTCATCAGTTTTACAGATGGAAATATATAGGTAGAACGGTGAAACAATCAGTTGCATATGTCTTAGAAGTAAGATTATTATTTGAACGATACTAAATAAATTGAGGCAAGAAGCCGAGGAACTAGCAGAAGAAAAAGTCAGATTCAGAATGAAGGGAAGCATAGTGAAAGAGGTTTACATTTGCCAGATCTCAATAGAATAGACTTTCAGAAAACCTTTTACTAAGTGTAGCACAACGTTTCATGGCATATTTTGAGGGCTTTAGGGTGGATTGGGTCATTTAAGGATGCAGTCTTTCTGAACAGAGATGTTGGAGGTATCTTCAAAACCACGATCACTGTACGTCAGAGACGCTTGCCCTGACCAGCTTTGTTTTATCTCTACCTAGATAACAACATGCGGAAGACACTCTTGTTCTTTGAGTCAACTATCTCCATTGGCAGGCAGACGCTCACTATTCTAATTACAATATCTCACTGAAGTCCCAAACAAACCAGGAGCTTATATCACGAAGGACAACAGTGAAAAGAACAAAGTCATGGTCCAGATGGACGCTTTTCAACATCTTGACATCTCTCTCACTAAAGACGCCCACGAAACAAAACGTATCAAGATCATGGAGACCAAGGACATTATTTTCCAAATAAAACGCCCTAGTCCTGTCCATACTATGGTTTGACTGCGCGCGGTGGACTATGAAGGCAGAGACTATGAAATATTTTGAAGAGTCCATAGTGATCTTCGAGAGTACAGGCCATAACATGAGCTGTGACGCAAGACCAACTTAACTCTTGCAACAGAAAAATCACGATAACGCTCTCATTAAAACAGAGAATATTCATTTGAGAACGGAGGCTAGAAAGCCATGTCAAAAACTGGTTTGGTTTCTTTTAAAAAATGAAGTTATTTTTTAAATCAGATACTGGGACGATAGAAATGACTAGCGCAGACTAATGCAACGTTATCCACCAATTCTTAACGGCCGTTCCAACCATTACGATTCGGATAATTATTGTGTGAACATAGACAAACTTTTATTGTTGACAAAGATATAAAGGACGGAAAGAACCTCGGCGACGAGAAATATTTTAGTCCGTCTCGATGAAAGCACGTAAATCATTTTACAATTTATTATATGACTTGATAAGATTTTTAAAAATAACATTATCAATAGCTTCTATGGTTCACTTGTAGAAGCATTAAACTATTTAATTTTTTTTTAACGTTCCGTCATTTGTATGCAATTGAAAGTTGTTCATAAATGCACAAACACGCACTTTATCATTAGTTTGTAACTTATAAAGATTGTCGTGTTCATCTTAAACGCATAAAACATGCAGACGTTTAAATCTTTATTAAGCAACAATGATTCATCATTACAACACATGGATCTACTTATTTTTTGTCCACAATTTTAGGCGATAACTGTTTACATGGAGCTCGAGTGCTTTTTTTTTTTAAATACATCGCTTTACTGTTTCTTTTCCCGAATGCTACAGTGCTGTGATAGATTTAAGCAAAATTTTTGTAAATAGGAAATCTATTTGATTGCAGCAAGGAAGAAGCTATACTTACTTCGGCTTTGGTAAATGATGTTAAATTGTCCATTTTCATATCGACATCCCGAATCATTTGTTGCGCATCTTGCCCTGGCTGCCATACGTGAAAAATGGTGGAGCAATGGGGATCCGATGCTGAATTAGTAGCAGCATTTGACATAAAGACACACTGTAGGCAGGCAGCAAAAAGCAATCGGCGAATTCGCGAGAACATTATTCCAGTGTCTTTGTCAACAAAACTGAAAATTGTGGAGCAAGTATCAAAGATCTATGATTCTGTAACGACTGATGAAAGATTGCTCAGGCTAAGCTTAGACGGTTTGTTTCGATATATAATAACGATCTGTTAGAAATCTCAAAAATATAATCTTTTAACTTTTTCACAGTTTCACTAAAATAATTCTATTATTGCTACAAATTAGTTTGTGCTCAGGTGTCGCATATTAAGAATATGCAAATAATAAAGATCTGATAAACAAAACCCTGAAAATAAAACTAGAGTCAACACGGAATAGATACCACTGAAGGTCGACACCGTAATGAATTTCGACCCTGATTGAGAATATCCTTCGCGGCAAAAAGTCTAAATGAGGCATGTGAGCCTAGGATTCGTGCCTAGACTGAGTTGCTCACTAATGTATGCAGCATCACTCACCTGCAGCGGCAAGGGTAATAACCTGCGATGATCTTCCGAACATCAAGCCTTGAAAAATTGACGAATTAAGAATCGATAATATCAGCTTACTCCTCCCTACCCACTATCTCTCTGACTCTGTATCTCTCTCTCTCTCTCTCTCTCTCTCTCTCTCTCTCTCTCTCTCTCTCTCTCTCTCTCTCTCTCTCTCTCTCTTTCTCTATCTATCTATCTATCTATCTATCTATCTATCTCTCTCTCTAAATATTCCTTTTTTTCTATCTGTCATCTCTTTGTCTCTGTCTCTGTCTCTCTTCTCTATCTCTCTCCCTCTCTCTCTCTCTCTCTCTGTCTCTCTCTCTGTCTCTCTGTCTGTCTCTCTGTCTCTCTGTCTCTCTCTCTCTCTCTCTCTCTCTCTCTCTCTCTCTCTCTCTCTCTCTCTCTCTCTCTCTCTCTCTTTCTCTCTGTTGCCCTTTCTCTTTACTCTCTCGTTTTCACCATCTGTCTATCACTTTCTGTACTTGTCGTTTTGAAATATATCGATTTCTGTATCTAGCTATCTGGCTCTCTCTTTCCCTGGTAAATTCAAAACTGCTTTTACGATAGTTAATGATTATAGAAATTATTCATCAAACTGTTTCGAGGCAAGCACCAAGTTCATTTACATTATAAAGTATCGAATATTTAAAAGGTATGAATTAAAGCGTTATGGGTAACGTTGAATCAAAAATCGTGTTAAACAATTAACTTTATTTCGGCACCTATAATTTTTGCAGTTGGTGCGTGTTCTTTCATAAATAAATCTTAAATCATTACACTTAGGGTTACCCAGTGCTTTCTGCTTTAAATTATTGCTTCCAACTTTTTTGGAGGTTTGGGTTTGGCCTCTACCTACAAAAAGTTCGTTGCTAAATTTAATCAATTAGTGAAGTTCACATTAATTTCGGCATCATGCAGAAACGACTCAGTTTGCGACGTCTGATACCGATCTAGCTAGCTCTCCGCCGTGCAATGGGCTGTGTTTGAATGGATTAATTATGCATAACCTGTTAAACTGGTATTGAGGCAAAGTTATCAATAGCTGACTCTACTCTAGTAATGAGTGGCAGGGTTTTGTTTAGAAATACACACAACAGTATATCAAAATAAAAACAAGAAAACAAACCAACCTCACAACTGATGTTTCTAGACATGGAATGGGTTCTCCACTGACTGCAAAATTCTGATCACGGTCAAAATTATCAATCTATAGTACTGGAGTAGTAGTAGTAGTAGTAGTAGTAGTAGTAGTGGCAGTAGCAGCAGCAGTAGCAGCAGCAGCAGCAGCAGCAGTAGTAGTAGTAGTAGTAGTAGTAGTAGTAGTAGTAGTAATAGTAGTAGTAGTAGTAGTAGTAGTAGTAGTAGTAGTAGTAGTAGTAGTAGTAGTAGTAGTAGTAGTAGTAGTAGTAGTAGTAGTAGTAGTAGTAGTAGTAGTAGTAGTAGTAGTAGTAGTAGTAGTAGTAGTAGTAGTAGTAGTAGTAGTAGTAGTAGTAGTAGTAGTAGTAGTAGTAGTAATAGTAGTAGTTGTAGTAGTAGTAGTAGTAGTAGTAGTAGTAGTAGTAGTAGTAGTAGTAGTAGTAGTAGTAGTAGTAGTAGTAGTAGTAGTAGTAGTAGTAGTAGTAGTAGTAGTAGTAGTAGTAGTAGTAGTAGTAGTAGTAGTAGTAGTAGTAGTAGTACCACTGTTATCACTATGTTGTTAATTATTATTATCATTATTATTATTATTATTATTATTATTATTATTATTATTATTATTATTATTATTATTATCTGATCTCATGCTTTACGTATTTTTATTCTCTCTCTCTCTCTCTCTCTCTCTCTCTCTCTCTCTCTCTCTCTCTCTCTCTTTCTCTCTCTCTCTCTTTCTCTCTCTCCTTTCTGTCTTTCAACCGCTCACACAATCTCTCTTTCCTCTCTATATACATAATTATCTCTTCATTTATCGCTTGGAAACAAAAAAAAACGAACTTGTTTCGAGTACCATGTATAATTTAGGAATACCAAACGTTTTTGAAATTATGTTTTGTCTTACCGATGCTGTAAACGTAGATTTACAGGTAATGACCATAGGAGACGAGCATTGTGGTCAGAATCATCTAATATCATAAGCATGTAATTAATATAGAGAATGCAGTTATAAATCAAAGCAGCATAGAATGATGTTTTTGTGCTTGTCACTATCTCTATCTCTAATCCGCCGCGACTAATGTATCATAATGAGTAAACAAGCGTAACCCTCATTAAGCCTCCAAGCAATAACATGATTGTCCTGATTCTTCCTTGGCTTTCGAGAAGAGTTATAGATTTTTTTAATTATCAGTAAGCTCTCTATGCGACACTCTGGGGAATGTAGATGACTATTTCTTCTTGTTATTACAACGACAGTAGCAGAGATAATTCAAAGCGCCTTAAGTGCTAACTAGCAATATAAGCCCAAATTTATTGCAGAATGAGTATCCAATGTTCATTGTATCGGACTTAGTCATTCTAAAAAAAATATAGCGGAGAAACAGAGAGAGAGAGAGAGAGAGACAGAGAGAGAGAGAGAGAGAGAAATGGAGTACGATAAAAGAGAGAGAGAGATAAAGAGAGAGATGGAGGGAGAGCAACTTATGTGATGGAGAGGTTTTTCGCTTATCGTTTTTTCCCCATACAATTCAGCCCAAAAATGGATAAGAGATGCTTGTAGCTTTCTTTTCAAATGAGTATAAATTATAGAAGCTTTAAAGTGTAATAGAATAAAAAAAACTTTTTTAAACACTTTGTAATTGTTATTGAACTTAAAGGTAATTCAAAACTTTTTATGCTGGTGCTTGCAATTGAGAGAAAATTGTCGAAAATTGCAGGGAGGTCCTTGTGGAAGAAGTGCTCTAGATTTTTTTTTTTATTTTATTTTTTTTATTTTTTTTTTGTAAATAACAAATTTCAAGCTCACTATTGCAGTCTCCAAATTGTAACATGGTTCCTTGTTGAAAATGTCAAGAAAAGGACGGGCCGAACAAGGGCCGCTGTACTGTGAATAAAATATGATGAAAGCATAAAGTTGCCTCCTTGTTTCTCACCATTAATATACTTCCCTTAATCATAAAAATGCATAGGTTGAGTTTGTTGTTTTAAGATTTAAAAAACAAATATGCCTGAAACATTTATTGTTTAGCGATAAAGCCTACTCAGATTAGTAATAGAATAGTATTGATACGATAATTACACAGTTACCGAGATTTAAGGGGGAAAAAAAAAGGGGGGGAACGTAGGTATGGTTGATGGTTCAAATAAACGCGTTTTTACTCATTATTTGAAGACTCCTCAAAATTTCGCATGAATTCCTTGAACAGATTTATTTTCAAAGCAAAATATCAATACATTTAAACCATTCTATTAAAACGCAAGCTTTACTAAACTTGTTTATAAAAACTGCTCACAAGAATCATGTTTTAAGGTCATTTTATTACTACAGAACAGACAGTGGATCATGGAACCCATATTTAACACCACCTCGAATAGCGACAACCAATGCTATAACGACCGATCTGAAAATCCCCGTTTTTTTGTTTTGTTATTTTATTTACTTAAGTTATTCAATTTATTTCTGCAATAACGAGTATCGATACCGCTTTCCTCCTTTAATAACGACAACTAGATCTGAGTGCACAAAGGAAAGAAAGCACCAAAATTTTTAATAGGAAAAAAACCGCGAGTATTTTTTCTTGCCTGTATTGTTACGGTACAAACGAACAAGCGATGCAAGCTTTCCTGCCTTTTCTCCACACAGTTCCCTCCCGTTATCGTCAGGGCAAAGCTTAAAATAATGGGTGCGCAGTACTAGGGTAAAGCGAGGCCTAGGCCTAGAATCAGTATCAAAAGAGCTCTGGTATCACACAGCGCATGGTCCAGCGAGCTGCGCGTGGTACGCAAGACCTATGCATCTCACCCACAGCAAAGATTTTCAAAAACCACTTATCTCCCGTTCATCACAATAAATTCTTCTTTATTCCCTTTTGCGGGAATAACGACAACCCTTGCTGTAACGATACTTTATGAAAAGATCAAGAGATGTCGTTATTCCCGAGTTCCATTGTAAGTAGTAAATGGGGAACAATAAGCTCTTTTCCTTAAAAAAAAACCTTCATTTTATTCTTTAATTTATTTCATTATTATGCAACCATAGGTGCATGAAAGTCTGAGAGAAAAACAAGATAATCCCAAGTGCGAAAACAAACAGAATCACGCTTCTATAAAATAATATTCATTCACAGAGGCGGAAAGAATACTGTACTCAGGGTCAATTCCTGAGTTTTTTTTGCGTTTCTAGAGAAAAATAAAATAGTACTGTCCTTGTCATGGTACAAAGTTCAAACTTTTAAATGAAACAAATGTTAATCTGCAGCCCACGTAGAAATTCTTAATGAAGCTATATTCTTCTCTAGAACAACTGACCTTGCATATTTCTAGTCGAATCGGTTCATAAAAACTCATTCTAAAAAATTGGGTGAAATGTGAAATGCCGAAAATTAAACCCTAGCTCCTCCTTTATTATCGACCCTGCGGCTTTTAAACTTTACACAACATTCTTAATAGCTTTCACCTTCCAGTTAAATTGGCATGCTATCTAGCTATTTTTTTTAAACTCATTTTGCTTGTTTCTCCCTTTTCCACATCTAAATTTAAGAACCCATGTTCTTTCTAGGTCTAAACATTGATCTAAGTTCAGACTTGCTTCGCGAAATAAACGATTTGAGGTTTCTTTGGAATTCAATTAAAAGCTTTTCAAATTTTTTCAGAGAATTACGAATCGCTTTTAGCTTGTTCATTGCTGTCTAAGTTACTTTAGTATATTCTTTTTTTTACTCTAATTAAAACAAAAAAAAAACCCAGCCAATGTCCGTGCCTCAGGCATCAATTAAATGCAAAACCGTTCAAAAGCAATGTGCACAATTGCGCCAATTCAGTCAAGAAAAAAAAAATGCAAACTGAAGAAAAGATGTTCTACACCAATAAGGGCACTTCGTTGGCGTCTTCTTCATGCTTATGATTAATACCTTATCTGAGCGTTCTAGTTTCACAGCTCAATGATGAAGACCATTCTATAAATCCTGCTTTCAAGTTCAAATGACCCATTATTAGTCAAAATCAAAGTATTTCAAGATTGGCCCAAATGATCCATTGTTATTCGTTAACAAATTGAATCAATTCGAATTTTATCGTTAATTCATATAAAAACAAAGCAGCCTTGCTTCGACCTATAAGTATAAAAGATTCTTGTTCTAAGCTTGCGTTCTATACATTTATTTTCTGCTTAACATTTTTGATCCTGCGGATATGGGCTTAATACTTTGAACAGCAAGATTTATAAATTTGAGGCTTAAAAATCTTTTAAAATAAATAGGAAAGTAAAGACTGAAAACACCATGGTCGAGTTTTCTTTGTCTAAAGTTAAAGGTAGTTTCTAACATGTCTATACTTCAACGTGATTATTATTCTTGCCCATCCCTTCAAATCAACAGATACATGTAGGGGCCTATATAGTTGCCACCTGGTTAATCATTGTTCCCGAGAAGAATCTTGGCAGATCCGTCCAGTCATTTGACTGTGTAGCACGCCTGGGCTGAAAGTCAATAAAATTTAAATGAGGCAGCGCTGCAATCAAATGTGCCGATTAGCTTGATTAGATCCAATCACGAAATCCAATCTGAGCCAGATCGCAGCAACTTTGATCCTGTTTCCACAACCCCTGTTGTGATGTCAGGCAATGAAATAAGGAATTCTCAAGTCAGGTCTTTTCTCTGGCTCTTTCTCTATAATATATAATAGGTACCGATACATTTTTATACTTTCACGGTTTCTACACCCGTGTACTTTCACCTTAATAAAGGTTGGTTCACCCATGTTAAATTGGACTTAGACTCATACCGGTTAGCATCATCATCGACATAAACTTTTATCTTCAAAATGTGAAGAATGAAGAATATCAGTCTGCTTTTCATATTTTGAAATTTTATGCAGGTCCATGGTTCTTTTTTTTTTTTCGTTTCTTTTGGTGAGCGTTAATAATGATGCAGTATTATTATTAAGGAGTTGCTTGCTATTAACATAATGTAAAATTGTAATAGTACACTGTAATTGTTATTTCTATCAGCAGAATTGGATGAAGAAAGATAAAAGGTTGATCAACATCATAAAAAATTGGTTTCATGAAAACCAGTTGGTTGATTCGAGAATAACAGTCTTACCCGATATACTAAAGGGCTTCACATTTTCCTTCGATCGAATGATAATGGAACATGTAGGCCACATAAATTGAAAGCCGTTGTCTTTTGATAGAGACGCCATCATCAATACATGCAAATTTAAGACGAGATTTTAAAGATTCTGCTGAAGACGAGATAATGTTAGGTCACTGAGACATTTGCTCTAGAATTTTCAAAGCAAGGTATGATTACAGCGTAATCATTAAAAAATGATAATCAAAATTTTTTAATTATCATTTTTCCTTGCTCACGCACTTTTTATTATGAATTTCAATATCGACAAAATATTCCACACAGATATCACAACTTTTTTTTTTAATATTTTTATACAGGATTTACAGTTTTTGTTAAATTAATGTCAGATTTTTTTTCTTTATTTGTTGTTATTTATAAGTTGATTTTATATTTAACAACTTTTCATATAATAACATCTTATCACCATAATTTTTTTTTATGTCATATCGTAATCTTTTTTGTTGCTTGTATACTTAATGCGAATTTTCCTAGCATGATTAGGAGTTCCTTTGGAAGTTTCGGTTGGTTTGCTCTCTATTGCTTTAAATAAGGTACATGTAATCAATTCCTCTTCTTGTTCAATTATAAGTGTATAAAGCTTTTCAGACTACATGTATTCTTGTATGTATTCGTTTACCGGTCTTTTATCTATGTATTTTTCCTGATGATTTCCTGTTATCTCAGTTTTTATTTATTTCTTTTTTTAATATTGTTGATGTAGTAAAGTCTGAAATCAGTAACATGGTCATGATTGTGAACAGCTGGCGGTGCTGTTGGATAAACTCTCGGATAAATTTTCTCTCCCATTTTTAAGAGAATATTATTTGTTCTACTCTTAAGATGTATAGCAGTGGGCTGTCTTAAGTCCAGTCGTGAATAATTCCGCTTCCATTGTAAATTTTATCATCATCATTTTTAAAAGAAAATCCAACGCCGTACATGTACTTATCTGGTTCGTTTTGTATTTTTTGGACTCATGTATAAACCGCTTGCAAATTTTCAATTTTTAATTTACTGAATGTTTTTAATTGGAACGTAAATTAGAACATTTGGATTATCATTAATGATTTCATCTTTGTGAAAAAAGGAAGAAATCTTGGTTCTTTCCGTCCATTATCAAATTTTTCCACAACAACGTTAGATTTCAATTCATTAGTTCCTCTTCCTACGTTATCTGCGGCGGTGAGCTAAACAAAGGGGATTCCTGAATTTTTCAGAGTTATTGGTTCATCGAAAGTTCTTAGTGTTATCAACCATAGTGAATGTATATCTTTTTTGTCAACCATGGTTTATACCAAGTTAATTTTCATTTAAATTTTTTTCATTAGGTTTTGTATCATAATTCATATCCTGCGCTTCTTTGATTTAATAGTGATAATCTAATTGATGTTTGTCTTTTTGTATTCTTAACAAACGCAATTCATTTAGCATCTGTGAGTTGTCTGTATTTATGGGTCTATAACAAGAAAATTATGCGGTTTCCCCCAACAGATATTACACAATCGTTTAAATTCATCATAAGACATATCTAGAGAAACATGATCTTGGTAAATGTATTGAATGTTTTTGTTATCTTGTTTAAAAAGGCATAGGAAGTTGCTATTTTTTTTCCTAATTGTTTGTCTAGGTAATTGTTAATAATTTGTAGATAATACATGTAGATAAAAACAATCAACATTTGAATGTCTTCCCCTGGTATAAATTTAAACAGAAAAGCAAAAACACCACACTTGGAGAGAAACTTGGTACATGTAATTATAAAGGATCCAAAAAGGACGCGCGCGTGTCTGTAAATAGTAGGCCTACAGTATAGAAACATGCACACAACTTTTATAACTACGGTTCTAAAAAAAAAAACAAAAAAAAAAACGAAGAACAGAACCATAAATTTCACATAAAAGTTTCGCCTTTCAATTTTATTTTGGCTTCTTCATTACAGCTATAAATTTGTATATATTTTACCTTTTATTTTAAATTTATATTCGAGTTTTTTTTAGTCCCGCTGTTATAAAGTTGTGTGCCTGTTTCTTTTCCCCTGGTAGTATAATAATCATTACATTAAATAAATTTTATTGTTTCTCTAACAACACGTCATAAAAAAATTATTAGCTTTTTATCGGTAGGATTGAGTTCTTTCAGGTCCACAATATCTTCCGTTTTAAAAGAATTCCCATTTTCAATTTTTTCCCTCCTGTCTCTTTTGCCAAAGTATATGGACTGTTGATCCTTGTTTATCATTTCTTTCGTTTTCTTCAATAAATCATACATACATTTATCTTTATCTAGGTTATTATTGAATCCACATTTTATTATTTTATGCTTCGGTTGAAAAGTCTTACCATGAACAATCATTTTATTGTAATCTAATAAATCTGGTTTTTCTAGATTTAATAATCAATAGGTTAGTTTTCCCACACCAATATTTCCCTTCGATTAAACTTCCTATTGCTTTCTGTGTTAACTTATACAGTATGCCCTCTAGTTTTACCTAAATGTAGAACAAATTACTGTTGAGGCAACGTTTGACCAATTTTCAATCCAAAACTAGAACAAGACTTAAGTTAGTGTTGAGGCAATAAGTGAATAACGTTTGACCTATTTTCAGTCCAAAACTAGTACAAATGTACAAGTACAATACTTAGAGTTGAGGCAACAACGCTCGACCTAATAATAGTTTTCGCTGGGTTGAGATTCATGTTGTTCTGGTATATTACTACACAATGTATAAGTTACATTTTGCTTCCACTACTCTGCAAACTCTGGTTTGTTTAAGATTTCTTGAATTTGTTTTTTTCAATCGATAAACTTCAGAAAAGTTAAGGCCTAATTTAAAAAACTGGGAAATTGATATTGATATATCGATTATAAGATATCGCACATTTTTATATAATACATATACTTTCACACTGGTTGATACATGTTTGATGGAAAAATATCGTAGAATTAGTTTTATCGTTTCTTTCTCCTGAAAATTGTACATACGTTCAACCTTGTGGATAAAAATTTCCGTCTGACAAAGGACAGGATTTATGAAGGATCACATGAATGTTCAAAATATACGGAATTCGGTGAATTTACGGAAAATTCTCTTCCCCGCAGTTTCTCTTATCACATGGGCAAAAAATAGGTTGCCTGGCATTTATGTATTCTATTTATGAGTGATCTTGTGGCAGATTCTTGATTCGTTTGATTTCTTTGTAGTCCATGAGATTTGTACTTTAGGAACCACATTTTTGTTGCCTCAAGTTTATTTTATAGATGTTTTGAAAGTGTGCAGGCCTGGCATCCAAACATCAGGATATGTTCACCATAGCACTCCAAGGCCCTTCTTGTTTTAATGGAGATTTTGTTAGTACATGTACAAATTTCATTCTCTGGAAACATTTTTGTTTGTGCTATTCTTGATGCCATTCTAGTGTTGTGTCCATCCCTTAATATTTAAGTACTAAAATGTATTTGAATTGATCCCTCACTTGAGTTTATCCCGTTGATAAAGATTTGTGGACATTTATTGTTTCAAATGACGATCATTAGGCTACTTGTCTCTTTGCTATTCAATTCCAACCCTCTCTACTTCAACAATATCTAGTCATCATTGCAAGTCTTCTTTATTTTTTGCAATTAATACAGTGTCATCAGCTTATTTCAGTTGTGCCCTCCTACTTTCGTTCCTGGTTATCCTAGGTCTTCTCTTGCATCTTTTTATGTGTATTATATTCACATCATAAACAAATAAAAATCAAAACTTTTTTTAAAATACCTATATCTATATGGAACTTTCTCTTGGAAACTTCAATTGATTATTGAAATTATGGTTCAAAAGTGAAAGGTGAAATAATTCACAGGCAAGTTACTAGAGTTATCTCCCATTTTATCTATCCATAGGAGAATCTGGTTTTGATGCAGGTGAATTGCCACTTTTCAAGATTCATCACCTTTTTTTTTTTTTTGAAAAAAGTATTTTATCATGATGAAATCCAGATGTACTATAATCAACCATTGCTCAATGCTTAGGTGCATCTATCAATCCTCTAATTTTCTTACATCGTTACAGTAAAGCAGCCCTAGGTCTGGTTCAATGAATGGAACTGAGAATTTGGATTTTAAATATATCATAAGAAAAAAAGAAAGAAACAATAGATTGATTGATAGGCTTTGCTAATGAATTAAAAAGGTCTAAAGAGGATCAAATATGTCAACATTATCAATGGTTCTTTTGACATTTCAAGACTTAAATATACTTGTGAACATTTAAAGTTGTATCTAGCCTTTTTATCAATTGATATATTAAATATGCATGAGTTCTAGATTCAAAACTTATCACAAAGAACTTGCCAAAACTAAAAATTAAAGTTGTTTAGGAAAAATTATGCTAGTGTGAGAAAGTGATCTAATTCAGAGTCTTTCTTTCCTTACCTAATGAAAAGTGCAGAAAATTTACAAAATCTTGGCTTTCATTTCAATCTTATAACAGAAACAGAGAGTCCCTTGGCTCTACTAAAATTCTGCAAAATAATTTTATTATCTTATGCTGGATCAATCAAAAATAGGTTCAAATGGTCAGGTGCAAACATTACTCATATGTATATTGGTTAAATATTTAATACAAACTTTTATATCTTAACTTTATGGCAATAACTGTTACAAGCAATTATATTATAATCTCTTGAAGAATAGATGAGCTATGGAACAATTTCCAAAAATGACAACCAAAACATAAATGTACTTTAAAAGAAAAGCACAATATTCAACCGCATGGAATTCTTCACACAGGGTTATGAACTAAAGGGAAAAAAAAACACACACACAAAAACAAAAAGTAACATACATAATACCAGATAGCACTGATGCCATAATTCACTAATGCAAACTTAAATATACTGTTAGAAATGACAAGAGCCATCTCATTAATAGAATAACATCACGAATCTGGTAAATTAGAGGGTAAAAGAAGAAAGAGTCCATCATTTTTTTACTTTGGAGAACAACAAGAAGACAAAATGCAGTGCCAAAGACAAGAAGTTGACAGGAACTTTTCAAAATGTTCACCTTGCCAGTCACATCAAAAATGACTATGCTGACAGGTACCAGTCAATTGACTTTCTAAACCTGTGTCGAAAGTTTTATAACATAAAAAGCTCACATTCATGCAATTTAGAATAAAAAAAGCTTCAATATTGAATGTGCTAGTAAATTAAAATGTGAAGAAGATAAAAATTGTTTGATGTCACTCCCAACAGTTACTGGCTTAAGCATTTCACACATTATTATCAGTTATAACGAACAAACAAACAAAAATTGTTCTTGACAATCGTAGGCTGTTTTTAATTGGTCTAAAAAGTATTCAGAATACACTTATTGCTTCCTTACAGAGCTTGTAACTATTTCTTTAAAGTGTAACATGATTTAAGAAACTAAAAAACAAAAAAAGCACATTCCTCACAAATAAATACATTAAACTCTATTCCCAAACAAATTATGGACCGCCACTATCCTGTAAATGTAGGATCTTGAATACTGTGAAGTGGTCTGAAATGCAAAATAAATCTTACTAGTAAATTAAGAGCAAAATTTTGATAAAGTTTAAAAAAAATAAAAATGTTACGAGTCATTTAAGCATTAAAGACCCATGAAATTAAAAAAATGGCTTTTAGTTAACCTAAATGTCTCAAAATAAAGCCATGGTGCTGACCTTAACAAGATTCAGTACTTTATACAGGACCATGATTAAAAAATTATATAAAAAATTAAGACCACAAAACTTCAAATCTGATGTTTCTTTTACATCTTTGCATCTTTGTAAAATGAACTGACTTGTGCAAAATATGCAAAAGGTAAAAAGAAAAAATTAGATTAGAGTTAGTGTATGGATTTTTCAATGTACCAAGTTTGTGCTTGTGACCTCAGCTTTCACAAACTTCAATAAATTTTAAATTTATCTCCTCTAATAACTGTGGAGATGGTTATAATAACAAAGATAATTTTCACTGAGAATTGATTGGTAATCAATTTGTGCTGATCACACTTCCTCACTCCTGAGACAGCTTTGGAGCAAAAAAAAAAAAAAGTCCTGCAGAATTTTTTATAGTGTTCATGTATATGCACTGCAGAATTAAAGCACCTAGCAAGTACCTGCCAAATTCAGCTTCAGGGCGTTTGACTTTTTAGTAAGGCCTTTTAAGTTATCTTCTTAGGTTGCCCTTTTAAAGAAATTATATCTTTTAAATGCTACTCAAGGTGAAGGGAGAAAAGAAATAAATTTGTATCCTACCTTTTGGGAGTTTTTGGTGTTCCAGGAACATGTGGTGTTTTAGATCCTTTGCTCTCAACCAAGAGGTTTTCAAATTCTAGTCTTGTCTCCTCCACTGCATCTTTGTTCCTCAAGGCTCGTGGCCCAGGTGTTGCAAATACAGAACCATCCAAAGCACTAAAACCA
Source organism: Elysia crispata (assembly GCA_033675545.1). Classification (NCBI taxonomy): domain Eukaryota; kingdom Metazoa; phylum Mollusca; class Gastropoda; family Plakobranchidae; genus Elysia; species Elysia crispata. Next base: position 823,192 of record JAWDGP010006989.1, read on the forward strand.
AATCAAACAATCATGACATTAAAATGAGACATAATCATGTGGCAATCAATGTCATAAAAAAAAGGGAAATTCAAGTTTTCTTTAGGAAAATTTCATGTATCCAAAAATTTCTCTCCCGCAAAATATTTCATTTTGCTGTGCCTACTATAGAAGTACAATGCTTCAAACACTGCCATCTGATTGTTTCCAAATGAATCGTTAATAAAATATTTGTGGGGTCCAAAAATCAACTCCTCTATATTAAAAAAAAAAAAAAATAAGTGAAGACTGATCAGATGTGTTAGTTCAAACAAATTTGTCCAGCAACTAACAATTTAATTGATATCAAAGTCTTACATGTACTGGGGCAAAATATTTCAATTTCAATTTTTGGCAGAATTGAGATTGTAATCCATTTTATTTCAGCTGCACAGACTATTATTGTAATCAGGTTTACCTTGCATTCACGGCAGCTCTGGAGGACTTTCTCACACTTTGCCCCTTGGTTCCAGGAGTTTTAGCAGTTCTTGACACAATGGGTGTTTTCAAGGATTTTGTTACTAAAAAAAAAAATAATTTATTGCTAATTCAAGAAGTATCAATGACAGAGATAAAATAAATATGGAAAATATATATAAAGATCAGCCTTAAATTAACATCAAAGTTGGTGAACACCTTGAGTGATTCAGGCTAAAGTCATCCTAATCTGCCTTGAGCTCAAGCCTGTCAAAAGGCATTTTTTTTTTAATGTTAATGCGTTTCTTTCTTTTTGACTTTATCTCTGGCAAAAGACATGAGAGTTAAAATTATTGCAATAGGGAAAGTGGGGCCTGTTAAAACCCATAATACATTCCCATTTGTAAATCTAGACACTTATCATATCTCTCAGAACCATTTATGATAGTATTTAAAGCTTACTATGGAAACTTTGATGCAAACTGTCTTTGAAGACCAACATTGTAGATATAGAATAAATGTTTTTTCACACAATAACAATGCTACTAAAATTATTCAAATATCTGCAGATATTCTTTCCCTTTTGTAGACTTATATCAATATATATATTCAACTGGAAATGATGGGAGAGAGATAGAGAGAGAGAATAGACTAAGATTGGAGAAGTTTAGTATGTAGATAGTACTATTGCCTTCGGTGTAAAAGGGCAGGTATGGGTGGCTCTTATTTTGACTTGTTCCTGAAACAGTTGTGCTTAGCTATAGCAAAAAAATAAGGTGAGGAGTAGGATTGTAAGCGCTGAAAGCATTGTTTCACACACCTGTCAAATGAATAAGAAGTTGACTATTCTAAATCTGGGCAATTTTTTTTACCTAGAACAATGAAGAAAAATATTGAGAAGTAAATATCTGTATGTGATTTATACTACATATAAAGCAGAAATGTATTAATAGTTTTAACTCTGACTTGATCAAAATGGTCAAATAAGGTTATTTTCTTTGATAGGCGCAGGAAGGTCAGGTTCCACTGTACTTGTATACATTCATTCAATTTTTAAGGGATATATTGTTTAAGCAGTCCAAGTTTATAGTTTTCAAGACTTGCAAACCATGCTGTTGAAGGTATAAGTCTTAATTTGTTCCTCAATTAATTTAGCCTAATATCTGGATGTGTGCTCCTAGACACAGTCAAACAAGCCTTTGAGGGTGAGATTACATCCATGATAACAGTACAGTGGTCCTTTATATTGATTTTAGGTGAGACAAAGAATTTTAGAATATGTGCTGTTGCTAAAGCCTTTAAAAACGTTTTTACTTACCTGTCTCAGCTGGTTCTCTATCATCCTTTGAAACTTGTGATGCACTCACTGTAGCATCTGCTGGAGCCACCTCAGACTCCTTTCGAGTCCCCTGCATGGTTGAGACAATCTCTCTAAACTTTTCCAGAAGTTTTAAACATGGTTTCTCGGTTACTGCCTGAGGATCAAAGCGCAAAAAGAGCACTGTATGCTTATGTTTTAAAAGTTTATATATATATATATATATATATATATGCAAAATTCGTAAGTTAGTCAAAAAAAGGTTGACGAAAATAAATAAAAAATAATTTAAAGAACATTCAATTCAAAGCTTAGATATCTTGGAGGCGGCCTATTACAATAAAAATAAAATGTAAGCAAAGAATGAGTGAAAAAGATCACAAATCACTTGAATAAAGATTTAGAATAAATTACATGACAATTGATGAGAGGAACAGATTTCTCAAAAACATTTTATCAAAACTGATGTTACCACCATTCTCTATGTTTGGTTACATATAATAATTAATGAAGATGTTTGAATTTTGACGTCTTTATTTCAATGATTCCACCTGAAACCTTAACAAATTGAAACACAAATAAATTTTTTTTTGTTTAATCAAACTTTCTTCCAGCAATTTTACGAACTATGAGAGATGTGGATCTTATTTATTTTGCAACGTCAATTAAAATTGAATTTTGCAGTTAAGCTTTGAGAATAGTTGTAAAGCAAAGTAAAAAAATAATAAGAGAGCAGGTCTAAAATTTACAAAACAAAGTCTACCAAGAAAAACGAATCATGTAAAAATACACACAATGCTTTAATATTACTGACATCTATGATAAAGTAACAGAATTAATTCATGTAATCTATGACATTGATCAGATTACATAGAGGTGCAAATTTTACTGAATAGAGATAATGAAAAATGGTGAACTGAAAGCCTTCTTTGTCCATATTGGGAACAATGAAGTGAAACAAAGAGAACAAAATAAAACTCTTAGCAGAAGCCTCTTCAAAAAGACTGAGCAACTTGTTTAGCAATATGATGAGAAAAGGCATTTTATTAAAACTGGAATGATGTAGGGATAAGGCAGCAAGAAAAGACAAAAGAAGGTGATTGACGAAGTGCTCAGCCTAAGAAGAGCGACAGAATCACTGAAAGCAATGGGGGATCCAGAAGTGTGGAGATGAATGGTTGTCAACAATACACAGCGGTGCACTTGTAGATTATGATATGAGCTTAAAGTATGAAATTTAAATAAGATAAGACTTGAAGATACTTCAGCTTCAATGGTACTTACCATTCCTATTCTTTCAGTCATCTCATACAGGTCTTTGTGTAAGCTCAGGTTGTCAGGACTGATATTCAGTTGAACCAAAGCTCTTATCCACAACTTCACAGCAAAAGAGTCCGGGTGAGATAAGATTTCATTGCAGAGTTTGACAGCCAGGCTGTCATGGCAAGGATTCTCCTGTAGTCCAAAATAGTTATAACAACATTTAAAAAATTGATTTTGCAAAGTAGAAAAAGGCTAAAAGGAAAAATTGAAAGTTTCAAAAAGTAAAGTTGAAACTTTGTAACCTATATTCTATCTAATATGGTGCAACAGACTGATCCAAAATATTAGTAAATATTTCATTGCCTTATATTAAGGAGAAGGGGGAAAACATTGGGAAAACCAGACATAAATATCTTTTATACAAAATCTAGATCAGAAAATCATTAAACTTCTTTGAATAATTTAGTGAGTGTTAATAGGCCCATCATTTTACAAATGCTCCATGCCATATTAAAAGAACATTCTCAAGTTTGAAGTTAGAACTAAAAGTTGTTTTAGCCATGAATATTAACTTTGATCCTTCATAGTATGGGTTACACAGCAATCAATCCTTACAACAAAATAGCAGCTGTGCCATAGAGTAGAAATAAGAGCATAAAGTGAACGAGTACCAAGGAGTTTGAATGTTTCTTGCGTGGCAACTGCACTGCATTTTTGCTTTCATTGGTTTATATATTTTTGCTCTCATTCAATAAATATTGTTAACTCACTAGAGCCTGTCATATGATCTAACTTTGAGCTGTAGGCCTCCTTTTCATTTTACTGCTTTGTTATCCATTATTACAATATAGAGCAATAATATCAAATATAGCACATTTAACCATTTATTTCCATCTACAAGCAAAGTTCATCAAAATCTTTAATATATATATATATATATATATATATATATATATATATATAGATATATATATTTCAATATGCCCCATTTTCTGTCATTGCTTCAGAATGAAATAAACTATTTGATAAAAATAGAAAGTCCTATCCTACTTTGTTCTTACTTATGAGTTATAATAGCATTGAGCATGGTGATATTTAAACCCTCTCTTTAGTAATCATCCAAGAAGATTAATGTGTGTGTGGGGGGCACAGTCACACTCAATGTAAGGCCCCAAAAAACCCAGTTAGTCATAGGTTGTAACATGATTGTATTACATGCTAAGGCATCAACCAAGCCTAATCTCTTTAATTGGTTTAACATCTCCTAGGTTTCGTGTAATCATTACACCAAGACTGCCAATTCCTCCTACCTGAAGTTTTACACCTTCTCATGCTGAACTAGGGAGGGAAAAAAAAAAAACAAAAACAAAAACAGAAAAAAACAATGTGGGCCTGCCATAAGCATGGAAAAAAATAGACAGGGTTTGAACCGAAGATGTAGAACCTATCTGGTATGACCGTATGTGTGATCTAAAAATCATGTCTAAGTTTGACTCCAGCATAGAACGTGTAAAGGACTTTCGCGTTATATTTTTTCCCTCCCTCTCGATCTCTGAGCCTATGTTGCTACATCAAATTTGATGACTTAGAATTACCTCGGATAGCGATTGCAGATAGATACCAATTTGCGCTGAACATCCCAAAAATTGTTTTCATTAATTTCTAAAACATAGATTAAAGCTGAAAAATATTTTTTCTTCCATTCGCAGATTTTAAATCACTGATTTTCACTACCAGGGATTTCTGCTGATTCGCAGAAAATTGTGAGGCCTGCTATTTGTCATTCTCTTTAAATGCTCATTATCATGTAAATGCAAGTCAATGGGCAGCTATGAATTCCCACCACACAATGTATGCACCTCTGGGTACTTTGTTTTTACCTGCATAGCCTTATAACAAACATTTACAAAGATCTTTAAACAGTTTGGGAAAGTATAGAACTAGGATTCAACAGGATCTCTTGATCAATTACCAATGTACTCAAAGATTCATGAGTGAATCATCACACAATCTATGGACTTCCAGTAGAGTGTTCTAATAATATTTTCAGGCTTAAACTCTATATATTTGTTCTAACCAACTCAACTTCAAAAAAAAAAGCTTGATGAAAAGCAAATTACAAATCTCCCTATTACCGTCACAACAGCATTGTCCTTGACATTTTCAACCAGATGCTGGGCGTCTGTCAATTCAATCAAAAAGTTAGCTACGTTGACTTCATTGATCTCAGAGAGCGGAGATGATGTAGGTGCACGTGTCAGAGTTTTCAGTGTAGGGAGAAAAGCTTCCTCAAACAGCTGCTGGTTCTCACTAAGCATAAAGCAATAGAGAGCATTTTCAAAATACTGCAACTTTTTTGTTTGATTACTTAAGGCATGATACAAAAGCAAAAGATGTTAAAAACTATTAAAATCCAGTAGTTTTTTTAAGCTTTGATCAATGGAAATGAAATTTTGGAGTTAAGAAAGTGTATTAACCACACACATACTCTTAAATAAAAAAGAGAGTATAGAAAGTGAAAAATTAGCCTGAAGGTTTAGAAAACTGAAATTACCTTCTAGAGAAAGCAAACAGAGGGAAGAAAGTTCCTAAGATCTGGCCCAGAGTCTCATCATCCTCAAGTAGAGGGTTGAACCACATAAGCAGAAGATGAGACAGCAACTTTGCGGATACCACACGACCAGAAAGTATCAGTTTGGAAAGACCCTCTGCAGCCACACATCGTAAATCAGGGTCCTGGATAAAAATGGTGTCAGATTGATCATCAATTGCCTTGAATTTTGAGAAGACCATAAAATACTTTTGAGGATAGGGGAGTATTAGATAGTTTACAAGCCAGACTACTTTTTTTTTTATGAAACTTTCGTCTATAGTGAAAGAGAAATGGTGTAATTTAATTTAGTATTTAAAAAATAAAAAAAAAGGATCAAAATAGTGCTGAAATTTCATTAAATCAAAAGTTGCTAGAGTGAAGGAATTTTGACTAAAAATGTTCAAATCTTCATCTAAAGACTGATCTTTCCCCATTATGAAAGTTGAAGGGAATGTAAAAACAAGAAAAGAAAAAGAAACATGGATAAAATGGAACATGAAAAAAAGCTTATTGTGTCAAAAAATTGTATGCAAGACGATGGTATACATGATGATGGTATACTACACCCCAAATTTATGGAGAAACATTCACCCAATTATACATTAAGAACAAGAATTTCAATATAAATTTAAAATGTGAGCAATTTGGTTAAGTTGCTACTAATTGCCTTACTATTAGAACTAATGAATCATGATGTGAGATATTTGAATCTAGCATGTGTAGCTCTTTTCCAGTTACTAATTCAAGCTCATGTTCCACAAAATCATCCAGTCAATCTTCCTGCCCATCAGTAGAACGAAATTTATTCCAAATCAACATCATGTAACAGTTGTTAGGATTGGATATATGAGTTACTTTTTTATGTGTCTGCAACATACTTTTTAAGTTTCACAATGTTATGGCATGAAACAGAAGTTAAATGAACAAAGAATGCTGAAGAGCCTTATTTTTTGCATGCAGAGGCAACAGTATGATCTAAATGAGCCATGGAAATCCAGAATGACTGCCATTAAAATTCATTAAATGAAAGTAATGTAACTTCTTTTTTTTTCTATATTGCGGCATTGTTTAATGTGTGACTCATTTAAAATTTAAAAATAAAAAGGCAACTTTAAAGTCATTTCAAAATAATATATTAAAGACTGATTATTATATATGATCCTGAACGATTGTTTGTAAAATTAGCATTTGAAGAATACAAATTTCTTTTCTTCAAGAGAAACTTATACAGAGTAATTGTCAACTGCTTGGAAAAAAATAAACAATTAAAAGTAAAACAAGAAGCTATCAAAAATGTGATTTTTATGAAATATGAAATACCTTTTTTTTTTAAAAACTTGTATTGGAATTTGGATAGTGGTATAATCCATAGATTTGACTAGTGAGAGCTGGGGTTACAAGGATTTTAGATTTATGACCATCCCAATTTATGCATAACCCATCCTTCATACCGACTTTCAAAATATAAATTTATTTTAAAATTAACAATCTGAAGAGGGAATTTGCCTGATCAATTTAATTTTGGACAAGCACAAGAAAATTGTCAAAATACTGTCATAAAAGTATTGTTCATCAAAGTCTTACACACCTCGCTGTTAAGTGTTGTGCTGAGAATGGTCACCACTTTGCCTGCTGTCTCACTCCACCCTTTTTTGTCATTCTCATCCACAAGGCTTTTCTTAGAATCATCTACTTCATTTATAGACTTATGAGAAACAAGGCTTGTGTTTGAGGCATCAAGTGCCTTTTCATTCTCCTCCTCATTCTGTGTAGAAGCTGAGTTGTTAATTTCACATGCGTCTTCATCCCCATCAAAAGAGTCAAGGCCAAAGATCAAGATGATATCAAAGATGGCTTTGAGAGCAGTTGCTCTTACTAGAGGTGTATCCATCTGAGTGGCCTGGAATAAAGGACAAAAATGTTTTTAGAGCAATTCTTAACAGAAAATTGCTAAGCAAGAGCTTGAGTGCCAAGCCCTATATTAGGATGGAATAGCATAATAAATACAGAAATCTAGCAATCGGAAGTAACAACAATAATAAAATGGTTGAAAAAAACAAAACAAACACCAATGACAAATATGTTATAATATTTCAAGTAAAAAAGAACATATCTCATCTCAAAATTCATATCTCTTTACTCTCATAAATTTTTCAGCAAGTAAAACAGCGTCATCACAAGCTACTTATGAATGCTTATAAAAGGAAGGAAAAAAAAATTAAAGCTAAAGATTTTCATTTTTTTTCCCTTAAAAAAGATTTGTTGTATTAAGCAATCAGATTTTAAAAAAATTAAACTGTTTTTATGTAATTACGTATAGAATATTGCATTTCTTTTTTTTTTAATCTTCAGAATTTTCCAACTTCAAAGTGGATGTTCCCAAAAACTTTTCCAAATTTTCTGAAGGATGAAGAAAATCAATTAAAAAAAAATAAAAATAAAAGCTTTTCCTTAAAACACAAAAAACAGAAAGCTCTTCTATATTTCCAAAAAGGCATCTAAGATTCTTCCATTTGCATCAGTTGTTTGGATACTCAATTCTTTTTCTAGATAATTAAGTATGTGCATCTGTCAGAGAAGTAGATTACAAACTAATCATTGCATCAAATTGTGTAAAAAAAAAAAATTAAAAAAATTAAAAAACATACAAGAAACAAAGTAAAAATAAATTAATAAAGAATTGAAAAGAATAACAACAATACCTGGAGTAACACTGGCAGGTGCTGCATGACCATGTCCTTCTTAATGTGGCAGCATAGACCAATGGCCTTAACAGCAACGTTCCGCAGCTCAGCTTCTTCATTTACCATGCCAGGTAAGATCTAACGATATTAACAGAAGACAGCGAAACAATATCATTCAATAGGTATTCAGATACATAAAAAGTTATGTGCCATGCACATTGGGCTTAGCTTCAATTCTCTCTATACTAAAGAAAGTAATTAGGATTCAGAAGGGGAATAAAAACACTATTGCTAATTCATGTGTTTGAAAATTATTTCAAGAAATTTGTATAGCTTTCATAATACCTTTCTTAAAATCACATCAGCATCTTCTTAACGAAGTTATCTTGCATTGAAAATTGGTCTTCTCTTCAGATTGTATGAGAGAACACAAACATCTCATAATTCTTCCTTTACCTGGTTTTGCATTAGTCCTTGAATTTGAGGAGACCATTTCTTCACATTGACTGATATCAAAAGCTCACAAACTATAGTGAGACATTTCAACACTGTCAGAGGATCATTCTGAGGAAAAAAAAAGAAAGAGAGGAAATCTTCTAGGTAAAAAAAAAATTTAAAAAAGGCAAAACACTATACAATGGATCATACTTTCTTTGAACACACACCAAACTACTATCTTGATAACTAAAATAAGAATTTTCTAGACCTTTATTGCTATATAATTATTTTATCCAAGATGTAAAAAAATTACAAAGACACAGACCCACAATTTTGCAAAGGTCAAATTTAGTGGAAAAAATTTGGTCGAGTGAGTTTTAATTTTGTAAATTGAACTGGCCTTTATTTTTGTAGCACAAATTTTGGTTCACTATGCAGATAATATAAGCAAAAGCCTGTAAAATAAAGAGGAAGCCATGTTAACATTTTCGAAAATTGAATCAATATATATATTGAAAATTAATAACTCAAAACCGAAATCCATTATTTCTACATTCTTATGTATGGCCAGATAGATTGTATCATTTGCAACCAAATTAAAATTCCAATATTTTATTTATATAAAATTTTCATTAGATTAGAGCACAAAAACAATTTTTTGAGCTGGAAAGGTCAAAGTGGGCTATAGATTTCCTTACATGGGAGTTGGGGGAGAAAACAAATAGAATTATGTCAAAATTTTACTCTGAATATGAGCCTTGAGTGAGGTGTATCTTCAGGATAAAGTTTTGTACTCTACTCTCATGAGTAGGTCTTAGTACAAAATTTATTGGCTTTTTCATTGTTTTGTTTTGGTTTTTTTTTTTACCCATAAATCACTCAGATTTTGTGGGGCAAGCCTTCTCATAAATAAAGCAACTTACAACCATATAATCTACTCCTAAAGAAACTGAAAATACCTATTCTTGAACTCTATTTATCTTACTTGATTTTATCTAAAATCTTTCAAGATTCTGATTTATGCTGCTCTAAGCATTCAAAATATATGGCAAACTCAAAATTCAAATTTAAATTCTTAAAGTGTTTTTAAATAAAACAAAAAGTTCATCTTTCTTCCCATCAAAGTAAAAAATTTAATTAGATTGAATCCATTTTTTTTTCAAAACCAGTTCTTAGGAGTGGAGTATTGGAATCTGAATTTGGAAAGAAAGCTCTAGTATTTCAAAGACAAAGTTTCTGTTTTTACCTAAACTTCAAAAATTTAACACCTAACATTTTTGCTGAAAAATTGTGCAATTCTCATCTGTAAAATACATTGTTTAAAAATACATATTTAAATATGTTACCAACCTCAAACTCACTTGAACTGGGTGCAAAATGTGTACATTTTCTCATAGAAGAGCAAAAATGACAGTATTTGCATTTTAAAAATATATTCACATAAAATTTTGAGACTGTTGCTTGTAGCAATATTGACTGGTAAACAAGTAGACCCAGAGAAACATGAAGTGACATTAGCTTGAAAATTCCTTGATAATATACAATAACATTAAGCAGGTAGAGGCTAGGTCCCATTATGTTGGCAAGACTTAACTATTTACCTATTTTAAGTTGTTATATTGGCTCAAAAAACCTACATAAATGAACTATTTGCCGAAATATCACCTCACTCATACTGGCTATATATTTCATTGCTCTTTATAATTAATAAAAATTCAATTCAGTCCAAAACCATAAAATAATAAAACAGGTAAAGAGTAAAAGCATTTTCACTGACTTACTCTATTTGACAACAATCATATAATTATAAATTTGCATAATTGTGGTATTGCATGTTTCTAACCAGGTACTTATTTCTTTAACAGAAAAAAAACGTGCTTATCTTCACAAAGAGACGTCTTAATATTCAGGGTACAGTTCACATTGAATGTGAGGCCCATCCATTAATACTCACAAAATTCAAAGCTGTTATAGGGAAAAGCTTAAGTGTTAAATAATCTTTATTTCAGTGTTTATCTAAATTACTTATGTAAATAATATTTGACAGATCATCTACTGGTGAGGAAAAGCTATAGGACTGTGTTTGTATGTGTGTCATTAACTTTCAACAAACGAAAAAAGTGAAAGTTTTTCTTTATCTCCATTCCTTAAGCTTTTTTGTTTATAACTAATGCTAGTCATAAAAGCAGATATTGGCTAAACCTACTGGCTACATTTAAAAAAAATAACCCACATTTTCTTCAGAACGAGAAAAAGACTGAAGATCAATTTTGCTTTAAAAGATGTTTCATATATAAGTAATTCAAATCAACATTTTTAGCCCTCTGCAGTAATTAGCTATTTCAGCACTGTAATACTGAGTAGCAGCTCTAAATTCTTAAAAGACCTCAGACAAAAAAAAAGTAAAAAGGGTGATGAAAAAGAAATCATTTGATAACAAAGGCTCTCACATGAAGTTTTTACAATAGAAATCTAGACAAAAAAGAAATACAGTCGAGTCCGGTTATTTCGAAGTCATAAAAAGGGGTAAAAAAAGGACTTCAAATTATGCAAAATTCGAATTATCCGCATACATAGAGAAAAGAGAGTAAAAAAAATGTGGATGACAGATCAGTAATGTACTTGGGTGTGTAAGGATTCACACCTGGTACCTGGGCTTAACCCCTATCCCTTTCCTTCTCCTACTCCTAGTCTTATTGCAGACTCTTGCCTGTAACATGAGTGGTCGGAACATACACACATCAGAATTGCTTGCCACACGAGCATAGCGCAACTTTCTTTGTTTCACAAGCTAAGAAAGCTGCTTCCAGAATAAAAAAAAAAACCCGTCAAGATGGCTTCAAATGAACCAGATCCTTCTTTTCAACTTGAACTAAGCAATATTTTTTAATAAAGCTTAAAGAGAGAAATATTTGGTAAAATTGATTGACTTCGAAATATCCAAAAATTCCAACTATCCTGATTCTAATTATTTGGACTCGACTGTATGCGCACTAGTCCAGTAAATTCAATACCTTGTAAGTACGAACTTCCTCCACCGCAGGTTGCGACTCCTCTAACAGAGAAGATCGCTCTGCATCCAATTCCGAAATACTTGTCTTGATTTTTGCTGCTCTTTCAAAGTCTTGTTTTTCGATGCAGATCGACAACTCATGTCTCAACTCATTTACCTTGACACGGATGCCAGCAATCTGTTTCCCCCCAAAAAAAATTGTAACTTTATGACGTGGTAGCTATTCAGTTTACAAGTTTGCATGCATTCATATTGGTTAAAAGTCAAAATGGATTACTCATCCATGACAAAGAAACTGAAAAAAATGTGATAAACTGTCACTACGGTATAATGATTCAAGCCTCAGAATGACAAAGAGAGCAGAGACAGACAGACAGACAGACAGAGTTGAGAGGAAGCGAATTAGAGATAATCAGAGACAGTTGAGAGACATCACTAGGTGTCCCTTATGAATTGAAACAGACATTTGAGTTTTTTAAGTTCTTCAGTATCAGCACAATATATGGATGTCCAGGAAAGGTATGAAGTCACATAAATAATTGTAACTGACCAAATTTAGTTTCATAAATCTATAAATGTATTATGTTCATCTTTTTGTCCAAGAATCATATTTTGCAGCTTGTACAGACAGAAAATTTAATTATGACATACTTCATTACTCCTAAGTCTAAGCACAATCTCTTTAATTTTTCTTGTCTTCAGACCTAGACCTAGATTAGATCCAAGCAAGTGGACTGTTTTGCATAATGATACCAAACAGGTATCAGATCACTTGCTAATTAAAAACAGCAATTTTTTTTTATCTTAACTTTCATCAAGAAAAGAACACAGTAATCTCACGTATGGTCAGGAACTGGTTTATATCCACACAGGGCATATGGCAATATCAATATGATGCAATGTATACATTATAACAATATGACAATTAGACCTATCTTCAGCATCCCCCATTCAGGGTGTAAAGTCATATCTGGACATAAAAAACTGAAAAAGAAATAACAGAACCAAGATCATAGCTGGAGACACCCAACCCTGAAGAAACAATGAGCACTCGATCAGGACTATGTAAAAAAAAAAACAAGGGTTACCTTCTGTTACAATTTCATTTTCATAGGCAGCGACAGCCACAGCTAATAAATTTCATATTGATTCAAACATGTTAATGCCCTGATGTTGAATAACCAAATATATAATTTGAGAACTATATTTCATTTTTTTTTCCACTTTGGATTCCATGCAAAAAAAATTTTAGTTTCCTTATTTATAAAACAACTCAGAAAAGACCATTAAATTTCATATAAAAAATTTGTTTAAATCTGCATACGATGAGATATATCAATGCAATTACATTAATTGGTGCAATTTGAAAATCAGTCATGCCAACTACCTGCAATAAAAAGTGATAAGTTCAAATGCAATGATACCAAAGTTGCTATTGAAAAATATCAAAAAATAAAAAAAAGGAAAGAGTAAATACTCTAATTACATAATTACTTAATATCTGTTTATTACAACTCATGAAATTTAAGTATTTAGATTTCCTAATTTAGAAGGTCCTTTCCAGATTGAGTCCCATAATTGTAACTTAATGTACCTTTTAAAAAAGATGCCTTGTCTTCTACGGATATCTCTGTACTTGATGGGAAGGGTAAATTTACATCATATTTATGAGAAACAATTCAAATAAGACATGAATGCTATGGAAGATTACCTTTTTATCCAAATTAATCAGCTTCTCACTACTAAGCTTGGTCTCTACAAGGGTGATGGGTTCACGAATCTCTGAGATTGTTTCTGTCAAGTAGTTGACAAGCAGATCTGTGCTAGAATGAATCTTTTGTAGACAGGGAAGTATGGGACTGATCAAGGATGGCCCTACACACTCAGATACAAGTAAGTTGTGCAAGAGCTTTTCAATTGCCTTCCTAAAATAAAATAAAAAACAATAAACATAAGTTATTTTCAATTGCAATGACAAGATGTAGACAGTAAATTTACCTATTGTTTTATTGAACTTCTGAATCAGTTGTAATGAATAAATCCACAACATAATCATTATTTTGTCTAATCTGTTTCATTATGATGTCTTTATGAAATGTCTTAAAACAGTGTTTTATGTAATTAATAATGGGTCAAGATTGGTGAGCTTGTAGATTTTATTTTTTCACTCTCCCACCGCTTCATTTTCTAGTGCATTTCTAGTCATGCCAGTTTAAACCAATCCATATGATCAAGCAGCACTACATCCAAATTGGCAGTGTAAATCAATGAATAAACTTTTGTGATCAAATGTGCCCCCTAAGATTAAGCAAATTTTGTGTGATGGCAAACATGTCCCTCTTTCCAAACAAGCTTCCACATAATTACTTTGTATGGCAAAGGGGCAAGGGATAAATGATCACAAATGAGACATGGTTATGAAACCAATAGGCTTGGCTTTGGCTCTTATTTGTAAATAGCATGTGGGGATCAAACCCCATGAAGTTTAAGCATGGAATCAAACATTTACAAAATGATTAAACTCTAGAACTATCAATGTATCATACTATGACAAAATAATTTACAAAGTGGGAACCAGTATGATTGACTGACAATATAACCTTAATAATACTTCTCACAGTGTGAAGCAAGTCTGATTTAAGTTGAAATAATTAAGGCATATACATCATACAAATTATAAATTCACTTTGGATTATTAAAGCTGATACATGATAAAAAGAAAATAAGCACTAATAGGATTATGATGTAGATAATGAAAATAGAATGACACCATCCTGCTACAAGAACATGCAGGATGTGTTATATTATACCAACTTTCCTTTCCATGCTTAAACCTAACTCTTAAGTGAGCATAATTGATGCATTTTGTGCAGATGGATCTAAAATTGATACAAAACTGTGGGGAAAAGTGTACAGTTGCAGTCAGGTTACTTAAGTCTTATTAATCCTGTTTTTTAATCAAGAGCTTTAATAAGGGAAACAATTTTTTTCAAAAGCCTCTCTAGTCTAAAGGTCATAGCTATTCCATATCTCGTTGATGGGTTCCTCTATGTTTCCTTTATGGCAGAAGAAGAAAAAAAGTAGATGCTGTCTTGCCCAAAGGCTTCATTGCTGCACATAGTATAACAAAATATGAATCTATTGGGGAAAAACTATAACATTAGCTTGAATCTTAACTGATATTGCTGTTGTAAAACCTATGCAACTTAAATCTTCAAACCTCAGATGGCAGTATCATGAACTTCCTACTGGATGAATTAAAAAAAATTAATTTACCTGCTAGCAGTGTCTGCCAAATCCATCATTGCCAGAAGCTGAAGCAGCTGCTCCATTATAAACTCCAGATCGAGTAACTTCTCCATATCAGTGCAGCCCTTCAGCTGCTCTGAAAATCTAGAATAAAAAAAATTGGATTATAAATTACTTATTTGGTGAAAGAAAAAAAAACAATAAAATAAAAAAAGAACTTTCATGCCATTCTGTTTTCATTTATGAAGTCTTGTATGGCAAAAATTGTTTGAAGAATTTGAGCACTTGATGGGTGTTCCCACACATGAATCTTACAGGCTTCCTATACACTGAGTAGAAACAGGTCTTTTTCATAACTCTTCTCATCCCAGAGTTTTGTATAAAATTGAGACTTAAGAACTTGAAAATAGGAGGACATCCTGCCATTCCCCTGAACAGCTGAAGTAATTAAAAGCATTAAACGGTGTAAGTTGTCCCCCCAAAGCAAAGAATTATATACCTTGCATCATGCATGTAAACTCTTAAAAAAAATCAAACTATGTTTGACAATCTGTGCTTCTACATATAATTCCAGGTTGCTCAAATGCATGAATACATCTTTAATTCCAAATATATCAAGATTCACTTAATTTAGGTTTTCTGTCCTATATAGTAGGTCTCTTTAGCTGTTATAAGAACTTTAACTGAAAGGAAGATTTAACTGTCCTTGATTAGATATTAAATATATGTGCAGTCAAGCATGACTAGACAAAAGTTTAAAACACAAGTTTTTCTAACTCATTTGTTTCTCCTTACTGATTACCTCTAATATCCTTATTATTACTATGTTTGCATCAAACTAATACAAAGTTATAACATGTACTCATCAAGCTATTTGCCTTTTTCTTTTCTTTTTTTTTTGGTTTCAAAGTCCCAGTATGAATCAGATTTCTTTAATGACTCAAAAAAGTAAGGAAAGTAGATTGATTAAGCACTTGTTAAAGAATTTTTTAGCATTTCACAATCGTGACTGAATATAATCCCCAACTATGGTGCTTGTAACAGATCTTGACAAAAATCCCTGATCAGCTCAGGAATTTTCTGCCAAATCCTGGTTTGTTTTTTTGGGTTTTTTTGCAGAATATGAAGTCATCTGGCACGAAAAAAATTGCTTCGCAGTTTCGCAGATTTTTTTTTTTGAGGAATTACTTGTAAATGACACTAAACAATACAGCATCACTTCAATATGTTGTCAAAGATTTGATCGCATCCGGATCATCCCAGCAGTCATTCACAAGTACAATTTTGCTACATTGCTAATTCTATGAAATAGTACCATGTATTCCAAGTCTTCCACAGTAAAAAGGGGTCCTTTTTGCATTTAACTAGCATTTTCCAAGCAAACATTTAAATATTATCGTTTGGCAGATTTTTTAAAATCAAATTGGCAGGATGCTTGAAAACTAATTGGCAATCCTGCTTCAGCTAGCAGGTTATTTTTTTTTCCTGTTTATTATATATTATTAAACCCAAAGCATGATATTGGCATATTAGATTAAAAAAAAAAGCTAAAAAAAACTTACTTTTGGACGTAAGAGCAAAACACAATGCAGTTTGGCCTAACACAATCTAGTTGTTCCTCATACTCATGTCCTTGAGTCTGAATATATTCAACAACATTCCTCCAATAGAAAGAAGATTCACAAGACAGTTTATCTTCCGGAATAAGCTGCCTGGAGGAAAATATAAAAAACAAAGTCAGTTTTATAATAAGATTAGCTATGTATCCTGATTCTCTCAGGGTAAGGCAGATGGTTGTCACAGATGAGGAGAAGAGTTGCACTAAACAGACTTCAAAATGTTTTGAGTTGAAAATTTCTAAAACTTAGAGATGAAGTATGGAATTTACACACAACTTAAATAATTAAAGAATATTTGACCAAAATGATCACATTAGAACACAAATTATTACAAGGCCAACATTTTAGACGTAATTAGATTTAGTTCTAACTAAGAGTAATATGGATTAATTTCTAAGCAGAACTTGAAAGTAAATTTTTTTGGGGGGCCTGTAAAATAAAGGATAAATGTTTGAAAATGTTTCAATGATTTAAGAACAGCAAACCTGACGAGAAATTAAAGAAAGGAGCAAAATCTGTAAAATGTCAAATTTAGACTCTAAATTATACTTCCACAAATATCACATCAGAAAGATATTAACCCCCTTGACTGCTATGCTACACAATTTTCAGCACCCCACGCTAAGGAAATTTTTGTGAGACTATGGATATGCCCATCATGTACAAATTTGTTACAACTCTAGATCTAGAAATAATAGAAATAGATACCAAAGACTATACATAAAAGGCAAAACCATGGCTTGCTAGTCAATATCTAGATCTCGTCAAGCTCTTCCATACAATATGGGCTAGATCTAGATTCTACAAGCCAAACACACAGGAACAGCTTTGTGTATGTTTCACAATACTATTTTTATCCTTAGAACACCGAAACTGATTTTCAATGCGGTGAAACAACAAAACTTGCAATATTGAGCACGTACAGTGTACGTACACAGGGCATGGGACACCCTTCAGAGAGGCACATACGGTATACATACATAGTGCAGTGAAGTGGTTAATCAAATTTTATATCTATTAATCATTTTTCAAAATTGCAAAATTTAAAAAAGCATAATTTTTTCTAAGTTACTTTCACTCACTTGTCATCCAGGATAGCAAATTTTTGCACAAGATCAAGAACGCCTGATGTCTTAAAAAGTTGACCAAGAGCTTTTTGACAGACTTTCACAGAAGATTGTACATCTAGTCTCTCTAAAAGCTCTAGCACATTTCCTTGGCAGGCACACAGCCAACTCTGTAGAAGTTTGCTAGCACAAGTAGTTTTCACTATTTCTGTAGAAAAAAAAATACTAGGCTTGAAAGACCCTATTTTAATTCTTTTAATAAATTAGATTTGGAAAACTAAAACTGTTTATACCATAGCTCTTTTCTGTACATTGAGGCCATGCTATGCCTTAAAATCACGATCATTGATTTAATAAGAACTTTTTGAAATTTTCAAAAAATATTCTCTTTGCAGACAGAATGATAGCATGGAAGTATAATAAATTGATCCCTGATTTAACAAGGACAACCCAAGAGGATCCAAGTAATATATACCCCAAACCTTGTGTAGCCAAAATACATATTTTCCCAACATAATTTTTTCACCAACTGGTCCAAATGTTCACAGTTATTGCATTGGACTCCTTGAAATCATAAGAAATAGGCAGGCATTATAACTGTTTAGGCAATGAGCATACCAGATCTATCATCCAGTCCATTTTGAATGACATCCACTCTTTGTTGAATTGTAAGGGCTCGCAAAGGAACCTTCTCTGCAATAACTGAGTAGGCTGAGCGTCTGACTGCCTCCTTTACATCTCTAGTTCTCTCAAGCACTGCTGGCAAAGATACCGTTGAAGGAGCAATGCAAGTGAGAACAATACGCCTCACCTCCATGTTAGGATCTTTGGTCATCAAGATCATGTAAGCTGAAAATTTCAATAAAAAGAAAAGGTATAAATTCTACCAGTACAAGATTTTTTTGCATTGATTTAAGTCCAATTGAGGGACAAAAAATATATTCATCTATTGGCTCTTTAAAAAAACAATTTGAACAAAACATTTGCATGCGAAATAATTTTAGCAAACTTCTGGCCAGGTATTTTGAGATAGATCAATTGATCCATGTATAGGAAATTGAACAACATGAGGAAGAGGACATAAGAGATATAGAAAACAGTAAGAAAAAAAAAAATGGGTGTCCTGAGTAAATGGAGTCAAAAACTTTGCATAAGGATGGGATAAGAGCAATAGTTTATTGTTCTAAAAACTGACACCCTGCTTATGGTAGGAGGAAATTATCTTGATCAATTGGGTCATCAATTGGCTAAATTATTTGAATCTTAATAATAAATTATATGTACTTAAATGAAACTTGAGGTTCACATTAAGCGAAGGTGAAGGCCCCTGACAACAAAAATTTTTTAGTGTCTTGAATATTTTTTAAAAAAATATTTAGTTCAAAATATGCACTTGTTGGGATAGATAATTTTAAATCTTGCTCTGATGATCTGAATATATTTGTTGCCTCATTTTTTTATTAATAAAGACCTTTACCTTTAATGATTGGACAAGTCTCATCCATTGGATCTTGCAGTCTTGTGAGGGCTAGTACAGCATGTACACGTACTTGAGCACATTTATCTCGAAGCCTCTGCACCATGCAACGGTAAATGCGATCATAAAGGTCATCATCAATTTGAGCACCCTCACCCAAGTCTCTTAAGAGGTGTGTCAGCAGCTGGCATACTCTGAAACGAACTGCTCTCTCCTTAGCTGAGTGAACCTAGGCACAGAAAATCGAATTCCACACAGATACTCTTAAAGCAAATTTCAAGAACTTTTTTTAACATTTTGTTTGAGCTAAAAAAAAATTACAAAATTAATAATACTAATTTTTATAAGTATTTTCCCTTGGTCTTAAGAGAGTTGATTTTCCTCTGAATGTAAGGGGAAAAAAATGGAAATGATTTAAATAGACACAATAAATGGAAATGATGCAAACTAATTAAAGGCGTATTGTGCATTTCAAAACCAAATGTTTAAAGAAAAGTTTATATCCTCACATCAAGGAGAAAATTGAATAGGCTTGATAGCAATGGGTGCATCTCATCATCTTCCTCATTTCCTTCTGTACCACAATCCTTCTTCAATTCTTTTCTGCCCTCCTTGACAGCAACATAAGTCACAGCTTTAGACAAGAAATCAATTGTTTTTTCCACACACGGTTCCCTTGCATAGACTGACATGGGGTGGCGAATCAAAGACAGAAACTCTGGGATGAATTCAGTCTTATCAGCCTGCAAAAAATTTTCATACTGTTATCAGTAACATAATACATACAATTTCTGTGAAAATAGAGCTAGAGAGTGATAGCATGAGAGTAGTTTTGCCAGATGCTTTTTTTCAAGATAGGGATGGCTCTGCAGTTTCATCTTTAAAAAGTGAAGGGTGCCATACAACTTCTCTATCTCAGTCTATTCAAACCAGCATCAAAGTTACCCAGCCAGAATCATTTTTTTTCTTAAATTTTGGATGGGGTTGGCTTTGCAGTTACCTGTCTATGCAAGGCAAAGGGTGCAAATTTGATAATTGTGATTTCCATGTCTTTGCTCATCCTAACTTTGTTCATTCAAATTAAAACTTCCTATAGTTAGATCTAGATTTTCGATTGCTTGCATCATTATGAACCCCTTGAAAGTTGCAATTTTAGATTCCTTTATCTCTATTTGACAGAATAACAGAGAGGCACATAAGCAGACAGTCAGAGCATCGTTGAAGAAAATGAGTATGACCAAGGTTCACAATGCATTGAATACTCATTTAAAAACTAGGTTCTAATCTAAATCTTTTCATCAAATCTGTGTACTAGCTTGATTTCATTTTATTACTTACATTTTCAAAATATTTCTTTATCATTAATGCCAGCATTTGACTTATGGGCTAAACAATAATTTCTGACTTTTGTTTTCCTTGAGAAACAGACTTAGGTTGCAGAAGATCAATCCACGCAACATTGTTGATTTGCTCTCTTTTAGGGCATGGACAAAAAGAAGCTGTACTCTATAGTAACCTCTTAGGGCTTTCTGTTGTGCTTCAAAACATTTTTTGTTTGATGAAGCACAAATTCACCAACAGTCAGAGAGCATGCCATTGTGATGCTTTACAAAGTCATCAGAATGTCATCTATCACTGCTACTATAATTTACAGAATTTAGAACATATGATGTAAGATGGCCATTTGTTAATTCACCAAGAGTTATCGTATCCTAGACCCTCGAAATCTTGCCCATGTAAACTTTTCTCAAGTAATGAGATGATGCCCACCAGTAAACACTGACAATGTTAAAACCTAGCAATCAAATCCAATTAAATCCTTGATCTCTAGACTTAGAATTCTTGCTGTAGAAACATACACACAGATATAAGAGAGGATAACACAAAGTGCTGCTGTCCATGTCCAATATAACATATGTCTTTGTTTAGTCTTAGGAATTGGAAATAAATGCCATAACTAGGCACTTAACCAAAGAATCAATTACAATTCATAAAAAACAATTATATCAAAATGCTACTTGCCCGAAACAAATCAACGTATAAAATTTAGAGAGTGATAAAAATAATATAAAATTTTGTTATACTATAAGTATAAGTTAAGGGTTTTTAGGGGAATCCACTTGAGGTTAAATGATTATTGAGCAAATATGCAATATATTTGAATATCGATATGAAAATATCATATATTATAAATATAACATCAGGACTTACTTTTTTGTAGATCTTATGAAATGTTTTAATCAGCCCATGTTGATTCTGTGAGTCTTGGCACTCTATAAAGAGCTCTTTAAGAGGGGTGTCTGCCATTTATACCTTGAATTGTTCTCCTCTCCTATGATATTAGAAATAAAAAAATTCATTGGAAATGTTTTTCATTTCAATAGCATACACCACTCCCATTTCTTCTCACACAAACTGTCTCAATTTGCACTGGTCCTCACACTGCAGATCGTTAGATCTAACTAAAAATTAAATGACATTTTTGGATGATTTAAGATATCCAAGCAGTGGAAATTCTGCCGAATTAAGAGAAATCAGTGGACCAAAATATCGATTTGCAGGAAAATTTATTAATACTACATCAAATTAAGAGGAATGTTGACTTAAGTGGAGGGCACTGTACAGGTCTAGAATGGGGGCCTGATACGTTTTACAGTGGAACTCGGGATTAAAAACAACTCTTGATCTGTTCATAAAGTATCATTATAGCAAGGGTGGCCATTATTCTGCCAAAAGGGAATAAAGAAGAATTTATTGTGAATGATGGGAGATACACTGGTATGCGGTTTTTGAAAATCTTTGCTGTGAGTGAGATGCATAGGTATTGTGTACAATTCGCAGCTCACTGGACCAAACACTGTGTCGGTGTGATACCAGGGCTCTGGTGACACTGATACTGCCAGTTCCACTACAGTACTAGGCCTAGACTACGCTCTAATGGGATGGAACTGTGTGGGGAAACGGCACAAAAGCAGGCATCACTTGTTCGCTTGTACCGTAGAAATGCAGACAAGACACAATGCTCGAGTTTTTTTCCCTTTGAAATACATCGAATGACTTAAAAGTTAAATAAAAGAAAAAACGGGGGTTTTCAGATCTGTCGTTATTGCGATGGTTGTGGCTATTCGAGATGTTTAATATGGTTTCCACTGTATACCCTTTGCAATTTTCGTAAGGCCTACACTTTAGTACTTATTTACTAAATTAAAAGTCCATAAGCCCCTAGAGGGTAGGACTTCAGATTGGCTACGTCGGTTTGTAGGATATATAATACCGTTTTTTTTTAAAGAGTAAAATTTCCTTCGGATAGAGTTCCTTTTAGATACGGGCTAATTTACACGCCAAAGAGGGTTTCATTTGACCGCGACCAAAGAAAAAGATTGGGCTTGGTTTTTGCTTGGGGTTACACAAAGATTAAAATTTATTTCAGCTCTGTCTCTTATCATTAAATCATTTTATTACACTAAGTTCCAAGTAGGAAACACACTATAGGGCTGCTACTGTTTCTTCTATGTAAAAAACCGTCTGTACCTAAAAGGAACTCTTTCCTTTCTCTCTTCTTAATTATCCACACAGAAACCAAGCCCAATCAAGCCCTGAGGTTTAGATGATAGGTACCATACCCATTCGGAAGTCCTGCCCCAGGTAGGGCAATAAAACCAGAATTTAGGTTAAAGCCTGGCCTAGATAATAATACTAGATCTATGACTATAGATCTAAATAATATATAGGATTAAATAAGGATTATATTATCTAGATACATATTTCATAAAGAATTTTTTTGTCGAAATCCGATACAGATACAGTGGAAACCTCAAAAACCGAAGTCGGATTATTCGAATTTCTCATAAACCGAATTTTGCAAGATGATATATGTTTTTTTTTTCTCTGTGGCTTTGTTAGAATCCAACTCGTATTTCGAAGTATTTCTGATTCGATTCTCTTAATTCGAAGTCGATACCACCTCATAAGGCATCACAAAAGTGCCACATGCATCTCTCAAGCAGCAAGCAATGCTAATCACTGCGCTAACAAATCAAGAAGGGAGAGGATGCATTAACAATTAAGTGCCAGTAGCAAATCTGTACTGATACCAATAGTAACGTGGGACGGGGGAAGGGGAGGGTTGCTCGTTGCAGGCTCAGTAAACACTCACTCAATGAGTATTAGACTCTATTATACCCATTTTTGTAATTCGAATTACCGAATATTCTTAATTCGAAGATTTAAATTTAATCCATTCCCATACAATTCGAATTATGAGGTTTCCACTGTATAAATTGCATAAACATGAGACATGAATACGATATAGATCTAGAGTCTATATATCTAGAAATGCAGAAATATAATCTAGAACCAGGAATCTAGCCCAGACACTTTAATCTAATTTCGTAAACAATAGCGGGCAATCGTCTGCATTTCACCTTTTCTGAGGTCTATTGGGGTACTGCTCGAGTCTAGATATAGAATCTTAATGTAAATTAGATTATTTGTTTAAATAAACTAGATCTAGAATTAGATCCTACGCTAAATAAGGTGAGCGTTTGAAATAAATTTAGGCCCAGCAGATTTAATTACACACCTAGGACTTAGAAAACAGGGATTCTGCCGAATTTGAATGTTGTGCTATTGCTCCGCACTTCCGCTCATTTACTGGTTTTTCTTGGGCGTAATCGATTATTTCTCGTGCTGGCGAGAAACTTCTCAATGATTCTTTAGTTGGCCACTAGCCGAATAGCAGCATTTTGGCAATAATGAAAATAAAAATTAAAAATGAAGACGAGTATCTCTTTTACCTGCTGAAACGACATGATTTCTGGCTGGGAGCAAGAAAAAGTGGTATAGGTCGAGGAGAGGGTAGAATATTCAACTGATCGCTACCAATCGTTAATTTTTTTATCAGTGGTTTGAATCGATGGATAGTTAATTTCAAAATCCTTAGACTTAGAGCCTAAAGGGCTAAATGATCTAAGTACAAATGAGTAAAATTTAGGTCTCTTTAACGTTATAATGCTTTTTGAAAGGTTCCAGTTTATTTTGGGTCTGGGTTGGGTTTAATGGTTGATGTTAATAACATCTAACCTATTATTATTATTATTATTATTATTATTATTATTATTATTATTATTATTATTATTATTATTATTATTATTATTATTATTATTATTATTATTATTATTATTTATATAAGCCTGTTTTCAAGATTTGGATCTAATATAGCAAAAATAGATTAACCACTCCATTTTTATTTATTTCATTAGTTTTAAACAGTTCTTATGAATACATAGTAGTATTAGAGATTTAATAATGAGAAATAAAAACGGACAATATGTTTGGTAAAAAAAGGCTCGTAAAAGGAAAAAAATACAAAATGCACAAACCTGTATTAAGCCACAAACCTGTAATAAGAACCTTGATTTGCCATAACTGTGAAAACTCCTAAATGTTATCCGTAAGATATTCGAGACATGTACCACCAATTTCGGCCTTCACTGTAGACTGGGAAATTATTAAAAAAGAGAGAGAGAGAGAGAGAGAGAGAGAGAGAGAGAGAGAGAGAGAGAGAGAGAGAGAGAGAGAGAGAGAGAGAGAGAGAGAGAGAGAATAAAAAAGGCGGGCGATTCC
Organism: Elysia crispata; assembly: GCA_033675545.1. Classification (NCBI taxonomy): domain Eukaryota; kingdom Metazoa; phylum Mollusca; class Gastropoda; family Plakobranchidae; genus Elysia; species Elysia crispata. Next base: position 847,973 of record JAWDGP010006989.1, read on the forward strand.
CAACATTTCGATTTAACTGAGTTAGTTTTCCACTCAGCCTTTATTGAAGTTTAAAAGTAAAGGCATGAAAATAAAAATTCTCGTGATCTCAGCCTTATGCCAAACCTGAAAATGGGGTAAAATTATTACAAACTCCTTGTTCTAGTCCTCAACAAGAGTGGAATTTTGACGATTATCTTTTAAGAATTGGTACATTGTTGATTGAGTTTTTTTGTTCTAACTATTGGTGCGTTCGTGGCTCTATCAAAAACTAATTGCCCAAAGTAACAAATAATTATTGCTTGAAAAACTAATTTGAGGCTACACTAGTGGTATCAATAGGCCTAAATGTATTTTCTTGCTGCAGATAACCTCAAAGATGTTCTAATATTTTCTAATAATAGTGCTATTATTAGAACATCTTTGGATAGCTTATTAATTATCTTTATAAAACGGTTACAAAAGATCTGTTTTTACATCCTTTTAGAAGCTCATCAGAACTTACGCTGTGAATTTTCGCATTAAGTGCATAATAGTGCACTGCCTTGGGAGAATTATTAGCCGCAAAGTTATTTAAACATACAATTATGATAATGAATGTTTTAAACTAATCTGTAAGTAGGTTATTTTGGGTTTTACAGAATTAGTGAACTATTCCTATTATTTCATTGCCCTAGCAAGCGTGCCAGAGGCAAGGCAGAAGGGACTTTTGTAAATGAGGATCTGTTATGGGCATATTAGCCCCCCCCCACACACACACACACACACACTTTTCCCCTCCCTCTCTTTCTCTATGTCTGTCTCTTTGTCTATGTCTCTCCCTGTCTCTATAAATCTCTCTTTCTGTCTACCTCTGTCTGTTGATTTCTCTAGCCCTCCCCCCTCTCTCTCTCTCTCTCTCTCTCTCTCTCTCTCTCTCTCTCTCTCTCTCTCTCTCTCTCTCTCTTTCTCTCTCTCTCTCCTTTATTTTTAATTTTAAATTTCTGTACCATGTGAACAACGTAGGTGGAATAATCAAGTTAATATCTAGGATCTAATTTCAGCTGTAAGGCTCCACAATGTTCAAACAGACAACACGGCTTTTACTACAGTGTATTTTTTTTCCCAACGATGGTTGATTTTTCAATTCTAACCCGACCTGACACTTATCAGAGGGAGTGCGAAGCATAATTATGGTTTCCATAGATCTATCACAGACTGGTGCAGTACAAATCTACGGCGGCTTTTGCTCATAGACCTCTGCAGATACCTATGCTTCACTTTGTTGCATTCATAACAACTACCCCTGTATCTGCTTGTTTTTTATGGCATTTTTTTTTTTTTTTTTTTTTTTTTTTGAAAATTGTCAAACAACGCGATGCTTGGCGTACCATAACAAGAGGCTTACTTTTCCGATTAACTGACACGACGACACATAAAGCCCAGGCGGATTGTAGAGCTTGTAATTCAATTTTCGACTCAAGTTCAATCCTAGTTGGGCAAACTTGAAGAAGGATCATATTCCATCTACTCGATCCAAACTTTGATTTGACTTAGCTGCCGTGTCCATCATTACGATTTCAAGTGAAACTTAGGATGGCTGCAATTTTTTTTTAAACTGAGAACAGAATCTGATAGTAATCATTTCGATCCAACTTTGTAATGGAAATGTAAAAACTATCTTCACAAAACAGGGAAGAGAAAAAGAAAGTAGCAGCTTACTGTAATTTTGATTTTTTACTCAGTTCAATCAATAACATTTAAAAAAAAAATGTTAGGGTGGAAATTAGAATCAGCATGCAACGACAACCTGTACGCTATAGTGTGCGTTCAGAACGGGGGTGAGCGAATTAGTGAGCGAGAAAGAGAGAGAGAGAGAGAGAGAGAGAGAGAGAGAGAGAGGGAGAGAGAGAAAGAGAGAGGGAGAGAGAGAGGGAGAGAGAGAGGGAAAGGAAAAGAGGGAGAGAGAGAAAGGGAGAGAGGGAGAGGGAGAGGGTGAGAGAGAAAGAGGGAGAGAGAGAAGGAGAGAGAGAGGGAGAGGTAGAGAGAGAGAGGGAGGGAGGGAGAGGTAGAGAGAGAGAGGAAGAGAGAGAGAGCACAATAAAAAGGAAGTGAGAAAAAAGAGGGAAAGAAAACTAAGAATGTTTCCACAGCACTTCTTCAAACACATACATAAGCACAAGACTAATAGTTAAAAAGAAGGTCTGATTTAAAATCAGGTCTATCACCAGCGCTGGACAGTTTAAGAACTATGCTTAGCAAATTAGTAGCCTAATTGAGAAAAAATTCTAACAAATCGTTTTCCCATCTTCAGATTTTCAGAAGTCAGACGTCGTTTAGTGGCTAGTCAACTTTTTTTTTTTTTTGTTTCTTTTTTTCTTTTTTCTTTTAACTTTTATTATTTAATACGTTCAACAGTCATGTAGTCAAGCAATGGTCACGATCAGTACACAGCCAGGTAAAAATGTTTAAGTAGTGGTGACTATTTTTCCGACCCTTCTCACAGCCTAGCGCGTGCCTTTGTAAGTAGATTATAGATAACGAAAAAGGAAAGAACACTGCCGTTTTGTACTTTCTGCCCTTTCTTTGAATGCGTAAATATATTTTGGTCTTGTGAATATTGTTTTTAACTCTTCCAAACCCCCCGTAAGTGGATCGGGAATTTTCAGGCTGATGTTTAAGCAAGATAATGGTGGAGCTACGTATTGGCTCTCTCCGCAGAAAATGCTTTTCAAACGAATGAAAAAAATATTAACGAAAAAGCCAAAATCTTTAAGACAGTTATAAATTCTTTTTTTTTTTAATGGTGAATTGAGTAATGATAACTTGAAAAAGCGCAAATAGATTTATTTAGCCCCTGTCAGTTTTCTCACCTTTACGCCACATTAGCTAAATCTTTGGTGCCGGTGGATCCGTCTTAGATGTACAGCCTTTTTTATATTATAAATAATTTTTTTTTTTTTTTTTTCATTTCATCGTTCGTGCTGGATGGAATTCTACATAAACCACATCATATCAATCATTTACGCAGAAACTTAAAATAGATTCTTCGAATTAAGTTTCGCTCCAAACTCTGTGTGGACTTCCTTGACTTAGCACCTCACGCGCGTGAATTCTCTTGGACGCCTCGGTCATTTTTAGTTTAATGTACTCTTGCCGATAGGTCACTCCACTGGTTACTATTTGCGGCGGTCAATCTCAGTACATCACGGTCGTTTTTAACCTTTTTTTTTTTTTTTTTGTTACACGCAGCTACCTGCAAAAATTTGGGAGATGTTTGTTAAGGATGGCAGGTGAAATAATGTTATCGCCTTGTGAGACAAAGAATCCGTCCTTTGCCCTATTTGCAGCGATTTCTGATTTTTCTCAATATTTAGTCTGAAAAGGCTCCAGCGGCGTTCTAAAATGGTTATTGATAAATGGTGTTCGTTGCATTGATTTTTAAACTATTTGTGATCTTTTTTCTAGGTGTTTTATACCAACGGCTTTTATTGACATTTTTTTTTATTTTCTTTATTTACATTTTTTGTGAGTATGTGTGTGTGTGTGTTTGTTTGTTTGTTTTTTTTTTTTTGTTTTTTTTTTTTTTTTTTTTTGTTTGTTTGTTTTTTTTAAAGGGGGGAGAGGAGGGTGGAACTTTTAACTTTTATCTTTCAGTTTCAGTGAATGTATGTGTACCCAAGTTGTATGTGAAAACTCATACTATTCCTGAACCAAACATTTCGAAGCACATGATCATGAATAATCTATCGTTCATCGAAATCAGCTCGTAGGAAAGAATATTTAAAAGAAAAAAAAAAAAAAGATCATTCCCACGTTCCCATCTATCATGAAAGGAGCATGCCACTTTGACAAAATTGCAGGTCGCTTTAGTAAAAGTAGGCCCCACAAGGCAATCTGGACGACTAGATTTTTTTCCCATCCGCTTAAACTTAACTGCAGAACCGATTTGCTTGGGCTATTATGATAAAGTGGCATGTAATTCAAATTTATTTTAAGTCAAAGTTTCTTTCCGGAATCTCAATGTGAAATATTGATTTTATTTTTTTTAAACATCACAGCAAAAAAGAAAAAAAAGAGCATGAAAAATAATCTAGAGTAGAGATTAGCACTTCCACATTCGCATCTCAAAATATTTCAGCAAAAGATTTTAAATTCCAATTCTTTTTCAAAGGACAAAGAGCATTATGCCAATACTCTGGAACAACACCGATAACTTCATTTATTTAAGATTATTTCTATTTTGGAACACGATCCATGGCAAAGCGTCTGGTTACTGACGAAGGTGCAGAGAATGAGATAAAGATAGCATTGTATGAAGGTAAGAGGTTTGTTCAGTAAATACAATATATAGCGATCTTTGTTAATAATTGATGATTTTCAGGCGGCCATTTCATTTGACCTTTATCGGAATTTGATGTTCGCTGTGCATTTGGCATGTTGTTCAGATCGACTATTCAGCACAGCTTGACACTTTTATTTTATCGATTGTTGTGTCATATGCAGAGAGTACGAACATCATTTTTTCCCTAGCTGTTGCTGTTATTGCTTTTCTAATTATTGTACAGCTGATCTTATTGTGTTATTATAATTTCTATCTTTAATTTTATCATTCTTACATCATCCTCAATCTTTAAAAAAATTCATAGCCAATATTGTTGTTGTTGTTGTTATTATTATTATTATTATTATTATTATTATTATTATTATTATTATTATTATTATTATTATTATTATTATTATTATTATTATTATTATTATCATTATTATTATTGTTATTATTGTTATTATTATTATTATTATTATTATTATTATTATTATTATTATTATTATTATTATTATTATTATTATTATTATTATTATTATTATTATTATTATTATTATTATTATTATTATTATTATTATTGTTATTATTGTTATTATTATTATTATTATTATTATTATTATTATTATTATTATTATTATTATTATTATTATTATTATTATCATCATTGTTTTTGTTGTTGTTGTTGTTGTTATTATTATTTTTATCATTACGTGACAGCATCATCATCATCATCATCATCATCATGGTTACTGCAGTTTAACTTCATAAATATTTGCTGTTTGGTCTTTATTTCTAGCTTAAGATTATTGAGTTCACTATTTTGATTTAGAACGATAAGCTCGACTATTGCAGTATCTCCTTAGACTCGAGTATTACAAGAAATTACGCCTATAATACACTCTAGCTATAGAGGATCGAATGTCACCTATGCTATACGTGTAATTAAAGTTTCATGGAGATCTGTTGATCCAGAACAGATTTTATTTATATATATATATATATATATATATATATATATATATATATATATATATATATGTATCCCAAAAGACTGGAGAGAGGTCATCAATTAAAAATAAAAACCTTATTGTCTTCAAATTGTAAAATAATAATGCGCTTTCATATTTATATAGGATACAGATTAGTATAATTTACCCTATTATCTTGTGCAATGTTCTTAACTGTTCATCGTTGCTTTAGCACTTGAATATATCTGAAATTTTTTCTTTTCCTTCTCTTTTATAATTTTTGGCGCCGCAGTATCTACCCAGTAAATAAGCTAAACTGAGATAGGTTTTATGCTCTTTGATTGAGCTTGTTTTCAGCAAAATAATATCAGCACCACGAACCGTTATTATTTTATGATCTTGAACATAGCGATCAATTAATTTTAAACAAGACTGAGTTTAGGTTAAAAGGATGAAAATGCTTCAGAGGGGAAAGAGTGAGACTAACTAGGATAAATCAGCGAGAGAGAGAGAGAGAGAGAGAGAGAGAGAGAGAGAGAGAGAGAGAGAGAGAGAGAGAGAGAGAGAGAGAGACAAACAGACAGATAGATGCAGAGATAGACAGACAGTCAGAAAGAAAAACAGAGATAGACACAGAGAAAGACATAGAGAGACTGAGAGTGAAACGCTTACGATTTCTCTTCTTAGAGCTGAATCCCCCCAAGCGCAAAAGCACTCGACAGCAAACCTCATCAAATTATAGCCATCAGGTATTCATGAGAAATTAACTATGGTTGCCGTTCTAAAGCCCTGTGGCAGAAAGATCATAACGTTTCTGTCTGAATCTAAGATATTCCATTATGGAACGGCAGGCTAATCAGTCTCAGCTCCCCCCGCACAATTATTACGAAATTTAGAGAAATCTATTTTTTAGTGACTTTGCTTAACAGTGACATCCATAACAATAAAAATTATCGATGCTGAATTGAAAAGGCAGACCTTTATCACCAAGGAACACTCTGAGCTCTTGTGGCTAGTAGCCGAATGCTGACGGAGGGAATGACCTTTCCGCCTTGTCGTCGGTGATGGATTTTGACTCGCGTGCGGGTGAAAAAAAAAATAATTACAAAACACATACACAAGATGAACTCTTTGTTGTGCGCGGGGTTAAAAAAGATATTAAACATTTAATACATACAATAAGACTTTAACACATATTTTCTTTTCACCATCAACCTTGCGACTTTTTTGAAGAGCATTCTAAAGAGTATTTTACTTTCTAGACTAGTTTTTGTCCAATTGTTAGTGCCGCCCTATTATTCAAACTATTACTACATTTTTTTAATCTATGTAAGATCTACGCCAAAAATTCAAGTCTTTTTTCGGGCAAAAAGACAACTGCGGATTGGTTTGGGAAATACACAGATTTAGACTCAGGTTTGGATTAAAATTAATATGACGTGGTCTCACCAAAAAGTCATAGTCTTTTACTGAGCTCTGCTTCAAGTTTTTCGTTTTGAAAAACTTTGAGCAGCCTCAAGACACCACGCGCAGATCAGTTTCATTAATAACTTTTCAAATATCAACCACCCTTTCCAGATCTAGACAAAATGAATGCAAACAGTCTCAACAGAATATTTGCAGCCTATAAAAAGCTAGACATAAATTTGCACTTGCTTATTGCAATAAGAAAATGTGGTAAATCAAGAGAAACGCTAACTAGTTTTCGATACGATAAGCTCTTTAACATTAAAGGACTGTCTCCATTAATGTGAGCAGAGTAAAACAGGATTATAAAAAATTCTTTTTTTTTGAGCCAAAACGGTTCTCGATCTGAAAGAAAAACTTATGATGTGCGAACCTATTGATGGCATAAAAGACAAGTATCGAAAATATCAGCAGAAAGATCGCTTGGATTTCGATATGTATGTAAGTCTTTTACCCGAAAGATTTATTATTGAGAATGGTGAACCAAAATTTATACATATCCTTCTGAACATTCAATTTTGTACTAATATCAACAAAGATGACCTATAAAACCTTTTCACAAGAATATTGGTAATATTAATGTGATTGGCTTTGTCCCGTCTATTCAATTTTTGCCTCAAGTTTGCTTTTAAAGGGATGCAATTATGGACATTGCTCTTTAGAAAAAATATTGCTATGAGAAATTGTATTCGCTGATTTCATATATATATATATATATATATATATATATATATATATATATAATATATATATAATATATATATATATATATATATATATATATATATATATATATATATATATATATATATATTTAGGATTACACTGTATAGATATTGATGCATGTCAAAAGTACTGTACTAAAACTTCTCCACCTCATCAGTTTCGATAAAGCGGAGTTTAAATTTAACAAAGAAACAAATAAACAAAAAAGAAAAAAAAAATAAAGAAAACAATACGCCTGTTAAGCAAAAGTTGGATCCCTGCTTGACAATATATTACACTGAAAGGATAAAAGCAATTGCCTTCCCGTTGCCTTGCAATATCCGAGGAAGACCTTTGTGGATAAGACAAGGAAAAAATATACTCTGCAAAGCGCTCGTAAAATTTATTCTCACCTGCAACTGTGGCTCATGAGCATAACAAGTTTTCTATCGGAACAAGGATAAGAAAAGTCATAATTATACAATGCAACCATTACATCTAACAAGTCTCAATACAAGAAATGCGAAGGGAACACAGACTTTCCACATTCCAAATACATGTACCGGTACCTTACAGAAAATCGTGGTGCTTTTCTGGACTTATACTGGATGTCCCCCTCTCTCCCCCTCCCCCATTTGCCACCCCCTCCCTACCTATCCTATCTAGATCGATCTCTCTCTCTCTCTCTCTCTCTCTCTCTCTCTCTCTCTCTCTCTCTCTCTCTCTCTCTCTCTCTCTCTCTCTCTCTCTCTCTCTCTCTCTCTCTCTCTCTCTCTCTCTCTCTCTTCATCCCCCTTACTAGAACATAAAAAAGAAAGAAAAAACGGGAAAAATAGCCACCAACTGTATCTCACCAACTTTGGTAAAAAGAAGTTCACAGTGGCGAAAAATAACAACATTGCCAATAATACATGTACTGAAAAAAGAACAATCTTAAACCCTACCTGAGCTGAAAAACAACAAAGGATTGGAACCTGTATAATGACTGATCAACGAGACTGACCTGCACTAAACAGGCCACGGAGACAGCGGAGATCGAGACACCATGCTTCGCCTCACAAGCCTAGTCACGTGGTGTAGCAAAAGGAGCAGCAGAATCAAAAATAAACCTACACTGTCAGAAAACAGTGACAGCGACATAACTTTTATAAGGCCCAAAGATGTAAAGGTTCAAGTTGACAGGAAAACAATATTATTTATACTAAAAATAAAATAACACATTTACGAATTAAAAATATTTTTAAAACCAAAATAATAATAATAATGGTTTTGTAACTTATTGTGGTTGTTGGAGAGATTTCACGACTTTCAACTAAGCAATCTCACTTTAAATGGAATGGCATTGTGGGTTTAGCTAGATAGATCTGTTTCGGGACTTGAACAGTTTGGGCTGAAGATCAAGCAGTTTTAGTCGGAATTAAACAAGGATAATAATTTTATGCTTGAGTCTAGGAACAAACAATCTCATAACTTGCTCACTTATTCTATACTCTCTTTTTCCCTTTCAACCTCTCTCTACCTTCTGTCTCCTTTATTTTCTGTCTATTATCTGAGAGTTTGCCCGTCTCCAAATGTCTCTTCGTATGTGTATCACTCGGCACCCCTTTTGCTTTTTTTTTTAATTAAAAATTTACTTATTTCATACCATGCTCAACTCCCTTACTCTGAACTTTTTTTTCTCTTTCTGCCTGTATGACACTGTCAATATGCCTAAATTGATTTGTAACAGCATGTGATTATCTGAGCAAAAGGAAATTTTCGTTAAACCTTTTTTCATAAATCTGATGAGAAATTAAGCGGCTGTGATTTATTTAGCTTCCTTCGAGTGCATCCAGCTCATTCAAAATAGTTTGTTGAACTCCGAATCATGCCCCAGCAAGCACGGTTTTATAGATGAAAACATGGGATATTACATTTACTATCTTTGAGGTCGACCATTGTATTAATTGTGAGCAAAAACTGTGGAGTAACTTAATGATATCCTATGACGATTTTAAGGCACAGATATCTCTAGTACAGCTTTTTATAAGGTAACCTGACAGTGGGTCTTTAAAGAAAGCTTTACGAAAATCTCATAACCGCAATTATCATCTCTTGCTTGACGAGTTTCGTCTCCGCACGAAAGCTGTGACAAATACTCCTCATGTTCTATTTTTAAGATAAGCCTGCTGGACTCTTCAAAGATGGCGGTGACAGAGCTGTATAGCTTGACCATAACGACAACCACCATCATTGACTCGCAAAAAGAAATATACACACATTTACAACAAGAACAAAAAAATAATGAAAACCGGTAAATCACAACAAAAGTCAAATAGGGTTTGGAAAAGATCATTTAACGTCAAATGGATTCATTTAAATTTGGGTGTATACATCTGAAGGGGAACTAAGAAGCTCTGTGGAATCATATCAAGCATAAAATACAACACAGAAAGGCATTTGGGACTAAGGCACTGAAAAAAAAATCTGCTATCTGCAATTTAATAATCTCATTCTTCCAAATTATTATAATACTTTGAGGAATTACAGAATGAACATTCTTTAGATTTTCTCCGATTTATAGATCAAGGTTTTGACTTAAAGTTAAACTTTTTGCTTGCATTGCTATAGACATCGATATATCGCTGCATGAAAAACACTATGCAGACCTTAGATAAAAGAGATCTACGAGTATTAAGACTTTTCGACTATCCTTATTTAAACATTGTCGAGTAAATGAAGTTTCTCGGTTTATCATACGGTTTAACATCTTTATGGGAATGTCATAAACATAAAAACGGTTTCCTATAAAACTTCGATAAAATTATTCAAATAGATTAAAAAAAAAGGCTTTATAAAGTTGATTACCTAAGAATATAGTTAAATTCGTATTTTCGATCATTTCCGATTTTGTCTTTTTTTATTATGTAGATGACCCATGCTCAGATCTTGTAGCAATGACACAACGTATGAGTGACAACTAATTAGGCGCTAGATATTTATGTGACTTACAAACTTTTCCACTAATAAAAGTCGTACATATATTTAGATTTGCAACTTTACATAAACCACTAAAGGGCCCCTCCGCCCAACCATTCCTACCCCTTTTCCCTCTTGAAAAATAATAAAATTCTAAACAAAAACAACTAAATATCATCTACCCATTTAACCAACACTGAATTTTTTTTACAATCCTGGCATAAGACCAGATTTAAGAATTTTAACTCTTTAATAACAATGTAAGAAAAATAAGGTAAAAAAAACTGTATGTATATAAATATTATACCATATTGCTATAGTTGCTATAATGAGTTTGTGTAAAACAACCTGTAACGTTAAAAAATAAACATTGGATAAAGTTTTCGATGCCTTAGAGTATCACAGGTTTTAAAGGTAGAAATATCTTAAAATTTTTAAATATAATTATAAACGATACATTTCGTAAACAGGTATTTTCTAATGTAAAACGATATATGACATGGGTAGCAGGTGCACTCTTTCTCTTCATTATTGAACATTAAAGATTAGAAGTCATGGAACCTATCATCATTATGTACATGTATAAAATAAAAATGTAGCAAAAATAAGTTACATTTTAGAAACAAAGGCTTCAAAAAGTATAGCATCTCATTAGAAAAAGTGCAAGTTGAAAAAGTCACACAGACAACAAGTTCTAAATCTACGAAAAAAAAAAAAAAAAAGAAAAAACTTACAACAAAAGTCGTAAATTCTAGAAACTAAAACACAGGTTAAGAAAAGTTGAGGGAACAATAAATTAAAGGATAGATTACCCGCATTTATGAGAGGGAGAACTCTTTTTAGAAATGTTTTTTTTTTATTTTTGCTTCCATTACGCTATCTCCAAACTGATTTGAAAAATCCTTTGCATGATTGTAAAAATGCGTTGCTTAAAAACTTCACTGAGCCAATGAAACGTATCTCTTGATAAATATACGACATGAATATTGCTATATTAACGGCTCATTAATCGAATTTCCTTCATATTAGCTTTCTGAAACACGAATCTATTTGTTTCCCTCTGTAGAGATTGCTCACCTAAAACCTAGTTAAATTCAACCTTCCATACCCGTAAAGATGGATAAATATGATTTTCCATATAATTATTAACGTTATGCAATCATTGTTATTACTGGTAAGTTCATCATCATTACCGTTACGATCATCATGAACTTGTTATCAATGAGGGTAATCAAACAGCTATATGCTATTTCTACTGCCATTAATCTCAATACTATTACTGCTTTTTCTTTTTGTCGTTTGCGTTGACCTCTTGCACGGCTGCGGAAGAAGAGAAGTCAATGTGGATCATTTTGTTGAGCATGTATCCTACTACGCCACCTACGAAAGGACCTGCCCAATACACAAAAAAATGTTCTCCAATGGCAGTCCCTTTACAACCATACATATGTCCTGTGGCCATAGCGGGATTGAAGTACATGCCAGTTGTGGTCACACCTGAGGGAAAAATATTTTACAACTTGATACAATCAATATAAATCATGAAAAAGACTGCTAAGAAATACGTGAGAATGTAATCAAAGATGCTTTTGCTAAGATACTTGTCGCTTGTAGAAAAAGAATAATTATGAGTGAACATATGGGTTGTTGGGAAAGATGCAGCAGCCACATTTATTTGTAACATTGGTTGAGGATTGGGGATGGTAATGAAATAATGTATCGTAACTCATTTGTATTAATACTGACAAGAGAGGTTTTGGTTAAATAAGAATTTAAAGAGGAAAGTGTCCGAAAGAAGCAATACGACATTGATTCGTGCTCAGCGATCATTCATCAAGTCATCAAGAAAAGCTGTAGACTGCCATTTATTGGGTAATGAGGTACTGTGTAATATCATAAAACAAGCAGGTGCCACCAAAACGGATATTTAAATCTCTTTAATATAATTATACTATAAAGGTCGAAGCAAGCGAAACTGTCCACTGGACCGAGCCGAGAGGCTTTCTCGTGGGAATTACAGGAGGAGAAATGTGTTGCTGAGTTGAGAGAAAAATAAGAATATCAACTTTTCGTGTACGTTAAATAGGTAATGCGGAATAATTAAATGAGCCTGATTCTATGTTTTATTCTCTTTCAAGCCACTTTGGATAGCTGCAACGACCTTTTTTCACGAGAATTGTAAAAAGTTATTCAACTCGCTAAACGAACTGTCAAGCTTTTTGCAAGAAGTCATGAAGATCACAGATGGATGTAGGCAGACTTTTTTTTTTTCAAAGTTTGGACTTTATATTTTCTTTGATAGGCATTTATTATCCTTCAACCCAATGTCTTTTAAACAATTTGGACTATTTTTAAATAATAAAATGAACATATCATTACTCCTTTCAAATCTACGTTATTGCATTATCATCCCAAACGTTATATAGCATCGAAAATAATATGAAATTGAAATGTTTTGAGAAAACAAATAAAAGGTAAAAATAAAACAAAGCAAAACCAATAAGTTTTCTACCATAAGCAATCATGGATGCGATGCCAAAATATTTGATGAGTTCGTCCAAAAGAGGAGTGGCCGATATGGTCTGCATGCCAGCCCAGGTGTCGATCAGACACGCCGATAATTCGATTACGAAGCCAGTGAGCAGCGCCACCTGGAGATCGCTGTCACACGATGTCTCGTAATAACGCTGAAATAGAAGGTTTTATGCCAATCAACTTTTCTGCTTCGAATGAGGTGAGAGTGAAAATCTTCCATAATATTATAACCAATGGGCAGTTTTAATTTTGAAATTTTTTTTCATGTATTAAGATCATGTTTGTGCTATTGAATAGTGTAATTTTGGTGAGACCAGCAAAATAACTCTCTAATGCTAGAATCCTTAAGATATTACAACCGCGTTGAAGAAAAACAGAGTCTGAATGCTATGCAAACACAGATTTTAGACAAGTGAAACATCTATAATTGGTGACTTGAATGTATCGTTTCTTCGCATTTCTTTTAAGATTTGTCACTAAGAAATGTAATATTGCATCTCAAATTTTCAGTAATTTAAATAAACTATTTTTTACATGCCCCTAAATTCGCATGCAGAAGAGAATCTTCAACTGCAAGCCTCAACGCTTCTCAAGGTTTCGAGGAATTACTGAAGTTCACCAGAAGATGCATTGTGACTTTCTGGCAAAATGACATTGATCGAAGCGAATGGAAAAAAGCGACCGTTTTAATAAGCAATAACACTTGAGACTTGGTTCCTGTAGCGTCTCACTAAATCTAGTGACTCTGGTACACTTATTGTCTACACATGCGCTGGAACAGCAACACCATTGTCTATTTCTGTCAAATTTGCATTTGAAATCCAAAAGAACGTGTTTAAAAAAAAAAAACAAAGTTTTTATTGAACGGGAAAAATGTAGCATACCCAAAACCACAGAACATCTTTTTCTTCATTGCGTTTCAAAGTGAACAAAAACAGCATAATTTAACAGAAAAAAAAATCCATTTCTACCATTCTTTGTTGACATACCACTTGAGAGCTGGATCTATATCCTTTGATACCAGCAAATAATATCTAGCTGACTCTCACATCAAACCTGTACAATATACATCAAATCTAGATTACAGGTAAGTGTCTTTATTTCTTTTTTTTTTTCAGTCTCATTTGGAAAAAAAAGTTAGAAAGCTCATGCTAAATGATGAAAATAAAAAGCTGTCAGTCATATCCCCGTCTGAAAACAAAGTGTAGATCTAGTTGGCCTAAAGAAGGTGAAGGAACTGAGAGTATTATTTTTTATTGTGCACTATTTTTCTAAAGAAAAAAGTATTTATGTCACTTAGTTTTGTAAGGGTTGCAACAATATATAGTTTGGGCGATATCTTCTCACGCAGACGGGATATCCGGAGACCTTTTATCTCTATTTGAATGCCCCTTTGCTTTTCCTCCCATTCAGATTTCTCTTTCTTTGTAAAGCATCTCTAGGGTCTCCCTGATGCCAATGTGTAAAAGTTTTTAGTGTGTGGTTCTCCTCCTACTCCCCCTTTCTCTCCTCATCTATCTGTCTCTCTCTCTCTTTTTCTCTCCCCCACTCTCTCTTTCTCTCTTGAGCACTCTCTCTCTCTCGATCTCTCTCTCTCTCTCTCTCTCTCTCTCTCTCTCTCTCTCTCTCTTTCTCTCTCTCTCTCTGTGTGCCTCTGCCTCTCACACTCACTAAACTAAATTCAGTTGATGTGACACACTAGCTGTGAATCTGTGAACAACTGGTCTTGATAATTTAGTGATGAATATGTGGACTTCTGCGTGTTGAGAGATAACATTTCTGTAACATAGCAAAAAGATGTAGAGTTCATGAGTAAAGGAAGGGACGACAACTACATTTTCTGTGATCTGGTCACTATCTATAATGCAAGATGATTTTTAAAGGAGAAAACACTTCCTTTTGCATCTCTCTTTCTTTCTCTTTTAAACAGTATGTTTGACTATGATAGATGACAAAGGAATAGACAGCTCTCACAAAAATAACGATTAGAGGAAATCCAAAACAAAGCAAGAAAACCAGGATAATCCGCCGAGGGAAAAGAAAAGACACATCCATTTAATCCTAGACAGGATCACATACTGCCAGGATGACGCATTATCTCATTGATTGAATCGTTGGCTACCATTTATGGGAGCCGGGGCTATCTCTCCTAAAGAGATCTGTACTGTGCGCAGCTGTCTGTGGCTCGTGCTCATGATACTATCCTCTTGATATTAATTCCTAGGTCCGGTCTTTCGGATTAATCTAAAATACTGCCTGGCTTATCTTAAATAGGTTCTAGAAGTTTTAGGGCTTTAGAGTTTTTTCACAAATATACACATATCGTCATTCTTTTGTAAAGTTAAATTCTATTGACATTTTTAAATATTATCGATTCTAAAGTCCGTATCACATCACTAGACATAAAAATCGCCACACTCAAATACACGAAATATTTTCCTTAATTGCAATTCGCTACACAGAATAATCCTGCTTCTGCCAAAGTTAATTTTTTTTCTTCAAACTCCGAAATCTGAAGCGCAATACCAAAGGAATTCTTGATCTGATAACGTCTGGCATCATAAAAATCAAGATGCCTGGATTAACGTTCGCCGATGCCTACCTTCTCCGAAAGAAAAGTGAAGACTTTGAAGGAAATTTTGGGACACACAAAGGACATAAAAACACTGTTCCGATCACAAATATTGCTGACATGGATGCGATGATGCACAAAATTATAAGGGAGCTTGGCGACGAAGTGAAAGGGACTACAAAAAACATAAAATCAATCTTAAAAGATATGCCGCCTCATTTTGTAAAGCATGTGACTGAATGGCACGATAGGAACGACCTAGATCTCTTACACCATTTTATCCTCAACAATAGATATGATTTGATTAATTTTATTCTTGGGGAAACGAATTATTTCCCAGTAGGTTATTTACCACCATCTAATCCTTATGCACATCTAGCAGCCTTCATGGGTTACGTCGAGAGCTTAAGAGCCATTTTGCATTATCGCCCTGGTGCTTACTTCCGCACCGACCATACGCCAAGCCATGTGATAAAATTACCAGACACCGTAATGCAAAACACTAGATTAAAATTTGCTCAGCAAGCAATCCCAAAAGGTGCAGAAAAATTCCTTCAGAAAATAAAACATTCAGCCCTGCACGCGGAGACAATGATGCAAATATTCCAGAGAGCAGAACCTAGAGAGTCAGATATCACCGCTGTATTAAACACCGAACTTGGAGCTCTCGAAAAAGCATTTAAGTCCAACAAAAGACTCCCAGCGATTACGATATCAAGTGAAAAACTAAAACAAGATTGGCAGAAAGCCATTTCCAAGGAGAAACAAACAGCAGTGGGAGGCCGTTCCATGAAGATGTTGCAAAAAACTGCTTGGTACAAAAAAAAGAGGAGAGCCAAAGTGGAGGATAAGTTTCTTAACCATTTTCGACGTCGTTTAGAACCGGAGAACGAAACCCACTGCATCACTGTTTTTTGGGATGCGTTTTCAGGTCCTAATGAAAAAGCTGGAGTCGTGAACCGAGCAGGAGATCCTGTGAAAATAAGATATGCTCCGCATGCACACTACCCTCGACCACACATTGACCTTGACCGCCTAAACTTTGCTTTAAATGTATCCTCAGAGACACCCTCACCTTTACCCTTTGGTGCGATTCCATCTAAAGGATCACCACGTCATTCACATGAACGTTCAAGTTTTAGTTCAAACAAAGCGACTAAGGTTTCAAAGAAACCTAGTATGAGAGGCAATAGGAAGAATAAAGAAATCATCGCTATATCCAGCAGCCACACCCCTGAGAAAGATATTGAAAAATATATAAACAAAACTCCTTTGTCGTATGCTGCAGAGCGTGGTCATACTGACTGTGTACAATATCTCCTTGAGACAGTTGTTACTAAACGCCATCCTTCGCTTGAGAACAGAGAACCATTGACACTGGCAACAAAGGCTAGAAGTCCGGAGTCAATTATGCTTCTTTTAGAGAGAAAAACCTCTAGGTCCGATTATCAAAGTGCCGTTATACTTTCTATCCGCGAGATGTATCCAGACTGCCTAACAGCCCTTCTGACTAACAAGGGCAAAGATCGGTACACTATATTTGATGGCACCAACTTGTACCACATCCTTTATTCTCAAAGTGTCATCTCATCTAAGAGATACGAACTCATGCCGGAAATGACTAGGGCACTAGTTTCTTCTAAAGAAGACGTTAACTCTCATGGGACACCAAGAACATACCCAATGTATACTCTTATCAACTGCGCCTTTAATATCACAGTTGGAAAGCAGATCTTTTTCTTCATTGATTGCTTACATATTTTACTTGAGTGTAAAGCCAACCCTCATTTCGACGAAACAAAATCCCAAAGGATCCATTTCAAAGCAGAAAAGTTCACGCGTCAAGCCTACAATTCGGCTATCAGTTGCGTGTTCGAAAGTGCTAAAAACTCCGTGAACTTTTTTGAGAGCACTTACTGGTCAAATCTTTTCATGAAAAAGTTTATCACAACAATAGAAATGTTCGATCTAACGCCAAGACGAATCTTAAACAATATCCTGTTTGATTATATGGAAGTTGTGTGTGTGCTCGGTCTCGATCGCACCATCGTCAGGTGTCTTTTGAGATACGGAGGAAACCCGGACGTTAAGAAGGATGGCAAGTACTCCATCAATGTGTACTTTGACCAAATTTTCCCTTACTTGACAAAGTTTGAAATCGGAGACACTCATGGTCATTACAAACAGGAACTGAACACACTAATGATCATCGCCAAGTCTATGAGCCTCAAATGTCTGTCGGAAGCACTGCTCATCTTTCTGACTGACCATCTGCTGAGCGCCCCAATTCAGGCCCTGCCCATCTCCAGGGAGTTCGCATCCTTGATGAGCCAGATGGTTCACACTCCGCGACCCCTGAAGGAGTTGGTGGTCCAGTATATATGGCTATTAACTGCGCGGAACAAAAAGAATGTCATAGCTCTTCCCATTCCGGAAACTGTCAAGGCTCTTATCATTCCTTAACATTTAAGACGGTCTTCTATTAGAAGCGTGTAACATTTAACAGTGTAGAGTATGAAAGCAATATGATGAGTAATTCTTCAACAAGGATTCAGCCTCTTTGAACTTTCATGGGTGTACAATTTACGCTATAGGATTTACAGAAATGATTTAGTTTTTAATACAGTGGATTGTTCTTTTCATTTATGATAGCATTCGAATGACACAACTTCCCCCCCCCCCTCTTCCCAAAAAAAAAATGTTTTAGAATGACCATCTTTGTATTATTTATAAATTTGCTAGTATTAAATAGATTCCATGTTCGAATTAAAAGATAGTACTCCTCGCTGGTAAAAAATAATACTGTACTATCGTTCTTAAGTGTTCATCAAGTTCGGATCAATTGACATGCTTGACAACACCAACAGCTTAAAGCGAAAAAAATTGGGCGATGCATAGATATTCTCTGTGCCACGCAATATATGCCTACCTGAATGCATTCTGAAAAATAATTATTACTCTTCAAACGGAGTGAAAAACTACGCGGATGTAAATTCATTTCAAAAGTGTTTAAATACGTTTTAAATCTGGTAGGTAAATCGCATTACTATACGTATACAAAAAATAAATATCAGGAACAATGCTCACTAGTTATTTCTTTTCTTTTTCCTTTCAACGTTCACAGTGTATTGTCTTGCTTTTTTTCACCCAATTCCTTCGTTTAGGTTCCTAAGTCACAACTTTTTTTTTCTTTAATTTTCTCATACCTATGCTAATCTACTCATCATGGATTAATAAAGGTACATTTTATTGCCGAGTTATGGACTACCCGCCCCTCCCCCCCCCCCCCCCCCCCCCCCCCCCCCTTTTTTTTTTCCCCTCAACCTTCTCAACAAAGAGCAACTAAAACCAAGAAAAGATAAGGTGGGTTTTTTTTTTTCGAAAGAGTACTGATACTGAATAATAATAATAATAATAATAATAATAATAATAATAATAATAATAATAATAATAATAATAATAATAATAATAATAATAATAATAATAATAATAATAATAATAATAATAATAATAATAATAATAATAATAATAATAATAATAATAATAATAATAGTAATAATAATAATAATAATAGTAATAATAATAATAATAATAATAATAATAATAATAATAATAATAATAATAATAATAATAATAATAATAATAATAATAATAATAATAATAATAGTAATAATAATAATAATAATAATAATAATAATAATAATAATAATAATAATAATAATAATAATAATAATAATAGTAGTAGTAGTAATAATAATAATAATAATAATAATAATAATAATAATAATAATAATAATAATAATAATAATAATAATAATAATAATAATAATAATAATAATGATAATAATAAAAATGTTAATAGTAAAAATAATAATAATAATAAAAATAATAATAATAATAATAATAATAATAATAATAATAATAATAATAATAATAATAATAATAATAATAATAGTAATAGTAATAGTAATAATAATAATAATAATAATAATAATAATAATAATAATAATAATAATAATAATAATAATAATAATAATAATAATAATAATAATAGAAAAAGAATATAAGAGAGGGGAAGAGAAAGAAGAAGAAGAAGAAGAAGAAGAAGAAGAAGAAGAAGAAGAAGAAGAAGAAGAAGAAGAAGAAGAAGAAGAAGAAGAAGAAGAAGAAGAAGAAGAAGAAGAAGAAGAAGAAGAAGAAGAAGAAGAAGAAGAAGAAGAAGAAGAAGAAGAAGAAGAAGAAGAAGAAGAGGAACAGAAAGAGGAAGAGGCGAGGAGAATGTAATATTATAATAAAAAATAAGACAGGGTAAGAAGGAAAGAGTGGATGGACTAGAGAGAGAGAGAGAGAGAGAGAGAGAGAGAGAGAGAGAGAGAGAGAGAGAGAGAGAGAGAGTCGTGAAAGAGATTTTGGTTTTTAAAAAAGAAGAAAAGAGTTGATAGAGAAAGTTTTAAGGGAGAAATGCGTCTTATCAAGGCGTTGGGCATGGAAAGTAATTCTCTGATAATTATGAAATAGCCTTCGAAAAAGTCATAAAAGAATAAGCAAACTACAGTTATAGAAAGACTTTTCAGACGAAATGAAAGCCTATCTAAATACAATTCATCTCTCTCTCTCTCTCTCTCTCTCTCTCTCTCTCTCTCTCTCTCTCTCTCTCTCTCTCTCTCTCTCTCTCTCTCTCTCTCTCTCTCTCTCTCTCTGTTTTAATAGCTTTTTACCAACATGATGGGCAGCGGAGCTGCTGTGGAGGTCAATAATTAAAAAAAAAACCAACGCCTGTTAGTGACACAAAGAGCTCAAAGGAGGTCTAAGCTTACGAAGTTTTGCAGTCCTGTCTATAGCTGAAGAAATTGGATGTTCCATAAGAGATTGAACTTAGTATTGAGGGGAAAAATGTTGCCACAATAGTTAAACTTCTGTGAAACTTTCAGTTTCGACATTCAATTATTTTTTTTTTTCGTAATTCGTCTTCTGGAATTGAAAAAAAACATGAAAGGCATCTTAAAAATTTGGCAGTATCGATATTTCCAATTTTAATAATATTTTAAGTAGACAGAGAGACTTTGTGTTTGAAGGCATTGATAAAAAATTATGTATTTATTTATATATTTGTTTCTTTTAATTTCTTTTGTTTCATGTTTCTTTTAATCATTTTTTTTTTTTGTGAGTGTGGGCATGTAATCTCAAGACCCTTGTGGCCAATGAAGCACTAAGCAATCAGCGAATTATTGAATCTTCTAAAGATCTAAAAATAAGAATTTTATTTACATATATATGTATGTATATATATATATATATATATATATATATATATGTATGTATACAATTTGTCTCAGTTGACTTACGGTGTTCGTGGGTAATAATAGGCGGGTCGTTCTATCGCAGTCTGTTTCAAAATTATTGTACTTGTAGGAAGCGAAGAACAACTGCTAGTACCCGTGCTAAAATGGATAAAAGAAGTGAAGCCAAATCTTGATCTAGAAAAAGTGGGCATGGCACTCAGCCTGGTGGGGAAGCACCACCAATTAACCCAGCAAATGAACACGGTGGGAATTTTATTTAGCAATAAACGAGGTAAACGATTTTACTAATTAATTATGGCCAAAACAAGGGGCTTGGTGGCCAGAAAAGGCAGAAATATGACACCACCTAGCCCTCAGCCACCACTATAGTGTAACCCATCTAGGACACTAGATCTAGGTGGACGATGGCAGCTCACTACATGAACCCAGTGTTCAAAGGGGCAATTTGCTGAACGGAATCGTGCTACACTATAAAGGCCTATGTATTAATAATTGATTGGCCCCAAAGTTGACGGTTCCACTAATATCCATTTCTTCTTGACAGTTGTACTTCTTTTTAAGCCTTATACAAGAATAAAGATGTGATATGAGGCAACCAAAGTTACTTAAATGAAAACGCAAGAGGAAATTATTCCACGCCATGTTCTAGTTTGACCATATAGCAGATTGGAGGATAATGTAGAAATAATTTGTTGGTCACTCGCATTATGAAATACGTTTTTTTTTTAAATCTGAAATAGGATGAGATTAAGTACTGCTTGATTGAGTGAGTATAAAATGTACCTATGGGTTTTCACACCAAAATTATATTCTCCTAGAAAAACATTGTTCCAAAGATTTTATGAGTCCACTTAGTAGGTCGTACAAGTTAAAAAATAGCTTTCAAAATTTCTCTTGCACATTCTTAATAAATCAGCTATTGGAACATATATTTAATGCTCAAAGCAATTCTCGAATATTATAATACTCTGAAAATATTATTCACAAACTTGGTTTTCGGCATTGTCTGGCTGCGAACTCATATCATTTCATTTTGTTTACTTTTCATTTCCAATTCTTTGTGGTTGACAAACTTATTTTTGAGAAACCAGATCTGAACTACAGTTATAATAACTGAATCACCTTGTTGTAAAAAGATGTTGTCTTAGAACAGTCTTTATCGTATTGCTGTAAAAATTTTGGAAAACAGAAGCTGCTAAAATTACAGGACATTTGACATTGAAAACTGCAAATACTGCAAGAAAACTAAATGATTGTTTGAGCAATGGTTGAACATTTATAATCTAGTTTGCTTCTGCAAACCTGCCATTGTTTATCAGATAGAAATTCTATTGACCAAAATTCTCTCTCTCTCTCTCTCTCTCTCTCTCTCTCTCTCTCTCTCTCTCTCTCTCTCTCTCTCTCTCTCTCTCTCTCTCTCTCTCTCTCTCTCTCTCTCTATCTATCTATCTATCTATCTATCTATCTTTACCTCTTCTTCGAAAATGAAGTTTTGAGTATTTTCTTCCTTTTTTTGTTCTAAATTTATAGAAAGTTTCTCACATAGTTTTGAAAAATAACTCTTTAAATTTATTAAAGTAGTAGATGATAAAATTATAGGAACTCGCAAGAATCAAGACTACAACTATGTCATGCCACTTGTCATTATTACAAGGAAAAAAAAAACAAATAAAAAACGATGGAAAATTCTCATTAACGCCAAGTTTTTCAAAGCAAACAGGAGTATAAATCCGGCTTATTTCTGTAACATCAAAGAAGGAATAAATGCTTTTATATTACATCCAATATCAAATCACCCTTACCTAGCTCCTTGAAAGTATTCAAAAATGCAGAATGTTTATAAATTCTTTTTTATTTAACTTGTTCGTAAATTTAACCATTTGCAACAAATAATATTTATGTTTGCATCGTGTGTGCGTGTGACTGACATTAGTTTCCGAGGACAAAAAGAGGCTTTTATAAAAGACGGGCAGCGAGGAATGTTGAATTTAATATTATGATAACGTATTAAACGGTCAGACCTGCAGTGATAACAGCTTGTTTTTTAACTTTATCGATTTCATTAATGAACCCAGTGATGATTAATCTTAACTTTCAACAATAAACACGCGTTTTTAGTGTGATTAGAAAGGCAACAACGATTCATGTATCTGGATCATACTTGACTATTTAATACTGTAACATGTAGGCTATATAATCTTCCTAAATACATTAAAAGAATAAAAATAAAGACGTTTTCCATAATTTTGTCCACCTTTTCACTTGTTTACTGCTGGCCTCTTGTGGAAGACCCCAAAGACACAAAATTTCAGTTAAAGTCAAGAATTTTTTATGCTTTGGCTCTTCCTTTCATCAACTTATAAGGTTTCTTTCCAAATAACCAAATGAATTGGTGTTAAAAAAAAAAAAAGAAATACAAAAAAATGTGTTAACTTAACATTAATTGTTTTTCTAGTGTATTGATCGGCCAGTTTTAGTAAAAAGCGAAGTGTGCAAAACTATGATGTATGATGCGATTCTCATTTACATTTTTTTTTAAGATAAACTGTCTGATCGTTCACTGGTAAAGAAGGTTTAGAGCATGAAAAGTAGTAATAGAAAAAGAATAAGGAGAAGAAGAAGTAGTAGTAGTAGTAGTAGTAGTAGTAGTAGTAGTAGTAGTAGTAGTAGTAGTAGTAGTAGTAGTAGTAGTAGTAGTAGTAGTAGTAGTAGTAGTAGTAGTAGCAGCTGCAGCAGCAACAGCAGCAGCAGCAGCAGCAGTAGTAGTAGTAGTAGTAGTAGTAGTAGTAGTAGTAGTAGTAGTAGTAGTAGTAGTAGTAGTAGTAGTAGTAGTAGTAGTAGTAGTAGTAGTGGTAATGGTGTAGTAGTAATAATAGTAGCAGCCACAGCCGCAGCAGTAGTAAAATTAGCATTAGTTGGGGAGTTATAGTCGTAAGGCACGTTGAAAATATAGTAAGAAGAGTAATAAAGAGCACTAAAATACGGAAAAAGAAATAGCTGAGAAAAGAGTTATTTTTTCTAACTTGTAGTATTACACTCTATCCCCGATATAAACAAACTGGATCTGAAATACAGATCTCCCTTTTTTCTCTATCTGTTATTTCTCTCTCTCTCTCTCTCTCTCTCTCTCTCTCTCTCTCTCTCTCTCTCTCTCTCTCTCTCTCTCTCTCTCTCTCTCTCTCTCTCTCTCTCTCTCTCTCTCTCTCTCTCACTCACTCTGTCAAGCAGATGTTCGTAGTCCTTAAAATTCTTTGCATTTTCTTTCTCTCTCTCTCTCCCATACACACACACTCACTATCTCTCTCCGTCTCCCTCTACTATCTCTCTCATTCTCACTTTCTCTCTCTCTCTCTCTCTCTCTCTCTCTCTCTCTCTCTCTCTCTCTCTCTCTCTCTCTCTCTTTCTCTTTTTCTTTCTCTTCCTCTCGCTTTTTCACTCGCTCCCTTCTTCCCTCACTTAATCTCTCTCTCTCTCTCTCTCTCTCTCTCTCTCTCTCTCTCTCTCTCTCTCTCTCTCTCTCTCTCTCTCTCTCTCTCTCTCTCTCTCTTTCTCTCTCTTTCTATCTTTCTTTCTCTCTCTCTTGATCTCTCTGTCTCTCGTTCATTCTTTTTCTGCCTGTTTCCCTTGCTCTCTCTTTCTCTCTCTAAATTTTGAAATTTCATTATACAATAACCCCTCCCTAAAAAGAAAAAAAATTTAAAAAATTAAAGCCACGCAGAGAAATCATAATCTCATTTTTGCTTCACTTTGCAAAATAAAAATAATGATATTTTGAGGACAACATTATTGATTTCGTTGGTGTGTCAAACAATGAAGTTAAGAAAAACGTATATATTACAAACGTGGTTTTTTCCTGTCATTAGTTTAAAATGACCTCTATAAGAATTGAAAACTAAATGCTGCGAGTAACTGTAAGATAAAAAAGAAGTAGATTCAACATAATTATCTTTTTGTCTCTACCCCTCGCTTTTAATTCTTGAGAATTTTTTTTTTTAATATGGTTTTCAGCTTAACCAAATCTAAATTACAAAAATAGAACTATGCGCTAGTTTAAAATAAACATCTTGTCTGGACTGTCTATGCCCATATTTTGCAATTTTTTTTTTTAACCTCTAACAACGCAATCCTCAACGTCCTGGAATATCGATTTAAATCGATGCTATCCATCATATCTGCCCAACAAATAAAAAACAACGAATATTATATTTGAACTGGAATAACTCACGATTATATTATATACAACGTATATGCAAAATTTGATATGCGATATAGCATCTGAAAACGTTTGAATCAAATAATACCAAATAAAATCTCGGCGACTCGGCAGCTTGGTCTGTGATTCTGTGAAAAAAAAGTCTGTCATAATAGACACAATGAAAGCCTATGGAGCTGCCAACGCCTTGAGAAGGAAAAAAAATTGCGTATAGTACAATTTCAAACGGTTTTTAATAAATCTCTAAACTTATGCAACTTCAAATTCAAATTCATAACCCAATATTCTTACATTGAAACTTAGAAAGAGCAAGTCTTTAATCTACATATTTTTTAAAATGATATTTGGCTTACCGGTACCAAAGTTTGGCGATATCAAATTGAAACAAAGATACACAGATTGTCCGAATGAAAATATTCGCAGGAAAAAACACGACCCCCCCCATACACACAAGAGGCGAAGCAATGGACTAAATTCATCCTATGTTGGTTTCACAGATGACAGCAAAAACATTTCGCAGCTCGAATAAGATACTAAACAAGATAAAAAAAAATTACAAAATCTCTAACATCCTGGCAAGGTTAAAAAAATGAAGGCAAAAGGACTGATACTTTCATGTATTTCCTTAAAGAAAAAGAATAAACAAATCATCTTGCTCAAGTCGAATCATTGGGGAAAGAAAAACTAACCCTCTGTCAATTTTTCTGGTTTAGAACATAATTATGTCGAATTTTTTTATCACCTTAATCAATTTTTTTTCTTTTCATTTTACATATTGATATTTACTCAAGCGAGATAAAAAAAAATATTTCTTACATCTTCTTCTCATCAGGAGTATGGATTAAAGATTGAAAAGAATCAGATATGACAGTGAACGAAATTTTTGTTTGGTATATGTGTGGGAGTATTATATACAATCATTACAACTTAGAGGGATACTTATTTGGATCTCTCTTATATCAGTTGCATAATTTTAAGAAAGATAAAAACATTTGTTTCTTCAGACAAAAGAAATCTTATGGAAATGCGGAATTTGTATTTTTGATTACTCATGCAAGAAAACTGCATTATTGTTCAGTTCCGTAAGGTAAAAGATGATGTTAGAAAGAACAAGACCAACAGTAACAGTCACAGGCACCTATACCTCAAGGTGGTCAGAAATGAGGTCCAAAGACAAGACCATCTACATGTAATAATAAGAAAAATCACAGCACCCACACCTCATGGTGGTCAGAGATGAGGTCCAGAGACCAGACCATCTACATGTAATAACAAGAATTGTCACGGGCACCCATACCTAATGATGGTCAGAGATGAGGTCCAAAGACCAGACCATCTAAATGTAATAACAGTCACAGGCACCCATACCTCATGATGGTCAGAGATGAGATCCAAAGATCAGACCATGTACATCTAACAACAAGAACAATTACAGTGACAGACACCCATACCTCATGATGGTCAGCGATGAGGTCCAAAGACCAGACCATCCTGGCGAAGCGGTAAGATGCCACGCCGGCCAGCGATTGGACAGTGATCTGAGCCACCGCCTTCAGCAGAGAGATTTGGTTGTCCAACAACTGCAGCAATGCCTTCACTGGGTTCTCACTGCCTTCGCCAAACGTACGGGAGCAGACCAAGCACTGTCCCATGATTGCGATGATAAACCACAAACTGCCGTAGTACTGGAAATGATTAAAAAGTACAAGCAGTCATAATTATGATATAGTCGCGTCGGAATAAGTAGGCCTATATGGAAAAGTTGGACTAAAAAGGAAAAACAAATAGCTCTCGAGGTTTTCTCAGTACTAAATCAAAGCAAATAGTGACTTCACGCATTTACAAAAATTGGAGGTTCGTGTGACAAGATTTTAAAGAAGTGGAAAAGTGTAAGTCCTTAATAACTTCACTAACTAACTCAAAAAAGCAGTGAAGCACTTGTAGTTGAGATCTGTAGTAAGTTTTCCTGCAATGTGTACCGTTTTCGCCGCTTGAACGATTGAAGGTAAGCTTAAGCGTCTCATTTATTCAGCACTTACCTGAGAGAGCTTTGATATAAAACTAACTCTCTCTCTCTCTCTCTCTCTCTCTCTCTCTCTCTCTCTCTCTCTCTCTCTCTCTCTCTCTCTCTCTCTCTCTCTCTCTCTTTCACTCACTCTCTCTGTCTCATGTGTCACCAGAATAATTAACCTGCAGCAAAACACTCAAGAAACCCATATCTCTTGGAGATAAAAAAAGAAAACCTCAACCTGTTTGTTATCTGCAGTTCTATTTCTTTCATGTTTTAGCATAGAAAAGACATACTTTCAGCACAAAGTTGTTCTCGAAAAAATAAGCGCATGCTTCCATGGTGCACAAGAAGTCCACCACCAGGCCTCTGATGGGCTGGGGCAGGAAGGCAGATGACAAGGTCCTCAGGACGATCCCAGACACCATGTTGATGGCAAAGAACAACAACGACGCTACGTAAGGCGGGACGAAGTCGACACCCGGTTCTTGACCAGTGGTCAGCAGCCATATTCCACGCCAGTCTATACTTTGACCTTGGAGTAGCAAATCAGGGAATGAAAAAACAAATTGCTTTTTAGTGAGAATAAATCTGAATTTTAAATATTTAAATAAAAAAACATGAAAGAAAAAATATGTAGAAAAATACGATGTTTTCAGTAAGTAGTCTTTCAGAGAAATCGCTGATAGCTATAAATAGAATAAAAGCAGATAGAACCTTACGTCCATAACAAAAAAACTAAAGAGATTAAATCAAAATTGAGGGAAATATTTTGTTGAAGGTTTTTCCGTGCCTGTCGTCGAGGGATAAGTCCAGAGAAAGAAAAAGTTCCTTTCATCTTTATTGGTATTTTCGGAGTCATCTTTGTCCTGCTCATTATTAGAAATCATTGGTATCCCTTTTCTCTGTCCGTCTCCTGCTAACTATCGTGTCATCAATTATCATATTATCGTCACCATCATCAAATTCATCTCTCTCTTTCATTATGGTTTTGTACGTAAGGTGCCTAGATATTCTAGAAATGGTTTTTTTTTCTGTTGCGTAAGATAATATGTCATCGCTGAAGTTGGAATTAGTGATATAACTGCAAAAGTTAACCGTGCTCTTTCTCTCGTAATATAATGTAATTCTTTTCTTTGCTTCAGTTTTTAGCCCACTGAAGACGGAAAAGACCTGGATTTTTCGGCAAACGCTAGTTAACTCATATACCTATACATGTATGGGCTATTTGTACAATCTTATTAGATATTACGATGAGTTGATTTGGGTCGGTAAAGTTAAGTCAGAACCTATCTTGATGGAGACTCAAACGATTAATCCGCATTGCAGTATAGAACTTGGACCGTTTAGTAATCTATGTTTCGATCCTAATCTAGACCTAGAGACTAAGTTATACTGTGTTTTTTTTTTATACAAAACTTAATCCTAAGACAATTTTACGATTTTGAAATAGTTGGTCTTGATCACGGGCAATACATTTTGCATACTGCAAATCGTGAAAACTTAATTTAAAATATCATTCACGCTGTTTAACAGCCCTAAACTTTTGTATGCTACATCTAAACCCAGTAATCCCACATGCAGGAATATGCACCATCATAAAGAAAACATACCTGAAACGCTTATAGCAGCAGAAATTAAATTTTTCTTCTTCAAGAGTAACTAAATTAGTTCGTATTAGACAAATTTTCTTACCTTAGAAATAATGGACCGAGAAATTTTTGGCTCAAACAAGTTGAAAGAATATTTTCAGGTACACGTAAAAGTCTTATTAATATACTTTGTAAGGACACATTCAATCTAAATCGATCTAAAGCAAACTAAAAATTAATGAGAGCAAAAATATAGAAAACAAAATATTTAATATAGAAGCCGAGGGAAACAAAAAATTCAGACAAAGCGGCGGATCATATAGATAGTTTCTGCCTTAGGCGCACGATGCTCAGTTGTGCGTGAGGCAGAGAGACAGATAGACAGAGAGAGAGAGAGAGAGAGAGAGAGAGAGAGAGAGAGAGAGAGAGAGAGAGAGAGAGAGAGAGAGAGGCAGATGGATAGGTTTTGATCTTACGGTTAAATAACTCGACGCTTTAGAAAAACAAGGTTAAAAGGGGGCCTATTACATAAACGCCAGAGGCTCATTGAACTCAAGCTTCAGCCAATATTGCACTTAATGCGACAGTCCAAAAACCTCGCCTATTTAGATCAGCCTTTACAAAACAAAATTGGCACGACGTATAAGCTAATTTTTAATTCACTACCTAATAAAATCCATCTTGATAATTTATTGCGTACTGAAATGTAGATAGATCCAGATGAATTTAGGCAATAGATATCAGTAGATTGTTTCCAAAATATACGCTACGACCTCCAAAGAAAGGCGTACTTAAATGTTGATTATAATTTAAATCTAATACACGTGACAGACTGATGACACTCGTCACCTGAAGCTCTAAGAAGAGAGAGAGAGAGAGAGAGAGAGAGAGAGAGAGAGAGAGAGAGAGAGAGAGAGAGAGAGAGAGAGACGACACATATATATGAAAAAAAAACAAATTGACTAACACAAGAAAACAAAACAATTTTACACAGTCGGCTGAAGTGAAAGAAATCATGATAAACAAAACTGGATCGACCTAAATGTGGATAGATAGATAGATAGATAGATAATAATAATAATAATAATAATAATAATAATAATAATAATAATAATAATAATAATAATAATAATAATAATAATAATGATGATGATGATGATGATGATGATGATAATAACAATAATAATAATAATAATAATAATAATAATAATAATAATAATAATAATAATAATAATAATAATAATAATAATAATAATAATAATAATAATAATAATAATAATAATAATAATAATAATAATAATAATAATAATCGATAAATAAAAAGAAAGAGATATGGAAAAATACACTAATTAATAGGTGAACATAGAGGAAGGTAGGTAAAAGAAAATAAGTCTCTCTCTCTCTCTCTCTCTCTCTCTCTCTCTCTCTCTCTCTCTCTCTCTCTCTCTCTCTCTCTCTCTCTCTCTCTCTCTCCCCTTATCTATCTATCTATCCATGTCGCGCGATCTCTCTCATTTACTACTACTACTACTACTACTACTACTACTACTACTACTACTACTACTACTACTACTACTACTACTACTACTACTACTACTACTACTACTACTGCTGCTGCTGTTACTACTACTACTACTACTACTACTACTACTACTACTACTACTACTACTACTACTACTACTACTACTACTACTACTACTACTACTACTACTACTACTACTACTACTACTACTACTACTACTACTACTACTACTACTACTATTACTACTACAACTGCCTTGTCAGATGCACACTTTTCTAAGAAATAGGCTCTATTTTGATCATGGATTTCATTTTCTTTCTCATCAAGCACATGAAATGCAACATAATATACACACAGTGTCACCTCTCAGCCCATCCTGAGAGCCAGGGGGACCATCACTCCAGACCAATTCCGTTTCGCCACACACGAGAAGTGCCGAGAGCAATGTTTGATGGAATTTCTTCTCCATTTGAATTATGAATGAGCGCCGCTGGCGTTATGGTTGAGCACAGTGGAATTGGGAGAGAGCAAATGGTACAGAAGTGCAGAGGAAGGATAAACGCAGAGATGACTAGCTCGAATCAGTTCCGTTAGCAAACTTATAGTTGCTTTGAGGTTTGTCCTCCTACTCAAACAGTTTGTAATCTTCTATGAACACATCGAAAAACGGACGATGGTAAAATAATTCGGAGCAAACAACAATGCCCCAGGAAATGGCTCCCTTAAGGGTCTGGACAAGTGGTTATAGTCATACTCGTAAGAGCTATGTTTTTTTAATTGCTGTTGTTTTCTCTTTTTATTTTGTTGCACTACTTAAAAAGAGTTAAGAAAAATGAATTTCTAAATAACTAGCCTGCCCACATAATCATTTTGTGGACAGCAATCGGGTGCTCGTATTTCTGGAACCACGTATTGAACCGGCCCAGATCCACATATTGATATTGAATGAGGATAATTTATAAAAAAAAATTTTTAATTTTATTTCAAATCCATTTTTTCCTCAAATAAACCCAAAGTAGTCTATTCACCAAACCAACCCCAACTAAGAATCCATAGGCCTCGTTCGGTCTTGTATTCTAGACTTTTAGACGGGTACTAAAATATGGTGAAGCACTCAAATTAGCAAAATAATAAATAAATAAGCTAGACAGTTTTATTGTGTTGTCGACTATTCTATGATCGATTCTGCCTTTCACGAAATCTTAATTTTCTGGCTTATTTTACTCACATCTGAGTATCGAAGTCAGTGCTTTTTAGAAATTTAGTTTCCACAGCGTTAGCTTTTGCTAACATTAAATTTTCGCGAAACCTGAACACGGTATTCAAGGCTTTTAAGCAAGTGGTATAGCACTTTTTTTTTTACATCCCAATCTAAAATATGATAAAGAAAATCAACAAAAATCAATCTCAACAAGTTATATCCTGCGACAGAAAATCAGCTGGCCCTTCATTGGGCAAAATTAGACACAAAAGAATGTTGACAGAACACTGATGGCATTTATAGGTATAAGAAATAAATCTGTAGGGATATTCAAGAAAAAGGTAGGCTATTATATTCTCTTTTTTGGTTCACAACAAAGCGAATCTATGGACACACGAATGGCAGGTTTTTAAGAGAAACACCTTATCAATATTTTTTCTTGCTAATTACCATACAAGTCTGCCTACACTCCAACCGTGTCAATCATCTTTGAATTCAAAATCTCGAGAGGGCAAAAGCCAGAGGTCGCGTTATCACAGAAAATAAGTCCATTTAACGTAGTATTTACATTACTTTTTGTTGTTGTTCTTGCTGTTACATTTTTAGTTACTAGTATGTTATTGCATTTTTTTATGCAATTATGGCTCTGCTTTTTTTTTTTGTAAATTTGCGAAAATTGAATTTTAAAATACAAATTTC
>JAWDGP010006989.1:885000-900000 GCA_033675545.1 Elysia crispata
CTCTCCTACTAATGCAGAAATCAAAACTATAAATTATACCATAAAGCCACTAGAAGTAAATTAGAAGGCATTTAAACGCTTCTCTTGTGATGAATTTATCTCAACGTGTAGATAAGATGATTTTTACGCTCAGAAGCAAAATTATTATCCACTTAAATAAAACAAATGTGTCAAACGTAGAAACACTTTTTTTGCCTGTTTTTTTTTTTTAATTTAATATACTTCCAGAAAACGACAGATCTCTGCATCTTGCCAAGAGATGTAAAAGTTGGCCATGCAAGTTATAGAGAATCAAACCAAGAACTAAGAAAGATTTATTGGTCTGGTAACACGACGCTTGACATCTTCATCTTACATTTATACTGAATTATGCGAGATCATGTATATATATGAAATGTTGGTCCCTGTTCTGTGCTGTATGTTCGGAATCGTAGGTGTATCGGAGAAAGCTAATAAGATTATCGCATTTGACTCAGTATATGTTTAATATCGTAGTAAAATAGTTTGTGAATGACATATTTTTTTTAAAAGAAAACCACCAAAACTAATGGTTTTCCAAGTCACATTTTCGAAAAGAGGTCAAAATAAAAGGCAAGCTGCATTGCACAGCGCATGGGAAAAATCAGTTTCTACCATTCCCTTCATTCCTTGACAGGAATCTTTGCTTTCGTTAACCAATATATTTACTCTCCCTTCCTTCCGCCGTAAAAAAATACATAATTATTTTTTAAAAAATAATTACAAAATCATATTATGAACCAAACGAAACAGAAGAAAAACACAAGATACCAGCAATTTGCATGGGCTTAAATAACTCCTGTCATCAATGTCAAACTTAAATTTGGTCTCCTTTTGATCATCACTGATAAAAGGCTTATTTGCACTAATCATGCAAGCATCAAGCACTCACACGTATAATTCTAGGAAAATGAACGGAAGAAAGGCGCGAAGATTGAACAAAATTAATTTTAATATTAGCCCAGCCGTTCGTTTCAAGTAAACGTTTGTTACAGATAAAAGCAGCTGATGAAGAGTGTACACAATTATCCCCTTAGCTCTGAGACTGAGAGGACATCAAGCAATCTAGAACTGTTCGTGAGCATTTGCAAAGCACGTCTACGTCTGTCTTACTATCGGGTACATTATTTTGCAGGAATACTTTACTATTACAAAAACACCCTGAGTATTCTAGATCAAATCAATGTGAGGGTGGTCGGTCAAGGACTAAAAGTATTTCTATTCTAGGAAAATCGGTCACAGTAATAGGCTAACAGCCTTGATTCTGCTTATAAATTCAACTCTAGAAATAACAAAAGTGGTTGCCGCCTAATTACTTGTGCATTACTAAGGTGATGCCACAATAGTATCACTTAAAGCAGTACTGGACAAAGCGTCGGCGTATATTTCTCAAAGATATAATTTAAAAATATCATTGCTAAATCTATCTATCTAGTCTAGTCATTGACGCTTGGCTCTTCGCTAAGGTAGTCTGAGGCTCCAATCTTGGATAAACTACGTTTAATAGGTGCTTCTATATCAATTCATAAAAGCTGAATTAGCAAAGGTTTTGGGGGGGGGGGGTGAACTTTATAAAACGCTTTGAGCACTCACGTGAAAATCAGAAAAATAATGTGAAATGCTCATTAATTTGCTGCCATCATCAGTCTAACAATTTTAGTAAATCTTTAATATTTCATAATTTATTGCTAGGACTTCCGATTGGGTATACTGGTTTATTATGTTAAGATAGCCCTATGGTATAGAATATAAGATGTGGTAGTGTTTTTTTATTGGTAATTTATTGTTAGAAAATGATGTACACTTACTTGAGGCATTAATTAATAAATTCTATATGGCAAATATTGGTCTGTCGAAAATTTGAATCGAAAATGTTCTCAGCTCATTAGTGCTCCATTTCTTAGAAGCCCTCTTTAGTATGATATCCATATCCATTCCGAAGTCCATCCATTCCATTCTCGACTAAGTATAAATTGCATTGAAATTGATGATTCCTTAAAAGAGTGATAGCTATCTCTGGTCCTGTTATGAACCGATCCACTTTAATGGCAATGGGCATGGCTTACCTTGCATTCTGAAATCCAGACCTGTATAATCAGCGCTAGTAACTGCTTGTTAAGCTTTATGCCAATTTTTTTTTATAGTTTGTTGACAAATGTCGACCACTTGTTCCAAAAAAGAATTCTCAGATGCGTCAATGTTTTCTGCAATAATTAAAATAGAAATCTACAGACACCGTAACAGCATCATATTTATCACGAAGATAAACTTTATGACGTTAACGGAGAGAAAAACCTGAGACTTCCAGACCAAAAGCTATGACGTCACACGGCAGATTGGTAACTCAGGTAAACCTAATCACACTCACAGCAAGCCACACCACACACGCCGGCTTAAATGAAAAAAATGTTTATTTATAGCAACAACCAGTAAAAGAGAATATATATACATATGTATATATGTATATATGTCTGTGAAATAACGACTTAGAGACAGTACTGAACATCAAGTACTTTTCATGCACTCTTCAAAATATATTCAGTGAAAGCAGTCTGATGATAAAAGAATAATCCTTCTGATTCAAGTATTAAAACAATTGGATAAAAGAAAAATGCTTCTGATTCAAGTATTAGCACAACTACTTAAAAATTCTCTGTAACTCTCATTTTGTGGTTAATCTTTCCTTAAGAGAACACAACGGCGAGCGCATCACTAAATAAAATTAGACAATGAAAAAATACTACAGATAGATTCGTAGCACAACCATAAAAATATCCTTTTGCCTACACTGACTGTTTACCAGTCGTATTTGTTGAAATAGATTTATTTCCTAATCTCAACACACTCTTGACATATAAATTTACATCCCACCGAATGAACACAGCACACGTGTGGTGTGCCATGAATGGCATGACCTACATCTATTATTCACGGATGCTAGTTATAAGATGTACTGTATGTCCTAGCGAGTGCTCTATAGGCGTAAAGAAGACTCGGCAACACATCAATGCACAAAAAAGCGCGAGCGAACACACACACACAGAAACGTTTCTGCTACGCTTACTCGCCTGTAAGGCCATCTAAAGGTCAGATTTTTTGTATACGTCATCTTCAGCCCAAATGTATATAGTCTAGGTGTTTTCCTTTCTACCCTGTGTTACCTAACCTGCGCTTTTGTTCTACCTCTACTCAGGTATATAATGACAGACAGAAATCGTGGCAATAATAGTGCTGCTTGAAAAAGACGTGTTATTCGCAAACACAGATATAGCACGAAGAATAAGTATAGGGACAAGAAAGCAAACGATCTAGTATAGCTCTTCAAACGCTCAATAAAAGAATGTCTTGTTCTACGGTACAGAAAATCGTTAATCAAAACAAGGTTCCCCCAAAGCACACCTGAGGCCACTCAGAGAATGATAACTTCAACATAACATGAAGATTTCATTTTTAAAAAAATTAATAGTAATGAAGATCTGGGAAGACCTAGTTCATGAGAAAAATTAGAATAGATTGAAATAGAAGAAAAAAGAAAAAAAAAAGATAAAGTTCTTTAAAGCATTGGAGTCTCACCAGCGAACACACACAAGTTCAAAGGAAACCTGATCTCTTATTCAAATGTGCCTCGGACCTGCATTCCAGCTTAAGATTACACAGTTATTTCCTTCATGAGCAGGAAGAGAAGGAGAAGAAAAAGAAGGCGCACAAACGAAGAAGAAGAAGAAGAAGAAGAAGAAGAAGAAGAAGAAGAAGAAGAAGAAGAAGAAGAAGAAGAAGGGAGGAAGAGGAGGAGAAGAAGTTGGTACGGGTGAGCAAGAAAATGAACAGAGAGCAAAAGAAGAAAAAGGTATAGGAGAAAGTAGTATAAAATGAAGGAATGAGAGATGGAGGAGGACGACAATGACCAAGTGGACAGTATGAAAACAGGATTTGCATAAATTATAAATCTAGCGCACGCTTGCCAATACCAGGTTACCACTAAGAAATTTCTATGTAGCTACTAATTTTATGTAGCGGTAACGAGAAGTCATTGTATCGCTATTTTCTTAGATAACTAATTTTTTAATAGAAGCGAGTACGATCTGTATGAAATGTTGAGTTTGGCATAGAAAATCTTTACCGTTTAAAACTGTTCAAAATTTTTAAGGACAGACGGTAAGATTGTATATGATCCACTAAAATTGTTAGTTAATGTAATTTTCTTTTTTATCAAAGTCGTTTTAATTTTTTTTAAAGTATTGGAGTAACAGACACTGTTTACTAAAGATTTGTTATTCATGTTCCAACAACAAACTAGAAATTAAGAATAAAGAGCAAAAAGTGTCTTCTAAAATCCAGTTTCTTTTCGTCATTATTTTTTTTCAGATTCCTATTTTCTTAATGTCACTCAACGTTGGAGACCAAATTTCTTTTTAGAGATTTCTACCGCATAAGCTCGGCGACACTAAAACTCGATTGTATTCACTGTGGATCATGGAAAAACAATAATAGACAGCAGCAAATATACATACATATATTGCTCTGCCTTTCAAATATTGTCAGTAACAGGGCTTAAAATTATATAATAAGGACAAAATCTGAAGACCTTGACCTCCGGTACTGATGCTTAAGCTGAGCCGGTGATCTTAAGGTGAGAAACAAAGTGAAAACTAATAACAGTCTGACCGAATTCTCATTGTATTACGGATAATAATAATGTACTAGTTTAACTCCAACAGACGGACAGAGAAACATTTAACTATTCGCTACACCTAAGATGTAAGGCGTATTCGTAAGTTGATGTGAGAGACGTGTGAATGAAATTTTGAGCATCAAAACGAAAAGCATGACAAAGAGGGGGAAAACATGCACACCATCATATTGATTGTCAAACAAGGAATTTTGA
This sequence comes from Elysia crispata, assembly GCA_033675545.1. NCBI lineage: Eukaryota > Metazoa > Mollusca > Gastropoda > Plakobranchidae > Elysia > Elysia crispata. Next base: position 889,904 of record JAWDGP010006989.1, read on the forward strand.
CATCTTGAGATTTTTAACTACAGATTTTAATTTCTTTACAATCTTGCAGTTTAAAAAATAAAGAATTTAACTGTGCAAATATCTAGTGATCCGAGTGGTCAAAGATGCCTTACTAGGTATCTATGATTAAAGGATAACGTAATCTAGCAGTAGGGCCTAGGACTTCTGCATTCGCATTTTACAAACAACCGATTTTTTTTAATGAAAAAAAAAAAAAAAGGAAAACATTCTGCAAATTTTTTTTTGTTTGCCTTTTCTGATTTTTTCATGATTACTTCGATAAAATTATGACTGTGTATCCTTTATAAAGCTTTTTAGCAGTTATTCATTACATTTTACTGATATTTAGTGATCTAATCTGAGCAGAAGCCCCCTTTTCTGTAGTTCTTGTTTTGTCATTGTTTATTATTTGTGAATTTAAGTTCAATCCATTTCGTATTAACCTTCATCTTTAAATAAAATCTGTAGACACGAAGGTGAGATTGACGTAATTGTTGACCTCTAAAACTAATCTGAAAAAAAAAATGTACTGGTAACCTTGACCTCTTTGATATACTCTGGAAATAGCGGCGCGGAAATAGTCACTTTTTTTGGAATTATTTTCGTATTTAATTAAACATTCTATCGGCCTACAAACTCAGTCTTCGATGTGAATTTATTGTTATTTGCTTGTACAATAACAACATAGTTGGGCTTGCATATGATTTCACAAAGCATTCTGATCCCAATTGTCAGATGCTTTTAAAGTCGACAGCAGACTAACTCGTCTGTTTGACCTTTGCTATACAACGTTTTTTCTTTCTTTTATCGTGACACTGAGAGAGTCGTGCTCCTCAATTAAGTCGGTGAGATGTCCCCAGCAGCGACAAGACGCCTGTAGTATTGTTTTGCTGCAAGATAATGATCTTTTTTTCTTTATTTGCGGCGTTGTTTGTTATCTTTTTGGGCTGAATTCAATGGGTGTTTTGTTTTACAAATTCATAGTGGCATCACTGCTTTGAACTGTTTGAACCAGTTGCTCAGTGCTCTATATACCGTTTTGGTTGCTCAGTGCACTATACACCGTTTTGGTTGCTCAGTTCACTATATACCGTTTTGGTTGCTCAGTGCACTATACACCGTTTTGGTTCCTCAGTGCACTATATACCGTTTTGGTTGCTCAGTGCACTATATACCGTTTTGGTTGCTCAGTGCACTATACACCGTTTTGGTTGCTCAGTGCACTATATACCGTTTTAGTTGCTCAGTGCACTATATACCGTTTTGGTTGCTCAGTGCACTATATACTGTTTTGGTTGCTCAGTTCACTATATACCGTTTTGGTTGCTCAGTGCACTATCACCTGTCGCGTTAGCGAGGCTAAACACGGACTACTATTTTTCTGAGAAGATTTTGCATATTTTTAGAGATGGGACAAAATTTCTGGTGTTTTTATTCTTCTGCTTTTCCAATTGTATATAAAGAGAGTTTGTAATACTGAAAAAAACCTAAACATATACTAATCCAATTTATTTGAAGATTCTTAATAACGATCATTGTACTGTTATGTAAACAAAAGATGCACTGCCTTGTAGTTATTCAGAGTTGCTCCCTTGATTATACCTTCCTGATAATGAGTGCTTCAAAAGGTCTACCAATAGATTAAGTTCTTTTTAACAAAATAAGCTAACTTTTCTTATTAGGTAATACTCGACCAGTATACTTAGAGTAGTCTTAAACTAGTGTCGATTGAATTTTTGTTTTTCACACGGGAATACGATAGAAAAGAAGAAGAGATTCAATATTTGGCTAAGTGATCTCCTAAATGATTTTGGTCTTATTTTTTAAAACACTTCTATTCATATTAATTTTGTAAAAAGCTAAAGAGATAAATACAATCTAAATTTTTTTATTATCTTATTAATGCCTTCGGTACTGTGGGGCTTCATAAAGCCGCCAGAGGCATAAAAAAAACATTTTGTCTTATCGCAAAAGGTTACGTGTTTTTTGGGAGATTAAAAAGCCAAAAGATTAGCCGGAAGCTATAAATGTTTTTTCTCAGGTCATTAATAATGAAGGAATATACGTTTTACATGATGGAAATTTTGAAAAAAAGGTCTCTATCCTACACGACAGATGCATCTTCATTCCGCACTCTGCTGGATGCTCGTATCTCCGCAAACCCGGTGACAAGTTAAGCTGGTGCCATCTTGATGTGACCATCATCCCATGATTGCTCTCCATCTTTCAGGATCACCTTCGAGTTGTGTCTGATCTGCCTTGGTCGGTTGTCCTATGCTGTGCAGGGCCGAGTTCACTTTGGTGTGCTGGCCCCGCGCAGTCCAGTTGTCCGTCTCGCTGGACGTTTGTGACGGCTCATTACATCAAATCGTCTGCCTTGACGGCTTCACTTACGTTAAGTCGCAAACTGGTAGGTTTTTGGGTTTTTTTTTAAATCTCACCTTCCGCTAAAGCTTGAAAATCGAACACTAATCTTGACTAAAAGCAGTTTAACATTACTGGCGTAGCGCCGGAAAACACTTTCCATATTTAAATATATTGCCTGGCTGTTGTCCGACTACAGAGTTTCCAGTGTTTTTAAGTCCTAGCTCGACAGCTAATGTAAGCACACAAGAATACACCAGTTCTAGTAAAGACGGGCTTGATTATTTAATTTCTACTTGCAAAAATTATTCCAATAAATTCGATGTTACATCAGAGGCATTTTCAAATAGGCCAAAAAAGAAAAAGTGAAGTATCGTTTTTTACACTAATTATATAGAAATATAATATAACATATATATATATATATATATATATATATATATATATATATATATATAATTATACAGATATGTAATAATGTAGGATTTCTTGTGTGTGTTTGTGAATGTCCGTTTTTCAGATTTGTTTGAACATAAATTGAATTTAGAATATTGATTGGTCAGTTTCTATTTACATTTGACTGAATTAAACTCAAAGTCTCTCTTTGTGAGCTTCCTCTCCTGTTAATCGTCATCTTTTATTGCTATATATGTATATATATATATATATATATATATATATATATATATATATATATATATATATGTTTCTGATAATTCCCTATCGATAATATCTATATGAAAAGCTACCCATCTAATGATTCAACATCTTTAATGTCCTTTTTGTATTTAATCATCCTTTATTAACTGTTGGTTTTGTTAATGGGATAAACGCCATTGGAATCATTGAAGCTTCTAGACGAAACTGCTTCGTCTTCTTCATTTCAGATGATTCAAAGTTTTTATAACGTTTGAAAACAGAGAAAAATGGTATTGTTGCAGTTATCGATCCAACTCACCCTAAGCTTTAAAATTGAATTTTTCTTAATGAATTTGATATGCTGAACACGAATATGAAGGTTTTATTCGTCGCAAATTAATACTTTTCAAGATATAAGCCCATTAAACAACAAGTTTCGATTTCATCGAGAAACATTCAATTGTGAAGCGTAACGTGATTTGGGCCGATATCTGTAGTTTTACCAGAAAAATCAGCCCTGATCTTTAGTGTTCTTAAAAATATCCTTGACCTGATCAATTCTCGAAAAATGGCAAATTTTGAAATATCTCTCTCTCTCTCTCTCTCTCTCTCTCTCTCTCTCTCTCTCTCTCTCTCTCTCTCTCTCTCTCTCTCTCTCCATCCCTCGCTTTCTCTTCCTCTCTATCTCTTTCTCTTTTCCAACATACAAAATCAGATTTCCTTGTCACACGGCATAAAAATATTCACATTCCTTTAATATGTGTCTGAAAGGAACACAGAACTCATTCAGGTATCTTTGTGAATTTTCAATAAAATGATTTTACTTTCTTATCTTTTATTCGATCCAATTTTGCACTCATTTATTCTAAAATATTTTTACTTCTGGTAATCTAAATTCCCAAGCATAAAATTCACTAGAACCCTTTTATATCGCTACAATTTTATTGGTAACCTTAAGATAGTCTTTTTGGGTCATGGGAATAGATAAGACGACTTGGAGAGATTTGTATTGACGGGAAGGATCAGAAAGAGAGATCGTAGTACACAAAGTCTTAAATACACTGCTCCAAAGTCCACACAACTGGGAAGCTGACGGAAGGTCTAACAACGTGACAGCCTTCCTGAGGAAGACAGGAGAATTGGAAACTCATGACCGCCAACGTCTGCAACAGACTTGGCATTAAGCTTACGATGCAAAACGCACTGCCTGATTTCCGATTCTTCTTTACGGCTCATTCTGTTTTTGTTTTTTTTTTTTATTTTCAGCTATTTTGAATAGTACTGGTAGTTCCCGGTTAAAACAAAACAAAAAAATGGCACGAAGTTTCTTTCGTAGAAGGAAAATAAAAGTATGCTTTGACTTTCCTCTTAACATATTAACTCTTTATGCTAAGTTTAGATTTCCCTCATAATTAAACAACAGGATATCCATTACCTTATCTTTGAACTTTCTAATGTCTTGCAATGCAAGTTGAAGCTTATTAATTCTAATTCAATTCCATGTTTAATTTTTTTTTAATGTTTCTCAGTTGAGATGGGAGTAAAACAAACGTTTATGACTGAATCGTGAAGGCGTTTAAATTCAAATTTTTATTTCCAAACTGAATCTCCCTCATGATATAATATTAAATTGCCTTGATTATTTGATTTAGATATTAGAGTTAATATCAGACTTGTGAGATTCTTATTAGTCTAGGATAGATAGCATATATTTTAACCTTCAACTAACATGACATCAAATGTGTCCTTTAAAAAGTTTTCCAAAATCGCATGGGTGGAACAGATCTTAAATTACATTTCAAGTTTCATTTTTTTTCCTCTCCATAATGTTTACACGGAGCATCATCATTTACGGTTTATAATGCTCGAACTTAGATTTGTCACAATTGCTCGCCAGTGTAAAAATGAAAGAATTCATTTCTTTTCTAAATTAGAATAATATGAATAAGACGTGCTAAAATGGCAAATACATTTAGCTCTATCTTTTATTGTTTAGAGGAACTTTATACTTTTCATTCAGTTGAATGATTTTAGTTCTATATATTTTCCACCTGAATAAATTTAATTTACATAATTATAAATAAGTGGATCATAATTTTGTACACTAAAATCTAGCTGTAATATAGTTCTGACGAGGTATAACTTCTATGAATTCGTCTTGAACATTTTATAATTATGCAATGTACAAAATGAAAAAATGCACATTTTTTATATAATTTTTTTTTTTAATTTTTTGAATGACACTAGCGATACAAATGACATTGAAAACTCATGCGAAATTCTCTGAGGCATCAGAGGCGTCGAAAAGCTATTGCCCCTCACCCCTCCCTTCTGGCACAGTGGATAAGCTCGACGTTGACTCATAAATATTTCATGTGGATTACGGAACGTTGTATGACAGCAGACAAAACACTCGTTTGTGTATTATATTGATTTCATATGGAATAACAAACAAGAACAATCGTTTTCGAATGAAGAAATTTTTCACCACCCCCGCCTCTCTTTTAATTTCATAATAATTGTGATAGATATGCTTTTTCTGATTAACATAATTAAGACAATTAATGGCAAACCAAGGAAGATCTCATTGCATAGTAGACTGTCACGAAGATCTCTGCAGCGCTAAGGTAGGGCATTATCTGACTAGGGGGCCAATATCTAATATTTGGGGCTAGAGAAAGGAAGAATGAAAAAGAAAAGTGATCATAAAATAAGCATGTTAAGCCTGAAAAAGACAAGTATCCTTCTGCTTGCCAACAAAAAAAGACAATAGTTCGAATCGACAATCTCAGCTACATGTAGGTTTAGTAAGAGATTGTAAAACAGACGAAGGTACATATGTGTGGGCGCAAGGGAAAACCCTTCGCATCGGTCCAGATAAAAAGAAAATTAGATAATCTCAGTTTTAGATTCTGCAAATAATCCTGAGTATTTTAGTTTTTATTTCAAGGTTAAATCAAAAGTGATGGAGTTTTAAAATCACCCGGTTGAGAAAGTGTTGTTTTAAGGAAATGGCCTTTAAAGTTGAAAGTACTTTTTTTCACTGAAACTATTAACGCCGCAAATCTGATCTGGTCTCCGTTCCACAACATCATTTAATTCAAAAGGCTGGACATTTCAGAAACAAATAAAACTTATCTGAATGAGTGGAATTTCTAAAGAAATTAAATGTCCATTTTGGAAACTTGGACTTGAAAATCGACTTAAGATAGGTCTAGCGCAAAACTGGTTCTAGCAATATCCGAAGAGTATTCTTGTGCGCCCACACATAATAATAACTTCTATGGCGGGCAGCAAAAATCTGGCATACAAAAAAAAAAAAAAATGAAAAATGAAAAAGAAAAAGAAAACGCAGAACTTATAGCAAGGAGGTTAGAGACTAGAAAAAAAACAAAAACATTTTTTTTAATTAAAGATAGAAATCGGAAACAGACTTAAACTGTTTACTAATGCCTGTCTATAAAATGAATTTTCAAATTATTTCGAACAATGTCGAAGCCTTACAGCCGCCTATTATATGAAAGGGCAGCAGTTAGCCTAGTGTCTTTGAGAAACTTGACAACTTTATAAAAGACATCTTATAAGGCCAGGAACATGCCTGTTTCCATAGAATCCATTGGCCAAGCTGAGTTACATTTGAAAACATATCCGATTACAGTCTTTCTTTTTTTAAACTACAATGAATCGCTGCCGAAGGTGGCAGTGTATTCCCAGTGTCGCAGTAAGATATTATAATTCGTGTTTCTTTTATCTTACTGCGACACAGGAATTCCACTGCCACCTTCGACGGTGGTTCATTGTAGTTAAAAAAAAAAGGAACTGTAATCGGATACTCACTTTGACTTTAGACCTTATTAATCAAAGAAGGTCATAGACTTTATCAACAACTCACTGCACTCAGCGGAATAAAGTAAGAGAGAGAGAGAGAGAGAGAGAGAGAGAGAGACAGACAGACAGACAGACAGACAGACAGACAGACAGACAGACAGACAGACAGACAGACAGACAGACAGACAGACAGACAGAAAGAGAGAGAGAGAGAGAGAGAGAGAGAGAGAGAGAGAGAGAGAGAGAGAGAGAGTACCGCGCGCTCCTACTTCATTGCGATAATCACTTGAGAATGAAGGGCAGGGTGAAAGCTTCAAGAGGATTTAGATCATTTATAAATCAGATACCATGAATAAAAGCAGGAGTGAAAGCCATGACAATTCTTTATTGTGGCGAAAGAAGAGCTTAGGCGAGCTATGAAATCAAAATAAAAGAAAATGGTAACATGCCAAACGAAAAGATCCACCATCAGACTAAAAAACATGAGCAGTCTAAATTTTCACAGTTGAGATTTCAGCATCAATTGGCTGAATGTTTTGGAGTACAATTGCGACTGAATCTGGATAAAGGATTAACAAAATTTTCTTCCCCATCTCCAGCGATAGACTGTCATTGTATTTTGCAATTTGCATTTAGAAAGAAAAATAAAAGCAAAAAAAAAAGGTTATTCACAATCTTAACAAACAATGGTTGTAAAAGAAATTCATGCTAAAGTAAAGGAAAAAACATTAGGGTTAAAAAACATTACCTGTTTTAAAAGCTTTTCAAGTATTTAATCTTTTACGCAGTTTGTAACTGAAAATTTCTTCTCTCCATTTTCAAAAGTTTCTAATATGATTTTTCGCCTGACTTTAATAAATTTGATAAAATGGGGGAAAAATGCACTTCATAAAGTTTGACCAAGCATTAATGGTCAAGATATTGGTGACAGAAATAAAAAAATTCAAACAAGCATGTGAAAACTATTGAAATATTATTAAACCTATACAGCTTTTGTGAGATCTTCTCTTTCTAAAATGAGGAACATTAAAACAACATTTAAAGAAACTTTGCTCTTTGGAGTAAATTTTATCTGAGCTTATTTAATCTCTAACGTTTACACCTTCTTTCTGTAATTATGTTATCTCCAAATATGATCAAATACATGAATTTAACAGATTTAATATACTCAAAAAGAATACAAATTTTGTTCATACAGGAAAAAAATAAAAAGCATAATTATTTGGCCTAGGTCAAAGCCATAACACTTAGCTTTCAGTAGTACATTCTTTAAAAATAGCGTGGCTAAAAAACACTTAAATTCATCTGAAAAGGCTCAGTTTTTAGAAGATGTTCACCTCAATAAGACGAAAAATGAGATAAAAGTTATGACATCGCTCTATAAGATTGTATTAATCCAAATTTATATGTCATTTTTTTTGGCTTACATCTACTCGTCTTTAAAGTATGCAACTTTATAATATGATTCTCTTTAAATAGAGAATAAATTTAGTCGATATTTTCGTCGCTGAAATAGTATGTTTCTCGACTCATTTTCTTTTAAATTTAGAATAAAATTTTAAACATTGCACGATATGTAAACCTCTTTAAATAAGCAAATTTTTGCACAAAGATTTTCACCCCATCAGGTCGAAACTGAGAAAAATTGGGCTTATAGAAAAGGTGTATTGGTCTCTTCCTACCTAATTAACCAAAATGCTCTCTGTAAACTTAAGTATGTTTACTATGTTTAAAAACATGTGTGATTTAACTTTCACTGTATAAGTGATAAGGATTTTTAAAACAACATGATAGGTTGGATGACCTTTGGTCTTTGAAAACAAAAACAAGTTGCGCCAGACTCAATGCGGTAAACTTTTCGTGTGCCATATTTTAGATATTGGCAGATTTGAAGATGTAAAGAAACGTAAGGAAGCAACGAGTTGCCGTATGGCTCATTTTTTTTATTTTTTTTTTAGCTATCTATCCTGGACTAGATCTATTCATGCATGGAAGAAAGTGCAAACGTTTATAAGATGGGCTAACTACAGTGGCTGCTGCAATCCAGATTTAATGAAGCATGAATATTTAAAAATAATATGAGCATTTATCCTTTAGAGTATCAACGACAAATATTGTGGTACTGATAGCGAAATATAAAAATAAAGATTCCTTTCTAAAGTTATCGATCTGTTTTGACACTTAACATTTTGAAAACATAGTTGCTTCAGAGGTGACATATTAATGGGTATGGCTAGATGCTGATTGCATGCTAATAACCTCGGGTTTTATAGCAATACTTTGTATGTTTGATTATGCCGTATTTCGTTTCTCAAAGCTGTTAAGACCAAAAGGTTCAGGGAGTTTGCGGTGACACTCGTTTCATTATTTATACAGTGACCTAAAAGCAGGCAGCATAAAATTAATCACCCTCGCCATGTAATTTAAATATTGCGAAATACAGTTCTTTTTCTCTCATCCTTTTAGTCTTATAGACCATCTTCACGTCAATACTAGTAATGGCATCTCTTTTATTTCTTCAGCCTTACGCTACAAAATGTCAAACCCTCTGGCGACAGGTCATTTCTCCTGACAAGAAAAGTCTGTGTCATGCGGCCTAAGTACGAGAGATAGTACAACCACCAACCACCTCCGTAAATCTAAATCAGGAATATATGTATCACAGATCCTTTTTTAAGGATAGTACACTATATTTAGCAAACGTTAGCTGTTTTAAGAATCTTTGCAATAAAAAAAAAATTTAAAAAAATACTTTGTTACAGCTATTATGGGAATGTTATTAATCGAACTTGATCAGGGCAATAAGTAAGGAAACCTACTCGCGTGAAGTAATGGCAAGCAATGTTTCATTTAAAGGGTCGATTTGTCTGATGGGACAGCTAAAAATTCCGCAGGTTCTGTGAAATACTAATTTCAGCCTTTCCTTAAAATGTCTCAACGAATCCATACGACGCATTACTACCGAATCGAAATTAATCCGAAACATTGAAGGAAAAAAAAAAGTTATTCCTGTTCTCGGGGTTGTGGGTCGTGGTTTTCACAAGTTGTCTTGGTTTGTGGATATGTACACGCTCTTCTGCCACTTTTGTTTTCTTTTCTTGGTTTCCCATTCGTATGTTTTCATTTTCTCTCTTTCCTTTTGAGTTTACATTTGGGATATCATCAAGCTTTGTTTATCCTCTTTCCTATTATTCCAGTGACTAGATTGAAACATTTTTATGTTCCATTTGTTGTCTAGAAAATCATTAGTTTCAAGCAACAGAGTA
>JAWDGP010006989.1:905000-930000 GCA_033675545.1 Elysia crispata
ATTCCATGTCTAAAAAATAGATCTTGCGAGTCTCTCTCTTTTGGGACTCTTTGGGAAAATTATATGGGTTTAAAAATAAGATTAAATTGATAATAACCTAGATGAACTTCAGAGACATTTAATACAAGTTTTGGAAGGGAAACGATCTGCTGTCAGTATTCCTATCATTATACCTTTTAAAAACAATTACAGTTAGGTCTATCTAAATCTACATTCTGACATAACTGTCAGGAAAATTGAATATCAAAGTGGTAACTCTACTAGTAAAGTTAAACATGTTATTACATATCTCGATGCTAAGTTATCACAAAGTTAAGTTAAGAGAGGTTATGCAGCACTGTATTTTACTCTCAGATACAAGCAGATATTATAGAATAAAAAATGTAGGTTTTTAAGCCTATATCGGTCTCGTTTATCTTAAAAACAGATCGGCTCCATGTTCAATACATCCACCCGGAGGTTAATCAACCTTGTCAGTGTTGTAAATGTCTCAAATACAACGCAGAAACTCTGGAGGTCAAAACACAACAACAGAACCTGTAAGTCCTTTAAATCGATCTAGTGCGTCATAGCACACCCACTTCATGTAGAGTGCATCGATCCTCATGGTTTCTTATTGCAGAAACTAAATTTAGAGCGGAGGGGTTTGTAGAAGCATACTGACCCATTCTGAAGTAGCCGCTATGTTTTATAAGCGCCGCAGTCTTTTGGATGAAATGACCTAAGTAAAGCCTTTGTTAGACTTTTCTTCTGGGAGGCTTAAAACAGATTCTAAATAGACCTCTGGGTACACTATTTTATCATTATTTTTGCAATGGTCTTTAATCACCATCATCATCATCAATATCATGATCATCGTCATCCTCAAAATTATCCTCATCATTCTCATCATCATCATCATCATCATCATCATCATCATCATCACAAACATCATCATTTGAATAATAATATGAAGAAATAGAAAATACTATAGGGAGAGGATGAAATACATATGAAAGGAAATGGGACTATGTCTGACGTCGTGGTTTACTGGGAGATAATCGACCGTGGTATCATATTGTGTCGTGTTCAATCTTTGGCATAGATTATTTATACACATTTCTTTTATCACACTCAGGTGTTAAATGAACACCCGGCCATAGGCTGTGAAGGATGTTAGTCCGTATCGCTGGAAACTTTTGTAAATCACTTTGAGCATGTTTGTGGGAAAAGCATAATAATAATCTTTCAGTTTATTAAATTTTTTTAACAGAAGGAAAATCAAAGGAAAAAATAGCAGATAAGAAGGGAGCAAGATGCATGTTGGAAAGAGGGGGGGGGGGGAAGAAAAGATTAACCAAAACATTAACTGAATCCCTGAACCTCAGAATCTCAGTGAAGACAAATTTTGAAAATCCGACGACAGTAAAAAAAGAAAAAAACAAAAACAAAAACACATGATTTAAAACCAACACGATGGTAATCATATTTTCTGGAATTAAAAAATCAAAAACAAAAGTCGCGACGATCAACACACCTTTAAACACATGCAGTTTTTGTGTCCAGGCAACCTTCAAGCCATATGTTAAAACCTTGCTAGCATCGAAAGAGGAAAAGGCAAGTGTTACATAAAACTTTCAAGGAACATTATTATTATATTTATTTTGGCTCTTTCGATCTTTTCTTTTTTTTTCTTTTTTTTTTTTACTGTGCAGAACAATACTTATTGATCTAATTTTGGCTTGCATACTACTATATTGGTATACGCCTGGTCATTTTGGTTTAACTATTCAAGCTGCGTAACACAATTAGGACAATTACGATAACAAGAGATTACTTACAGAATCACAACAAGTAATCTTAATCATCAAACGATTGTTAACATTAGACCTATGATGTGGGCGTTTCACAAAAAGAAACGATGAATGGCAAGTCAACAGAATCATTGAGGTTCGCACTAAGGTCAAACGAGTGCTTTGTAAAACCGCGTTGGTTAATTCAAAAACCGTTTCGTTAACTGAGGGGAAAAAAATTAATACATGAGTTTGGCTTTTCTCGAATCATGAACAGTTTTGGCAGACCTTCTGATAAGATGTTATGAAACAGATAAAAAATTATATCATTAATTCTCAATGAATACACGTATATATCATTGAACTTTTTAGAAAAAAGATCTAGCGTTCGGGAAAAGCAAAAAAAAAGTTCATGTACGTCAGCGTATTTATTATCCTATGGAACTCTTCCTTTGATTTAATTCTTCAAGAGAAATTTCTGTTTTTGTTTTCAATTTTTTACTATTATTTCTAACAGATTAAACGGATAAAAAAGCACAAACTTGAACCTAATGAAACTCACTGAAACAAGCGTTATTGAACATTACAAAATATTTCTCTACGTAGAAGATTCACCAGCGTTATTTCTCAATAACCAGATATTGACAACACTACGCGTCTACTTAAAAGATATTACGTGACTGTCCTTGGCAACCTCAACGTCTTAATATGAAAGAGTGTGTGTGTGTGTGTGTGTGAGGGGGGGGGTTATTATTATTTTATGAGTGTGAGCCGGAGAGGGGGGGGGGGGCATTGCTTACTTTCCAGAAACATATCATATAAGAACGCTTCTAATCACTTTCATATTTTCTCACATAATCGAATGGAGAAAGAAAAAAAAAACAACCGTGGGATCTTTTAATTTAAGTTTTTTTTACGATCTTTACTTCTTTTGTTCTATGGTAAGACGAAGATGGACGTGAGTTCCAAGACATTGTGAGACCAATCAGTTTGACCATATCCAGTTCGCTGTAAGTCACACTAATCAAAAGCGAGGGTGAGAAAAAATAAAAATTTATACTGAAATGTAATCTTGTTGTCCTTTATTTTGTTCCATTAAGATTCGTTTCTTGTGTTTTGTTTGATTTGGTAAACTTTGTGAATCCAAGTGGTTTTTTTTTAAATAACTTCAATAGATCTGTCAAGTACAGTACGGTGTAAAAGGTGCATCTCTCTACTCACTTATCGACGTAGTTGTGTCGGACAATTAAATAGAGAATTCGTGCAAAAATCTGATTTTTATATTTTACTTTGATATGCAAATATCACCATAATTATCATAATTTTGATATTTTTATTTTTCAATGATAGTCATACTGAAACACAATTAAAGCTTTCTAATATACAGGCCAAGTCACCGAAATGAACAAGTTTGTGCATGTTTGAGTTTATTTCTTTTAACTTTTGGGCATAGTTTGGACAGAATTGTATTCAGAACGCACTTATGATTCAGCCTACTGACCTACACAACTAACATTTAACTGTCCTAACTCTGACAAATAGTTAAAATTAATGATATAGCTCACTCTTACATTTCCAGCAAAAGTTTGTTTACTTCGGTGACTTGGCCTGTATGCATTTTAGGAAGCCTCGTACACAACATATTTACTATTTTCTATATTTAGAACCGTTTACTTGTGAACTTTGCTGATATTTAAGATTTGCCTAACTTAGCATCAAAAAATTCCCCGAGGAAGTGTCAGAAGTTATAACGACCGAGAACAGAGCTAAATTACGGAAATTCCAAAACAAATTCGAGAAGAATCAGTACTTTTCTTTAAAAAAAACAAAAAAAACTGCTAATAGCTGATATCAATCAAGGCCAGGCTGTTCAGTCGTCGTTCGGGTATAATTATTGAAATGAATCATAAAATACAGAGATTGAGACATCTTTGTAAACCGTGGCAATACGATGTAAACAGATCGTTACTGATGGCCCTCAGTACGCATGAATGTTTAATGATGCCATTTGTATCTTGCCTGTCTGCCATTGACAGGTTGAAACAAAGCATTGCTAGAACTCCGCATTAAGTTTCTTTATCTATTTATTTTCCTCTCATGAATTATCCTTAGCATGAGATACATAAAACATCTTATTTTTTGTGCATTTAGCGTGTTTGGCTCTGCATCTTGGAGTTAAAAGAAGTCTCGAGTTGAAACGAAAAATATTAGACAATTCATTGGCATAACCGAATATCTAAATATATTATAATCATAAAATGTAGTTTTACTTGCGGTTTAGTATTAAAAATGGAGAATACGTTAAGTTGAATTAAGAGCCCACATTCAACTTTCAACTTATTTGACTTATAAATTTTTAGCCGTTGTAAAGCAGAATTTTTTCTTTTTTTGTTTTCACTAGGCATTGCCGTTCCTTAAGAAATGCATGGTCAAAGAAAGAGGGTTTGATTTTAACTTATCTCTTAAAACCCAAAGTTTTTTTTTTCCTTTCACCTGACCAAGTTACTATTTGCTGGTTCCCGAACCCAGTTAAGCCTAAAGGGCACTGTCAGCCACCTTCTCTATATGATCCCACATTGACACTGCGGACCATAGATTAATGAGGACATAGATTTTCCGACTGCACAAATACGTCACCTTTTCTTTCCTTTGGTTTCTACTGTCTTTTAGGTTGTCTGCCATATTGGTTTTGGTCACAACATGACAACAAGTTCAAAAGGCCTACCCTACCAGCATTTCTGCTGGTCCACAAATAAAAATGTACAACTTGCAAAGCTAATTTTCTGTTGAGATTTAAGCCAAAATTTTTTAGGCTTCATAATATACAAAAATGGAGAAACTTTAACACTTGTACCTAAATCACGGCCTGAAATCGACGCCTCTCCACTATAGCCTGGGGAAATCACCCAAACTGCCATCTTGTATTATCAGAAATTAAAAACAAATTACTTAAATAATAATTCGTAGATATCCATAAGCTTACTCTGTAAATATATTTTAATACAGTTCTGCAAACTAAAAAAAATGCACCAGGTGTCAACTCTTTTAATACATATTTATACCTAGCTACGTTTCTAGATCTAGTGCGTCTGGTTAAAACGCCCGAAACAGTGACTATTGAGCCGTTTACTTGAAACAGCTAGTGCTAGATCTAGAGATGTACACAAAGTATCTTCTTAATTCTGTGAAGTATAAAAAAATGACGAAGTCTAATCAATACCTAGCTTATACGATGCATTAGGTACGAATCGTAGATCTACATCCGGTCCTTGACAGATCAATAACCTAATTTTGGATATTGAAATTTTAAAGCCATGTAAGATTAAGGTAGAGTTAACTGAGAAGAAGACAACCCCTCACATTTTTAAAGCACAGAAGGTTTACAAATTGAATTTGTTCTATACAATTTGGCACCAAACCTTTTCTAACTTTCGAGGAATTAAAAAAATATATTAAACTTTTACTTTAAGATATAGGAAAAGAAAATCTTTTCAGAACCTCGAATAATTTTCGAATCGTAAGAAAAATAACCAAAATAAAATCAACAAGCACCAACATACACAGACACACATAATGATCTCATTTCTTATGTACTTTGAACTTGTAGCCAGTAACGCTTAATTTCTTTCTTTCTTTCTTTTTTTTTTTTTTTTTTTTTTTTTTTTGCAAACTTCCAAAAATATGCAATTATGATGAAAATCATGTGATTATAAGTTTTTAGGACAGTTTGCTACACATTATTCCACCACAACATTATTATTCACAACATAGTAGAAAAAGAATTTTCCTCTTTCTTAGACCAAAACAGTAATGGTATCACCGGAAAATTTCGAAATGCTTGCGCAACTACAATATTGTGCAAACAAAAAAAAGTTATTTATCTTCGGGCTTTTCTTGACAGCATTACCACCCTCTTCGTAATTTAACTAAGGGTGCTCTAAATGCCTTCCTTTGTCATCCATGTTGCTTTCATTACAACTTTATTCTCCTTGTAAATGAATGCGTGTTTGTTATGTGAACTGTGGACACCAGTTATTGAAGGTTAACTGCTCTATTATTAACTGAGTTAAAGACAGACTTATTAAGCTGAAAAAGCGAGAAAAATAACTCACATAGACTTAAGATTAAAAAAAAATACTATTATAACATTCATTAGACCTTTCACAGAATGTAAGATACTTTTAAATCAAAAGACAACTATTTTCCAAGCATTGACCATTACTAAGAGCTCTGCACCGCCAAAAGCCTCCCTCATAGTAATTTATCAATATTGATTTGCGACTTTTATGATCATTCTTCGTTGTTTTAAACTATGTGGAAATAAAATTGCCTTCGCGTCACGGGTTTCGTTATTACAAACTAATTCATCTAGGATGAGAAAAAAAGAGTGTGACGAGGAGGAGAAATTGGATTTTTCCCCTGGCTTGAAAGGAAACAAGATTCAGATCTACGCGACTAGCCCCTATTATTATTATTAAGCAATTTATGGCGGGGGCTGCGTAGCGCAGAAGATTAAGCAGCGTCGGAGGAGGAAGAAGGACCCGGTGGTGTCGCCATACGGCGCGTTGATTTCGGTGTCCCCCCTCACCTTGTTCAGTCCCCGCTGCTCACTCCCTCGTTTCACTCCTCCATCCTGTAGTGTGGAGGAGACGAGGGGCTCTTCGTGATCAGTAGCATTAATCAGCTTGTCTCGTTGGATACTACCAAATCAGTTGACCGTTCGGAAGGAATTCTGGAGCAAGAATTTGGAACGAATCAAATTGTTAGAGGATTAAGAGACCTGTCGCTACCATCGTCTCCTCTTGCGGTCGACTTGGCTGGAAGCAAGCCTTCTGCTTAAAGACTTTACTTTAGGATTTCGAATCATGAAGTTGGAGATTTACCCAATGAGATTTAAAGCAAGGTCTTTAAATCCAGTATGTGAAAAACAGTAAAAGAGGTGACGACAGTGCTTGCGGAGCAAGAAGTGTTATTTTCATTGTACCAGTCAGTATTTAGTTTTTTTAACTGTCACCAGATAGGTTCTCATAGTTGATAAAGTTGCCGCCAAAAACATTTCTAATATTTATTTCTGTTCTTTTCTGAGAGAGTACATTTTCCTTGAAAAGACCGACCTTCACTTAAGTGCAGTGGTGTCGACACTAACCATGGAAGCGGCCTGTATAGGCGCTGCGCTACGCATCTGTGATGGTTGTTAAGATCATTTCTATCACAACAGGACCCTCTTCCGTTTCTTAAGAGGATTTCACTGTTTTCTTTATTTATGCGCACGGGATGAGAAGCATGCTAGTCACAGGTAAGATTAACCTTAAGTCGAAGCTGTTGTAGAGGGTTAAACGTTTTCTTATTAAAGAATCGCTCCTGGTCGCTGGAGCAAATCCACCTATAATTTTGCTCCCTTTTTTAATTTGGCAAATTCAATCTTTTTTTTTTTTCATAAATGTGTTACATTGCTTCTGGGCTAGTAGCACCAGTGCTGTAGGTATGGGATTTTCTCTATTATGTCCGTAAGAATATTCTTCCCCAGGTTGACCTCAATGCCGCCGGAATGAGTTTGAAACCTTATTTTTTTTTCTTTTCAATTTTCCCCTACCCAACGGTTTACAAGAAAAGCCTTAGATCATCTTGATGGGCTGTGTAAAAAGCCAATCAATCAATCAATCAATCAAATCTTGACGATTTAACTCGTGTACACGTGTAATGGATGAACAAATTTCTCGAGCATGTTTTTTTTTTCCTTACCAAGTAGACTGCTTCCCAAATTTACTTTTAATTATTCACCCAACCAGTGACATAATAACTACACACTCTGAATCTTAAACAGGAAAAAAATCCAATGGACTTTCGCCGGCGATAATTGAATTCATTCTCCATCAAATGAACAAACTGGTATCTATAAAGATTAAGTATGTGCATAAATAGAATGAAAGCTTATATCATAACATTGTCCCATATTTGGATATTTTAATTTTGTTTGTTAATGCTATATTATTTTCATTTTGCTTAAGTCGTTTTAATTGAGGTCATAGCAGTTGTAATATAAAACTACACAAGAGCACTTACTGCTTCGAAACTATTCTCATAGAAAACTAGTGCCAAGCATTTGTAGTCGCTTGAACTAGTTTTGCGCAAAAAAAACCAAAAGCTTTTTTTATCGATCTCCTTATTATACGACTACAGACGCCAACCTTATAAGAAAGTAATACCATCATACTTATTAATCTAAGATAGGAATAATATTGCACAAATGGTTTAAGAACTTTGTATTATATGTAATCCTTGTGAAAGTGCTGTATTTCCTCAAAATGGTCCTAAATGCACTGGAAGTGGTACGTTTTTTGCATACAACCCGGCTATGCACTTGGCATTTCCTCATTAAGATGTTGTTGAGAAGTTTATAAGACAAGCTGAAAAACCCGTTCTACAAAAGGGATCTTGGTGTCAATTTGACGGGGTTAGGGTGCGTATGTGTATTCAATGAGGCTTATAAAGTATCCAGATAAAATGATATGCCTCCACCTATCCATCTTTACCTAGAATCTAATACCGATAATTGTATTTCTATATACAAAATTTAGATATTGAGCGCAGATCCTTTTAAGCTCGGAATTTTCGCGGTAAGTGCAAAAAAGTTCGCTGCCTTGCGGCAATTATTTGCCACGCATTCATTTAAACTTAGATCTACACCTTAAGTAGACTGAGAAAGATTTCAGTTGTTAAAGAATGACAAAATGACGCGCGAAATTGGTGATCGTGAGTTAGGCTATGTTGACGAAACAAAGCATTTTGGGAAAATCGAGGAAAGCAGTTTGCGTTGATTTTTTTATGAATTTGGACCTAGCCACAAGTCATGAATGCTGTAGATGCCTGCAAAGTTTCAAAGGTGTGGGTTGAGTAATAACGAAGGAGTTCGCTTACATATTCCCAAGTCCGCTTTTGTAGAATAGAGGACTCGCAATTTCAGGCGTTCTTAAGCATCGTGTTTTTAAAATGTATTTAGGTTTGGTAATGTTCGGTGATTGTTACAACATTTATAAACATTTGGGAAGAATACAAACAAGTGCCAATATATCTGGTTGTATTCTATCAGACTCATTTAATATAGGGCTACAAATTGATTACATATAAAGTTAATTTGTCTCCCTGCTGAAAGTAAAAAATTAAACAATAAGAAGCAATCAGGAGACGTTCATTTTGGAGTAGCATACTTTCTCTCCCGTTTTCGCATTTATGTCTTTCTGTTTCTTCTTTTTTTTTAAACTGAAATATGCGCATCTTGAATATTGATATGATTATTCTTGCCTTTGAATGAGAATTCTTTTCCACATGTCTGAGCCATGAGCCTTTCAAACATGTAAAATGGCGTGGTATTTAAGTAGTTATTAAAATGAAACATTTAATTTAAAAGGAAAGTTACGTAAATATATATAATATTTTTTTAAAACTATTATCTAAGCTTACTGATGAAATTTTTTCCAGTGTTTTGATAAAGCGCTAAGGACAGCTTATAAATTTATCAACACAGCCTCTGAACTGGAACAATCTCGTGGCCATCAACAAGGATAAAGAAATTGATGGTGTTGACAGATGGTGCTGGCCAGTTCTCTTTGTTTAGAGTTCTATTTTACCTGCTTAGACAAAGAATCGCTATGATAGTCGAATATTATTAACCTACTGGAACATGAACACTTGAAGCAGGTTGCTTTTGGTTTTCTCGTTTGGTTGACTTGGATTAGCAAAAACCTCCCGTGACATCACTCTAACAATAAAAAAAAAATCTTAAGCAAATGCTTTCACATTTAGAAAAAAAAATAATAATAAAAATATGAATATAAGTGACACATTTTTTTTAATTCGCTGCAGTGCTTGATGTAATAAATAAAATCTTAACAAAATATGAAGAAAAAAAATTAAACAATATTTTAATTATAATAAATTCCGGAGAAAGTGAAATAAGCAATTATACATTACCCCTGATCGAAGAGAACTAAAAATAGATTGTCGACGCCCTCGAGAGGAAAAAAAATTAAATTGACGATACATTTAGTTTATTTTTATTTTATTTTTTTTGGCCCTCTGCTTATGCCACTGTGTTAACTGTTTGAAACTGACAAGGGATCTTTAGATGTTAATATCTAGGAATATTCTCTATCGTTCGGCACACATAATTAAATGTGTGCAACTAGAAAGATATATAGACTTAGGTATCTAGGAATATTCTCTATCGGTCGGCACACATAATTAAATGTATGCAACTAGAAACATATATAGACTTAGGTATCTAGGAATATCCTCTATCGTTCCACACACATAATTAAATGTTCTGAACTCGAAAAATGTATAGACGCAAGTTTCTAGGAATATTAAATGCCCCGGAAAAAATTATAGCCAATTATTTTTAACAATGATTTTCAAAAAGCAAGATGAAACTTAGAAATATTGACACTTCATAGTTTCGCACACAACGCCCACTTGCTAAACTTACTGTGCCAAATTTAAAGCTGCAGTCCCGCAAGCGACAATTTGCAATTCTCTTATTATCTTCGTATTTGATGTTTGCAAGTTCAATAACTACCCAGGTCTAATAGCAAACTGATTAACGCCTTACTTGTGCGTGAATGCCGTCATATAGATCTTCGATGCTAAGGATTAAAAAAAAGTTTATTTTAGCTGATTACCTACGTCATACATGAAATTGCGACCAGTGCTATTTGCCTGTGCTGACATTCAGCAGTAGATTTGGTTATTGTTCTGAGCTTAAGGCCTCAGTTTGTACCTGGTCTGATCTTATTGACCGAGATTGGTTTACTTGGCATAAAATGCTGAATATTCTCTTCATCATATTCAAAAACATTGACAAATGCACATTCTACGTTGTTTTCTTCAAAGATGCTTGATAAATTATTAAAAAATTTATAAATGAAAACCATTGGCTTCATTTTTATTGTTATACTCTACAATAATTTTATTCGTGCGGGCAATTAAAACCTTCGTTTTTACAAACTCCGCTACTTAATTTTTAATTTGTACATTGATTCAATAAAAGAATAAAATAATTTAGAAAACAACAGAAAGCAATGAAAGGTTTTTGCGATTGTTATGTCTCAATTGTGTATGTAGTTAAAAATTAATTTTACTAATAAGATCCTTGACGCTCGAAAGAGAAGTATTAATTAACAGTTTAAGAAACTTGTTATGATTAAGTTCATGGTTTTCTTTAAAGATAAAGAGCATAAAATGTGTTAGATCAATAAGAATGCTGAATAATTCTTGGTCCATATTACAAATTGACTAAGAAAATCAGATAAAAAGGCTAAGCATTTTAATTTAGTTTCCACCTAGAAGCGCTTGTGCGAGTTATTTTTTTCTAAAGAGAAAAGAGCTGAACCAATTCGTTATGACAAAATGTCTGTTTCTGATTTTTCGTTCCGTATCAGGACAGTGTTATTTCTACAACACCGGCAATTAGTTTTCTTATCCGATTGTTGCCAAATTTCTTTGAATACCATTATTGAAACAGCTTATGTCACCTCGCTCTGACGTGAACTTCATACGTCATGTTATTAATTTGTGTGCTTATTTTGGTAACCGGCCTTGTATCTTGCTCGCCTCGCATACTCACAGCGAGAGCCCACAGGTCATGACCTTGTAACTACTTTAGTCCCAGACTTTAATTATGGTGCTCCTGTGAAACCAAGAATATGTCTGGTTACAGGAGAATCTACTGCCCCCAAATAAAGCTCAAGGAAGTATTCAATCAAGAAATTGCAACGTATTGACTTACTCAAAATCTAAATATATTTGCATAATGCGAAACCATGAATATAGGTAGAAATGTCATCAGCGGCTTGCTAATGTTTCCCTGATTTTTTTTCTTCTAAAAGCCGTACTTCTGTTCACTTGCATGTCCGATCTTTATTTCTCTCTTTTTGTGAAATATGACAAAACCAAAACAAAAAGGATGAAAAGAGCAACAAAGGAGAGAGAAAAACTTCAATTTTAAGGCTTTTGAGTAATGATCTGCCTTCAAATGGAATGCACATAGCCATTACTCGGATGACGCTTCCCGGAGCAAGATGCCACACAATTGTTGCAGGCACAAAAAGACAGCTGTAGACTGCCAGTGCAAGTTGTATAAAGAATGGACGTTACCAAGGATGGAAGGAAATTGTTTGTTAGAGTCTTAGGCCTCAGACTGAGTAATGCTTATTAAATGAAATGATAATGCACTTAAAGCCTTCAAAGAGCCAACTTTCCTAGATTAGAAGATCGCATTGTTATTTTTTTATACTGAGTTTTACATAGCAAGGAATAGGTCTTCAAAGATTAAGCTTACTTTTGTAGAAGAATGTATCGATCTCCCAACCCATAATGTTTGCACCCTCCTCTTCCTCCTTTGCAATGAATGTTTCTCTCTTTGTCTGAGCCAAGTCTATTTAAGGTTGCCTCAAATTCGCTGATTTTAGAAGAAGACGTGAAAAGTCTCAAACATCTGTATGTGAATAACTGCTAGATACTGCTTTAGAACTATGAATTTTTCCCTCACGTACATTTTGGCCTGATTCCTTACTGTTACTGTCAAACATAATTCATTTTTATCAGATCTAAACCATCGGATTACAAGTTTTCCCCACCATCAGTCTATTTGGTACCGCCCTATATATTTATACCGAGTCGGGCAAACACAACCTGTCTCTTTCTCAACGGTATTGTAATCACAAGGCCCACAGTTTTTTATATGATCAAAATATAGCTATTAATTCTCAGGGTGGAATGATGCTATAATTATACCTTGACTCTGACACAGCGATTTCAGCCCTCCTTGGGTTCAGATTTTCATTGATCGTCTTTTACATGTTTTATCCCTTTCACTTTTTCTAAAGGTGAAAACAATTGTTCCAGGATAATCTGCAACATTGTTAAAATTGGTGAATTGTCTTTACTTTTCACTTGTTCATATGTCGGGGTTTTTTTTAAGAAGAATAAATTTTTAAAAATCGAAATGAAAGTTTTGTGATGTTAAAATTATCTGCCCAACTTCTGATTTTTTTCTCACCTTATTGAATTTCCTTCGCAAGAGTCATAAATAAAAATTTTAATTATAAAAAATGGTCTTTACTTCATTTGGTCAATCTTCTCAGAACATTCAAGACTTTTTTTTTTCGTTTTTCAGCCAAGAAAAGTCAATATCTATTAATATCAATAGAAGAAGGCTTTTGAATAACCTCCTTATTGAATGTATAAGCATTTTAGTTGGTATAACCAATTTAAAAAAATGAATTTCATACAATAAAGTTGATCTTTAGGTCCTAAATTGTATAAGTGAGATCAGGGACTGGTTAGTAATCAGTTTTTTGCTTTATTGCCCATCGCTTGTGGCATAAAACTCAATTTGATTTTGCTAAAAACTAGCAATACGTTAAAGATAACAATTCAAGATACCATAGGCCTAGATCTCGATGAAAATTAGGCTTTGAATAAAAAAAAAATAGCTATGAGCCGATCATTTTCGTTATAAAATTCTTGGTTTTTTGCAGTTCATGATAAAAAAAAAAAATTACAATGCTGATTGGATGCGAAGGTTTGTTTACACGGAGCAATTTTAATTAAAGTGACACCAGTCCACAAAAAGCTCTGACGTCTCAAGCAGCAACTCGTGTTGCTTGCAATTTGCGGAAAGCAGCCAATCTTTCAGGGTTTTTTTTACTGCCTCGGACTTAGCTGCAAAAATGCTCCACCCTATTTATGTCAACATATAGATAGCCTGATAATTGGATTCAAGGATTTTGCCTACACCCTTATTCACCTGTTGTTTTATTTAAGCTTATACATTTTTTTTTCTGAAATCAGTACGCTGAAAGTGGCAAATTTTAGCATCTGCACAAGTGACGCAATATCTAATCATCAACAAAGAAATTCTATTTATGTGTGTATGTGTGAGTGTTTCAAATCAACAATTAAATGACGAACATTCATTTCTAATTCTGATTGATTATTTCCACTTCACTATTATGTTAGTAAAATTCCACGTTTGTTGGTTTCACTTAAAGTACTAACCAAACCAACCTCTTCATTTTATCCAATACAAATTTTTTGCCTCATTCTCTACACACCTGCCGCTAACTAGATACTAAGCCTTGATGAAGGTAAAGGGCCGTACCTATTCTCTAAGTTAGATCTAGATCTAGATTCTGGATCTAGTTACAAAATAGAAATAACTTTAAAAGTTGAGCTTATTGATGTTGCTCTTTACTAAAATTTACCACGAAATTAGCATAATGCTTTTCTCTTGAAATAAAATCAGAATGTGAGGTGTTTTGTGAAAATTTATGGTAAAATGCGAATATGGAAGTGTTAGGCTCTTCTACAGATTACTTTTATCGTGGAAGTTACGGCATGTCACGTTGGTTTAGTGGATTTTTTTTTCTCCTTTTATCGAACCCTGATGTATCATTGAGGAAAAAAGGTTGTTGAAATTTTTGTGTGGACTAGAAATTAGATCCTTATAACATAAAAAAAACATATCTGAGACCCCATAAAAAACAAGGGCAAGAAAATGCCAAAGACTACATTAGATCATCACTAGAAAAAAAAAGTTGTCCTTCAACGATTAGTCTTATGCACGGGATAAATGCCGATTTAAAACTAAAATTCTTCTTCAATACTGACCACAGTATGTTATATCGGAGTAGCATGAAGAATAGCATTATCATTCATGAAAATGTCCTTTAAAAATGGAATCTCCTAATTATACAGCATGCTATTTAATAGCAAATTTCGACCGTAAAGACATTGCATTTGTGCAGAAAACAAAAGTAAAACTTGAAATTCGGCATTACTTAAACAAGTACCGAAACTTCTTTGCAGAGTGCTAGAATATGTTTGTAAAATGTTTAAATAATATCTATGGGTCTAGATCTGAATTAGATCTTTTAGATCTCAGTGATCATAATGTCAAGCATTAATTTTTTTTCCGTATGCTATTGCTAGTGAATTGCACTTTGACTTCTCAAGCCATTTAAATGTGTTACAAAGGTGATTTTATTTATTTTTCAAATTCGACCCTTTACGGATGTAAAAAAAAACGCAGCTGTCAACATTATCTATATATTATGGAACTAGGCGAAAACCATCTAACCAAGCATTGCTAGACCATCTAAGACCGTCAAATTTGGCTTAAAGTTATAAATTGCCCTTAAGATTGGAGTAGTAATATTATTTTTCACCAAAGTCGTATTTTTCGGAAATTAAAGGCAAAAATGTGATTATTATTTTCTTGAAAGAAAAAGGCGAATGTGCGAACTATTTCCTGTAAGCAAAATTGGACAGAGGTAGCGGGAATGAAACTGAAAGAACGCATACAAAATAGGCGGCGACAGATCTTAAATCGTCTGGAATAGACCTAGATCTATATCTAAATAAAATAGTATAAGACCTTTAGTAAAGATTCTAAAAATTTGCTCCGACATAGATTCTAAATCTAAGACCTAGATATTTACAGCAGCTATACTCAAATGTAGCTTTTAATAACTGCGCGGCTAAGAATATCCGCTTGGCAGTGCACTTTTATGCCCTTAATGCGAAAATTCAAAGCGTTTAAAAGGAACTAAAACATATGGGGAACGTATAGAATTAGTGGATTTCCTTTATTCCAAATGGATTTTAGTCCTTTATCTAAATTTTGTGTTTGTAATTAGAATAATCGAGATATCCAGATTCTAGGTAAAGACGGGTAGGTGGAGACATGTCTGGATCATTTAAGTAAAAGGAAAGATATCAAGATCATTTAAAAGACTATTCAATACACACGCGCACCTCAGCTCTGGTAAATTGACACCATGATCCCTTTCGTAGAAAGGGGTTTACAGCTGGTTAAAATTTTTAAAATTTGAGAAAATTCGTAATCGCATATTATTTCTGAAATCGCAAACTCGTGATTTTTTTTAATTTTATTTTGTCTTTGGGTCTTTAGGGTGTAGTTTTTACTTGTTTCAAGATATCAGGAATTCCAACTTCGAAAGCTATCTTAAATTTTTTTATATGCCGTCATTTATTCCCGTATTATTTACATTTTCTCTAAAACAAAATAATTTATTAATGATATTTTTAAAACAAATAGCCATGACAACACACTTCTCAACAGCAAATTTAGAGAAGTTCTTCTCTTCGTAGTTGCCTTCGCTCTTTATGAATATGACTGCAAAGATTAAGAGTTCTAATGGTGCCCTTAGAATGTTCGCTGCAAGAGTTTCAGGTGGTTACAATACGCTTTTTTTGCGTTTAGCTAAAGACTACAAAAATAATAAGTTGCTGAAAGACTAATGCCCGGGATGTTGAAACTGTCATTTCATGGATTTGGCTGATCATAATATTATGTAGTTTGATATTACCCGAATTACACGACCGCATTCCCATCTTTTCTTTATCATATCTATATTCTTATTTGACATCGTGATCGACGAGATAGATAAAGTATATGATTAATACTGACATCTTTTCCCATTCATTTCACACATAATACTCACTGTATTTTGAACATCCTGACATTGTACAGTGTCATGATGATCCAAGTTGTCTGATGGAACAATATCAAATTTTACAAAATGGAATAGTGTCCACAACTAATTTTTTTTAGTATTTTTGTCGTGGATATTTCTTAATTAATTATCAGGATCTTGTAATTATTACACGTTCATAATTATAATTTTTGGTGATCTTAGGGGACCTAGAATCAATTAAAGACTCGAAGAAAATCTCTTGGTTAAAAATATTTAGAATCAAAGTTGTATAAAATTCTGTAATTAATTTAAAAATTCCAGAATTTATTCATTTAAACAAAGGCAACGTTAGATTCTTTAATAATTTCTGTTCAACTTTTGTAGTCAACGACTCGTAAAAACTTGGACGACGTAAAAGCTTTCCAAGTTACAATTATCGGAACACTTCTGTAGTTTTTCCTGGTATCAAACTCCTAGGAAACATTTTGGACAACGCAATACCATCTACAGATTAAAGAGCTGTGTTGACATCTGAAGGAAAAAAACCTACGCGGCGAAAGCTATTCAATTCTCTTAAAATCAGATTTCTGCAAGCTGAGTGAATAGAAGGTTACCGGCTAAGGTTCTTGCGGAAATTAATGTCAGGTAATTATTTTTTTCATCAAACAATTCAGTTACCGAAAGGTTGTCACAGATAAAGCAGAGCTTCCGTGCTTCTTCGATTCAAGTGAAATGATTTTTAAAAAAAAAATAGCTAACTAACTCTTTCCAAGATAGATACGATTCGGTGAAACCATTAATAACATTTGGTATTCAGTGAGTTTTATTTTTAAGAGGGAATGTTCATTTTTATGTAAGAAAAAGTTGATACTTAAAAGCCATCCGGTATTGATATAATACTTTTGAGAGTAACCTTTTATTTTGTGCTTCCTTGTATCTTCAACGGAAATAGGAGCGGATTTCGTATTTCCTTCGATGCCTATGTTACATAAATATCAAAGATGAATTGCCATGCAAAAAACTGATTTCACTTGATATAAGATTTCATGCTGGATTTTTGCTTAACAAGACGCCCTCACGCGTATTTTTCATTATGTTTAATTAGAATGTAATTTTCAACTATGAAGCAAATTACATGTAGGCCAAAGAATAGACCGGTGCTAAAATAAAGCTCTGTCCATGATTTGCCACATTTTATTCTTTGAGAAGTCTATACTTAATAAGCAGGTAGAAATTCGCCTACACCACTGATTCTCTTAAAAATAACTTCAATCTGTTGTAATTAATTGCGTTTGATTGCTTAACAAGTTCTGCTACATGTTAAATGATATTTATTTAATTTTCTTGTTTTAAAATGAATAAGTGCTTAGATCGGATCTTATTTGGAATTATTAATACAATGACATATCTGTAGGACTTTTGAACCTACTATATGAGCTTATACTATTACACCTTTGTTGAATTGGGCTAACATAAACGAGGGCATTTTTCTTCGATAATCATAATTATCCACAACTTCACAATAATACGGGAAGATGCTTTTTCAATTTAGATGTTTATTTCGTTGCTTTAAACATCTTAATAGATCGAAACTGTAATCCATATGGCTTAAACATGAAGAACAATTTTAGAAAGTACATGCGATCCAGAACACGTTACAGTTTTTGCGAGCTATCAACTCTCTCTCTCTCTCTCTCTCTCTCTCTCTCTCTATATATATATATATATATATATATATATATATATATATATATCTCTCTCTCTCTCTCTCTCTCTCTCTCTCTCTCTCTCTCTCTCTCTCTCTCTTTCTCGTTTTCTCTCAAAATGTCCCTGCCTTTATTCCTTTGTTTTCTTTCCCTTTTTTTCTCTCAATCTTGTTTCCTTCTCTTCTCCATTTGGGTCCTCATTTGTTGATGACCAAGGAAGTTAATAGTTGAGAATCAACACGTTGAGTTCTTATCTTCAACTCAACCGGTGCCTTCATTTCTATTTCTCTTCCCTTTTTTTCCTCTTTGTCTCTCTAAACTGCTCTTTCGAGCTGATCATTCGTGTTGAGTCTTTTCTCTGCAGGAGGTGTTTTGGTCTTTTCCACCTTTTTCCATTTTTTTTCAAGCCTCTCATATTTACACAGAAGAATGGCATATCAATAAATTAACCAAAGTGAGTTTTAACTCAACGCTCAACAAGCAAGTGTCTTGGCTAGATCGCTCCCTTTTTTCAACGCGCTTTCGACGTCATGGAAGGCTTTCTGAGCCTTTTAAGCTCTTGTTGTCCGTGGGAATCTCTCCGTCTGGCCCCAAGGATACCCTGTTATGGTATCGACTGTGCGCCTCTTCTTGTTTGCAGCGAAGCGCTACGTGCTAGGACAATCAGTCTTGCAAGACGCTATACATCCTGGAAACAGAGCCTTCTAATCATTGAGTTTTACCCTAACCTCCTCGCCCGGAAGATGTTGTCTTCAAAGTATTCTACTGAAAATGAAATTCAATTTTCTAAACCAGGAAAAATGAGAAATAATGTAAACAAGATTCACTATTTATAGCGGGTAAACTATTTACGTGCATCTGAAAAATCCGTTTTTTTAGAACGTCTCACGAAACATACTTAAGAAATGAGCAAGTATGTCTTTTTGGGGGCACATATTCTTATGAATTTTTAATGCGTATAATTATTCCTCTTCCAATGATACTCTATATGTGTTTCACACGATGAATTTGTCTCTAGGAGTATAAATACCCTTCTTGACTGTAAAAATCACTTCAGAGTTGTTGAGCCACAGTACATCTTTTGTGGCTT
This sequence comes from Elysia crispata, assembly GCA_033675545.1. NCBI lineage: Eukaryota > Metazoa > Mollusca > Gastropoda > Plakobranchidae > Elysia > Elysia crispata. Next base: position 924,067 of record JAWDGP010006989.1, read on the forward strand.
GAAAAGATACCTCCTCAATGCTCAGTTCACCTAACAACGATTATTTTCGCATGGTCACTCTGTGCAGGTGCGCCATCATACTATGAAAAAAAAACTTATATATGAATAATAATCATTTCAGAGCGTTTTAGTCCAGTTGACTTGGAATTTGATGTGATTGTGTTATATACGTATCATTTCAAAATCTGGAATAAAATGAATTTTTTTTCATTGAATAGAAATGGGCAATAATTTTTTTAGTCACAACAAAATATTTCGAAGTTCAAACTAAGGGATAAAATCTCCACTTTTTAAAATTGAAAAGAAAAGTCTTAGCCACTCAAATGTCATAACTATCTACCCTAGCGTATTATGCACTTTTTGGAGAGTATTAAATTTCCAGCATCTCGGCAGTCACATTAGACGCTGAATTGCATAACTTTTTATTTTTGGAGTTTTTTTTACTTCCATTTGATTCTTATATTTACAGGAAATAGATTTTATTCTGACGGTTTGAATTTTACTCTCTAAGGATTGAGATACCTTCATTAGCCTGTCAAGGTAGTTTCGATATCCCAAACTAATTTGTTGAACTCTACAATGATATTATCGGATATTTATTTTAAAAATGTAAGAAGTGAATTTCAATTTATTTTGCTTATGCGACTAGGTTCATATTAGAAAAAAAATTAAAGCTAATTGTTCTCATCACAAGTTAGATATACTAAAATTGAGAGAAAAAAAAACTTTGGAGATAATTGCTGTATTGATATGCATCTCATTTAAGTTTTTAGCAGTTGGGTTAAGGAAAGTAGACGTGCAGTGTGAATTCCAGCCTTAACCCCCACAATACAAGAAAGAATATTATTGAGCAGTGCGCAAAATTTCTGCCAGTTAGTAACAGGAGAAAAAGCCATGTCGTGGATTTTCAAACAACGAATACGGTGAAAATAGATATTAATTATAGCTGTGCGGTGTTTCACAACAGCGTGAACTTTTTCTGTATCATAGCCGGTAATCAAAGAAAGAAAAAAAGACCGTGCACTCTACAATTATTCCATGACATACATTTCAACTTGAGTTTCATGACGTCCTCTATTCGAACTCGCCTGTTTAAACAATCATTTCTTTTAATCTCACGTACCTAATTTTCACTTCATTTTCTTTTCTACAGATAATTGCTATACTGCCATGTACTATTTATGTACTATTTTATGTGTTTTATTAATTATGAGCAAAAACCTTGTCTGCAAGAGAATTGATCTAAAAGGTACTAATGTTTTAAAACCGGTAGTCTATAAAATTTAATTTGTTTTAGTGCTATTAAGTAACACCAAGTGCTCTCCTCAACTAACTTTCCGATGGACTGCCCTCTATTATCTTTGAAGTGTGCGAGATTGTTACGCAACCTAGGTTAGTCCAATCAGTGAGTCCTGTCTCCATCCTTTCCATATCCAATTCTTGTCTTTTCTCCTCGCAATCATCATTTTCAACTTCAAAGTCTATCGATTTCCTCTCCTTTCTCTAATACGATCTTATCGTCGCTGTGTATAGGGTACCTTAACTTAAGGAGAGATTAGAGTCGCAAAAATGCATTATTTATTGATTTGCCGTTTGAGAGCTGTGTATTAGTTCTGTATTTCCGTAAACCTTTTTTCCATTTCCTCTCAAGTTCCACACTATTCTGATAAAAGCATGAGGATTGCTTCAGAAGTTCCACATAATTAAAATACCCAATATTATCGCAACAATCATATGATGGAAATCTACCAAAATGAAAAAAAGGAATTGCCTGCGTTGCACTATTTCAAAGTTTTAAATAACTCTGTATCAGTTTTCCCCCAATGAAAGCACATATTGAAAATATAATGTATATAACAAAAATAACTGGCTTTGATCTATTATAATAATTGCGAATAAACTTTAAAGCCACTCTAGCTCATTTCATAAACTCCATCAAAATCGAGGTTATATTTTCCTCTTTTACTTTTTGGCACGAATTCTCGATGATAGAATAATGTGGTGTCGAGTCGTGCATGCGATTAGAGTCGATTGATTCCATAAATGAATGAAGATGGAGGGGACTCCCTACTTAAGCAATCGAGTAAAAAAGTATGTCACAGAACATAAAAGTTAAGCATTCAAAAGAAATATTTCAGAGGTTAATTCAATTACTTACAAAAAGCATCTAACGTTAAGATAAAACGCGATAATAAGCGAAAGAAAATAGTTTTTAATGTTAATTGATCGTGTATGTAATAAAGGGTCACTCGTATCCTTATAAATATGAGACGATAGCATAGATTGTAAGATCTAGAAAACCCTCAGAACAGTCCAATAATCCAGAGATATACACTGTTTATTTGAAGAATTCTGCTAGAACTATATTTTTTCCGTTTCAAATAAAATTAAAACAAAACTGTGAAGGTTGCTGAAAAAAATCTGTCTTCTCTTGTTTACAATTAGTTTAATATATTATAGTTGATAAAATGTGTGTTTAGAAAATCTATCTGTTTGTGAATCGAGACACCATTGCAATTTTTTGTCAGTGTTTAGTGGATTTGTAACATGAGAGCGGTGTCTGAGACTGGACGCCAGTGTTTTTAAAGCGTTTCCTCGTGTTGCGAAAGGCTCAAACAGTGATGGAATTGAATCCAGGCTAAAATAACTACTGGACCGCCCACGCTGTTCTCTCAACGAGCAGTTTGGTCTTATCTGGACCCACCATCAATCCATCTGCCAAGCCAAGTGGGGATAACTCGACAATCTTCCCACCTCGAAAGTTCATTTCCTGGGATGACCCTTGAAATCTCAGCACCCTATCGGCTCTGTGTTGTGCCTCTTTCGTGCGCCACAAAAACTCGAGTGCCAATGTTTACCCTGACCAACCCTTTTAGGCTTTGAGGATTAGTTTCAGACAAATCTCAATCAATACAACAAGGGTGTGCCTGTTCTTTAACCTTTACACCTCTCTCTCTCTCTCTCTCTCTCTCTCTCTCTCTCTCTCTCTCTCTCTCTCTCTCTCTCTCTCTCTCTCTCTCTCTCTCTCTCTCTCTCTCTCTCTCTCTCTCTCTCTCTCTCTCTCTCTCTCTCTCTCTCTCTCTCTCTCTCTCTCTTTTACTCACACACAGACACATATACGCTATCTTTTTTTTTTCTCTTTCTCACACTCTTTCTTTCTCTTTCTACACTCTTTTCTCTTGACATTATTTATTTCTTTCTCTGCTCGATGATATTGTTGCTCCGTTTCATATTTCTTCACGGGATTTAATGCAGACAAGAAATACAAAATAGAAAAACAGACACTTTTTATAAATTTTAAACGATTCATAGCAAGATTTACATGTGCCTCAACACGAGGGTTTGACAAACGATCCATTTCTAGTTTGAATATTCTTCACGTCATTCTCGACATGATTTTAGATAAAGCTTGGTTTATCCAATTTTCAATCATTTGCTGGAAATGCAATCAACATGTTCTCATTACTTCTTCATAAATAAACAGAGGTTTGTCAGAGCGACACAATAATTGCGTCATGACGATTAAAATTGTGCCGCATAAATAAAATACTTCAATGTTAGGAAATACCAAATAATATTATCTTTCTTAACATACATTGCAGCATTCCTGTAAGCTGCGCATCGGCATTCTTTCGTAGTGCCAAAATATTCCAAGCGCTTCGTCCCTGCACTCGTCTTAATAGATAGTGAGAGCGAAGATAATGAATACAATGCATTACTTTAACACACCTGGTCAAACCCAATGCCCTGTGAATTGCTACTAGAGCAAGTCCTCATAAAGATTTCGTAAAAAGATTTTATTTGTTTTTTAAGAAGCCTTCTTCTGCAAATATAATCGTCTTAGATATATTCTAAAATACCACCAGATATCTGTAAAAAATGGGATTCTAAACCCATCCACCGACGGCGTCTATGACAAATACCGGTTCCAAAGAACACCAAAGATAATGTGTGTGTGTGTATATATATATATATATATATATATATGTGTGTGTGTGTGTGTGTGTGTATGAATGTATATAAATATATGTATTAAAGCATGAATCTTCTCTGTGGGCTCTCGTTGTTGGTAAAAGCTTGTCGAACCTACTCAGATGGAAACAGTCACTGCCTACTAAGTTTCTTCATCATATTTATATGTTTTTCTTACAAATTCTTTCAAACTGATTTTTTTTCGCACCAGGCGTGATTCAACTCAATGTTTGTAGTTCTTTGGAAAAATAAAGGAAGAATTGTAAATTTTCATTATGATGGTGAGAGTGGAGAGGCAACAGTATTAGATAAGTTATGAAATACCGGATAATATACATAAATATATTTATCTGCCGTACTTTATTCTGCAGAGTAAAAACGGCACATAATATTTTTTTGTAATACGTAATTTTCGATAGCTGCAGGGTGACGCTTCTATTTTTCCCTACTGATATTGTTGCATGCTGTTCAATTATACTAAAATGTCTCTCGATGAAGAAATGTGTTCCTCAAAATGTGAGATCCACCCAGAAATAAGCTATAATTATGTGTTTATTGGGCTCACTTTCGCTAACATCCCGAAGCAGATTAAACTTAGTACAACGTAACGGTGCAGCTACATAAAATTTGGTTTTATTGCACGTGTCAAATGGTATTCTTTTGCAAGACATGACTTTACATGCACTATACTTACCTCAAAATTTCCTTTTAGACACTTTCTACCCAGAAAGTATTGTAATGGTAAAACTTCAAGATAGTTTGATCCTAACAAATGCATAGATCCTGATGGACTTAAGGATCAGAGTGTGCAAATTCCAAAGAATATAGACAATTGTTATGTCTGCCATAGCAAACGTTTTTCGAGCTCGACTGGCTCTTTTGCTCAATAATGATTTTATGTAAGAGTAGTTGCATATCATGTATCACAATTTATATCAAGCCTTCAGATAACTCTATCTTGGTATGTTAATTTTTTATCGCGCTAATCTGTGTTGTAAAATGTATCATTTTTGTTTTCTTTATTTTCATAACGACTTGATAGTAGTCAAATATCATTCGCTCATAAAATTTGTAGAGAACTTTAAAATACACACTCAAATGTAATCATTATTAAGCGAAAAATACTATCCACCTGTTTAGGCAAATGCTTTATAACTAACAGCATGATGACAACCGTAGGTAACGGCTCTTTAGTTTTTAAAATCATTTGATTCATAAACAGTAGACATAACTTAAAATAAAGCAACCTTGAACAAACACAGTCTTAACACACGTTCCGACCTGAAATTTCGCTTTAGAGTTCAATGAGAGAATGAAAAAGGAGAAAAAGACAGGTGAATATATTAAAACACGAAGGAGAAATATTTCAAGAGAAGTAAAAAGAAAAAATAGAAATATTAAGTGTAGATTGCTAATGCAGGATGAATGGAATCGGAATCGTGGAGGAAGGAAATCGACAACCCCAACAGAGTTGAATGTAAAGAGGAACAAGATGATGTGATAAAAAGAGCGGGTCACTTTTTTATGCACCTTCATTGTTTACACTTACCCTACCTTAACCGTATTTTTTTTTTCCTTTCTTAAAGGCATTAACCCCGCTTTTTGTTTTTCTCTTCTCTTCCGGCAGATAAACTTCTCCTATTGACAATGTTTGTAACCGTCACATCTCCTATGCTGTACAAGCGCTACAAGACCATGGGCTGGGACGAGCTCCTGGCCTCCCAGACTTTACCCAGACCTCAGAGCTACTCGCGGCCCAGGCCGTCCTCAGGCTTCCTCAAGCTGCGCCACAACCTGGAGGCTCAGGTCAGTCCAGGGGTTCATTCGGCCCTCACCCACAACCAGCGGAAACCGTCATGCAGACCGCGATACATACAGCTTACTATAAAGGTGAGAGGGTGAAAACTCGTTATATCTATTAGTTTTATTATTAATTCGGTTTTTAATACGCTCCGCAGGTAT
>JAWDGP010006989.1:935000-960000 GCA_033675545.1 Elysia crispata
TCTGACAGAGCTTCGCGGTGGATGAAGTTTTACAAAACATTACCGCTTCCATTTTTAATTTCCGACCAGATTAAATTTTCAATATCAAAGCTTTTGAGTAAACATTGGATAAAGTATTTTACTTTCCTTTTCCAATATCCCATCGCGGATCAGAAACACGTATATTTTATGTCAAAATTCTCTGAATCAAGAGCTTAGTACAAAAGGTTTAGTCTTATTTACTTTACTTAAGGGTGGGTTTTTTTGTGTTTGTTGTTTCCTCTTTCTTTTCGAGATACTCAGATTCATTATCCGCCATTTTCATGTTCTTTTTATGTCGCCATATCCTCTGCCACAAATGTTTTACCACAAATGCCAAGATATCAGCCAACTTTTAATTGATGTTTTTTATCCTTGTAAAAAGTAATGTGTGTCTGTATTCCTCAACCAGCGTTCCTCAATTTAATGAAGCTCTATGGTTGAATATCTCTCATCAGCATAACTCCACTTATACTGCTTCCATTTGTGTCATCCTCAGCTGTTGTCAACCAACCCGCTTTGCCACGTCCAGGGCGACTCTTCGGTGTTTGCACAATCGCACTTTGGTTGTGCCAGTAAAACAAGTCTTAGGATGCTACTGCCGACCGTGTGACAATGAGAATCCCAAAAGAGATGTGGTCACATTTCGCGAGCTCCTCAGAAAAGCTGCAGCTGATGTGTGAAGTTCAACTGCTGAGACACACCTGATGGTCTACACTGTGGTTTCAAAATTGTGTTCACGGTGCTTTCTACTCCTGTGTTCCCGCAGGGAGACATTAACTCCTCAGATATCCCTGAGGCTGCGATGAGCTCTTTTTATTCTTAACACTCGTTTTACTTGTTTTAGTTTTCTATAGTTTTTTGTTCAATGTGAATTAAGGGAAGTGGAAAACTCGGAGATTACACAAAGAATTCTCCCCTTCCCCACTCCACCCCAAACACTTTTAATTTACTCCGTTTTTCCGATGCTTATAAAGAAAATGGATCTGTAACCTACAGTAGCAATTCTTGATTCTGTAAAGAGCATTTCCTCTCTTACACAAAAAGATGATGTCATCTGTGCTTACCATCCTCGTCACTTTGAGCAGTGCGCTTGTAGCTGGCATTACAATAATATTTCAGACTCTGACATATGTTTAGCACTGCCATTGATGTAGGAAATAAACAAACAGTGTTTAAGTTCTAATATTTTGGCGGATAAATTCCTTGGTGTTTTCTTGCCCTCAATCAAATCGTCTTGCCCACATATAAGGTTGTTTTATTGCCAACTTGCGTCAATGTTACGAAACGTTTCCTGTCATTTCAAACTATCAAGGTGAAAGCCAATATTAAACACCTGCCGATGACGCGGGGTCTAATCTTAGAAAGAGATATCCTCACATTTTTGTCGGTTTTTAACCCTTTGTTTTTGGCTGTTTTCTTTGGAGAAATGTTGAAGAAAAAGATGTAACTATCAAAACGGGTTCGCTGAGATACGTGTGTAGTTCACAAAATCATAAAGTTAGTAATTATTCAGGCTGGTTGGGGGAAGGAAAATGGAAAATAGAAAATAGTTGATTTTATGAAGCAGCAAAACCATGGCTATGGCTGGGTACAATTATATTCAACCAAATTAGCAGTCTTCGAAACCTCAAGACTTTTATCGAAAAAAAAGGCTTAGGGCAAAAAGAGTATGTTATTGTTCTTCACGTTACTGATACTTAAATTATCGGCAAGTTCTTTGAAGAAGCATATTAAAAATTATGTCTACTTTAAATATTACATAGCATCTTCAACAACGAACTTGTCGAAATCAAAAGGTTAAAGGTAGAATTATTGACAGGCTCAGATAAAGCCCAAGTTTGTTTACAAGCAAAAAAATAAAACTTTTGAATGGCCAGCTTTTCATTTCATAATAAAATTTGATTAAAAAAATTCTAGTATTTGTCACGATAGTTTCTTCAAAATTAAATTATGAAGTATGTAAAAAGAAGCTTCATGATCTTAAAAATGACTCGGAATAAGTCAAAAGCAAAAAAATGTAGTCACAGTTGCATTTGTTAATGTTTAAAGCAAATGATGGCTCTTGACAATTTTTTTTTAAATCTTTGACAAAAGAGGAAAGAAAGCTTTAAAAAGTTGCATGTGCTGGGACCCTTCTCTTAATGTTTGTATATGGACAATATGTTGAGTCATTAGAGTTTGCATTTCAACATCACATGATCTATCCTTTCTTTTTGTTTAGCACCCCAATCTATTTTAATTCGTAGTGAGCTGCTCGTATCCCCCATTTTGCGAATCGAATGCGAATTCATGCTTTTCATCTACAATGTAGCAAAATAAAACCTGCCATAATACAGAAGATCTATTAGCTGTAAAGCATTATATAAAAAAAAAACTATTACCCTTTTTTAAAATCACTCTTTCACCGCTCACGTGTTAATTGAAACTTCGCAGCTTGAGTTCTCAGAAAAAAACGTATATCTTTTTTCAAGAGGATTTTCATTTTTTCTAGAGGATGTCAGAACTAGCATAGCTTTATCTAATCCGGGTTTAATCACGAGCCTTCTTTTTTTTTTTTTTAATTTGTAGGTGACAACAAAAATATGAAAGCGCCACAAGATATCAAATCTTGTAAACTGTGGAGAGGGAGTATCGATGCAGAAAAACCTTTCAGTACCGAAGTTTTGCAGACCATGCACCGCTGGTTTTATGGCATATAGTAGCTGGCAAGAGGTTTCCCTTGAGCGAAACCTCGTGCCGTTTGCAAATCACCTAACATTGTTTACATAGCAAGGGCGCGTTAGGCGGAAAAATACCTAAGATGTGCCGGATTTACGTGGTAAGGGAAAAAGTAAAATTTGACCAAATAATGGATGACTATTTTTCCTTTTGTACCTTTCTAGCAGATATATATATATATATATATATATATATATATATATATATATATATATATATATATATATATATAGTAAACAAATAAGCATACTGTTAGACCAGTGCAAGAGTAACTTTATTCAGTTAACTCACTAGCTACTTGTCTGTGAGTCCGAACGCTTAGGCAGCGAACTGTATCTGTGAGCGTGTGCTGTTCTCATGGTGCCTGCCTCCAGTCACTGACTAGCACCTTTCACAGGCTAGGACAAGAGTAGGACAATATGCGCACTGCCTACTCTTGTATTTACAGTGTCGACAGGGCTGTATCTATTTGGTGAGTAAAGAGGTTAGACAACGTGCCCTAAGGTATACTCGTAAGTAATCATGTGGGCGGGTTCCAAAATATTCTTATCTAATTAGGCCATGCGGCCATTAACCTCTCTAGCGAAATCTCTCTAATGTTTGCCTAGGAAAATCGTTATTTGTCTGGAATGATTGATGCAGCTGCTGATATCACGTTGACGGTCGCTTTTGTTCTTGTCCAATGTATTCTGCGTTACGCTTGTGCCACTTTGGTTGCCAGCGAATGGAAATATAAGATGTACAAATTATGCTCTAATTTTAATGTCAACAACTTAATTCTGTGTTTTGTTCTCCCATTTCATTTACTACGTGTCCGAATAACAATCGAAAGAAGATGTCTATATCATTTTTGCGACTACAGTTATTTATACAAAAATGTCTATGTCATTACTTATTACATCTAAAATCGATGATGATGTTTTGAGGTCAGGTTTTAAGAGTTTTAGAATTTATTTGTACATTTCCAGACGCTAATGGTTTAATAGTAAGCAAGGGACATATTAGTCTGGATTTAATGTGAGTATTTACGTTGAATTGTTATAGAGTTTCAAATGTTTGTTTTTTCACTCGACTTAAACTTAAAAAACACAGTTGATTAAATTGCCGGTTTATACTATTAGGCGTGCCTGTTTACTCTGACTCATCATGTGTATCATTGTTCAATCAAAGCAACACAAAAAAGGAATGCTTTCTTGTATTGTTCTTCATGCACCCATTTATTTATTCGTGTTTACGTAAACATTACTTTCTTTTAACTAAAAAAGAAAGAGATTAAGATTATGAATCCTATTGATATGTAGATACTATCACCCGTAATAAAGTATTAATTAAATGCAATCACACTATTCGTGTCGATTATGTTTTTTTTTCTTTTCAAATCTGTGTTTTTAAATGGATTGCGTTATACATATATATATATATATATATATATATATATATATATATATATATATATATATATGTGTGTGTGTGTGTGTGTGTGTGAAATATTCATTCTTGTCTATGATTGCTTATTTTCTATAGTGCACATGAAAGCTGGGCCTGATCTGCAAAGCTTGTTTTTGAATCATAGACATGAGACATTGGTTTTACAAAGTGAACCTGAAAATCGCTGAAGAATGTTCGCAAATACTAGTGAAAAGAAATGCTAGCTATGCAAGATTAATTTTTCATAGGGCAATGAATGCTTTTGAATATATTCCCTAAAGGAAAGATCTGGCGAAATGAATTGTAAGATATATTCGGATCATTAATCATTTGAAAGAAAACATGTATCCATATATCAAAATGTTTTGGATGAAAGCCTTTACCTGATACCGCCAAAGGTGAACGTTAATCAGTAAAAGAAGGCGATCGAAAAAATTTTTAATATCTTTTTCTTTAAAACAATATTGACATTGATGACAATGAAGATGATTAGGTATGACCTCAACCCCTTTATTCATTTTAAGAAAATGGTAACACATAAGCATGGAGAGAAATATTTCCTGACAGCCTATTCCTTTTATTTCTATTCCTTTCTTTTCGATAGAAATCAGTGAAAGTAAACATGGCTAAATAAAATATTACAATGAATCCTGTGAAAGGCTTAGTAAAACACAAAAGGAAAAGGATTTGAAAGAAACAATGTTAGTCTTTAAAAGTTGACATCATAAAAGTCATTTTTCATAAAAGTGATATAGTGTCAATAATATGCATGTGCTGGTTAATATGGTCCACAACAGATGTCTCGAAAAAGAAGAAAATCAAATTATTTTTAGAACTTATGGTGTCAGCTATCTGCAAAACACAATAACGACAAAGTCACAAAAAACTAGAGGCATTGGAAGAAAGAGCACTGATGAAAAATAAGAAGAAAAATAGACACGACAAAGTAGGTTGTGCTAATTGGGTTACTCAAGATTTAAAACCATGCAGTAACAAACATGGAGGATTATTACTGTGATTTCAGATAATCTGCTCAATAATTTTGACAATCACAATCAGCTAGACAGCTCGATTTCACAGAAGCTGAATATTAGTTATGTTACATTTAGCTTGTATCAGAAATTCCTCATGTTTGGTACTTTTTCCCCAAGTTATTTCTTGTTCTCTGCCTAAACACTTATGTCTCTTTGAAAGTAACATTTTGGCCCATCGAGGACAAAAAAATTCAAGACGTGCAACAAGCACAGATAGTTTCTTGCAACTTATGTATACATCATTTTCAACACTCATCCTCATAAAGGTAAAAATAGACACCCATCTATCTATCTATATATCTATAATTTATCTTTATGTATTTGTCTAAACACTGATTCATTTAACAGTCTACAATTTTCTCTCATCCTTTCAAGACATCCAAAAAAAATTATTTTATATGCATTAAAGTTGTATCTCATCCCTACAGCTAAACTCACTCATTTTTATCTTTTGATCTTTCGTAATTGTTTTGCCTGTTTTTCATTAATAAAATAATAAGATTATTTTTTAAAAAATAAACGAAGACAGTGTATTACTAGCACAAATTAAAAAAAAGTATAAAAATAAGAGTTGAAAAAAAATTCTTAATAATAAATGTTTAATCTTCAATCAACTCAAAATGTAAAACTTATTTTGAAAAAAGAAATACTTTTCATCAGCTTAAAGTAAGCGAATTGTCTCTTCAAATGCAAAAAAGGACATGATTTCAGACCTAAAGCAATACCGCTGTGTATCACAAATACAGAGTATTAATATGATCCATACAAGCAAACAGAAACAAACAAAATAAGAATTAAAACGTTTCAATACAGCGCAACGTTTTAGCACTCGACCATTTTTTTAGGCACATTAGAGAAAATCTTTTCAACTATTAAAACTGCCATGAGCCATGGAGTTATCACGAAAAAATCAAATAGGCATGAGAAATGACTTGTTTTCTTATGCCTTGCTCGCGTGTCAAGCTTTCGTGTCAACCTGAACATTGCGCAATTATCACCTTTCACGGATCAAACTAAGACTGCATGATCTGTCTTCTGCAAGAGTGTTTTAAAACAAGGATGAGGAGGGGCAGATAGATCCAACCCTGTTATTCTTCGCTATTTCGTAATCTCAAATATTTTTTTAGTAGTTTTTACACTAATTAGCGTTTTTATAGAAGAATTGTTTCTGACTAGATCTACATTAATTTCGCTAGGATCATTAGCATTATTCTAAAAAGTGGTAGGAGTTAGTGTGTATTTTTTTTAAACGTCAACGTCAATTTTTTTCATTTAAACTTCAATACCGGTAGATCCTCACGAAAGTCTCACATAGGCGATGCAGAGTTGCGGCATATTACTCAGCAATATTTGTCTCTTCTAATTCTCTCAAGAACTCGCCTCCGTGGAGCAATTTTAAATTGTTTCATGTTTTCGAAGTCTTTCTCAGAGTCCTATAAGGCGAAACAACTCCATATACAACGGTCATTTATTGAATTTTTAGACCTATTTGGATAAAGATCTAGTTTTGTCTCTAAATCAGCGATAGTAGGATTATTATCAATTAATATAAAATCTTTTTAATAAAGAATCGTCAAAAAGTCTTATATGTGATCTTCTACTGCTGATGCTACTACTATTATTGCTGCTGCTGGTGGTGGTGCTGCTACTACTACTACTACTACTACTACTACTACTACTACTACTACTACTACTACTACTACTACTACTACTACTACTACTACTACTACCACTACTACTACTACTACAACTACCAATACTTCTGCTACTATTACTACTCCTAGTACTACTACTACTACTACTACTACTACTACTACTACTACTACTACTACTACTACTACTACTATTACTACTACTACTACCACTGCTACTATTAATAATAATGATAAGAAGAAGAAGAAGAAGAAGAAGAAGAAGAAGAAGAAGAAGAAGAAGAAGAAGAAGAAGAAGAAGAAGAAGAAGAAGAAGAAGAAGAAGATTTATTATAATTATGAATAAAAAGTAAAAGAAGAATAAGCGTGAAAAGAACAAGAACAAGAAAAATAGGGGAAAGAACAAAAAGAACTCTTAAATATTACTAAATTCATCAATGTTAATACTTAATTAATGTTGGGGAGTAAAAATATTTCATAATACATTTATGCAATTTAATATAGAAATAAGAAGTGTAGTCTATTGATAATAACCTGCCTTGATCTCACGAGTCTCTCCTTGAGGCTATTTATTAACGGGGTCATCATCCTCTTTCATCTACAAGGGCAAAAAGACCTGAAAAAAAAATCCTACTGGCAATATCTTTATCATCTTTTTATCTATCAGTCTGAATATTTCCATTAGCTTTTCCTCGATAATTGAAATTTACTTTAAAAGCGCTATAAATTTTTAGTTTTTATACCGTGATTTACCACATCGTCTCTTTAGCTAGGTATTTCTGACTGGGCAAATATTGGGTAGAATATGTTAGCGCAAATTTTCACCGCCATTTGAAGTATTTCTCACAAAGTAGCAAATGTAGGTTTTAATTTGTTTCATGACTTAATCGATGATGAGATGGAATAAGATCCGGTCTCGAACTTTCTTTTTTTTTTTTTTAAATTTTAATTGAATTTTTTACTCATTAAATTTCATTGAATATTGAACACAAAAATTTCATTTTTTTTAGATTTCTTTTAAATTAATGAGTTCCTTAAAAAAGGGGGAAAATATGAATGAACACATTTTGATCTCATGAGGTGAACAATTATTTTCATCAAGAGTTGTCATGAGCCTCTACGAGCTAAGAACGGCGGAGATCTACGTTCATTGATTTTCTTGAGGACTTACAATCTTGTCCTTCCAAATTCGCGACGAGCAATGCCCTTTTTTGACAGTAATGATCTTTTGAAGATCTCGTGAAGGTCCCTGGAGTGTTCGTGGCGCCATATTATGGCTCAGTGAGTAGACTGCGAGCATCCGGCGCTGGCGACCCGTTCCATCAAATCAACGCCACCCCTTGCCTGGCACAAAGCACCAGTCCTGTCTCCATATAAGACGCTTCGTAAAACTCAGGTGACGCTGTGCATTTCAAAGATACCATTTGAGTATCTCGATAGGTGCAATACCAAATCTTTACAGTTTCCATATAAGTATTTTGAAGAATGTAAGGTAATCTGTTGGATAGTTCGTCTCCAAATATATTTTATGTCACCCAAGCCTTGCCGTCTACTCTAAGAAATTATGTGTGTGTGTGTGTGTGTGAGTATATATATATATATATATATATATATATATATATATCAGGTAGTATCAGGACAACAGTCTCCTCATATGCTTGTATGTAGTGACCAAAAATCATTATGAAGATTTTTTTGTGCTTTGATATAATAGATGGATTCAAGTAAGCTTCTTAATAGATCGTAACATAAACCATAGGCCTACTTATGCTATATTTACACAATAATCTTCATTGATCTACTTAGATTTCGCAATTCTTGATAGCTGATCATCTTGTAAAAAATCGGACTGTAAAACGCTATTGAAACCAGATGCTTATGGAAAACCCTACTTTCACGATATTAGTTACATAGCACGAGAAGGTAACATACATAATGGAAGAGATGCATTGCCAATAGAGCTAAATTCACCTATGTTTTTACCCTTCTTGCGTGCTAATAATTCGCCATTCCACAATGCAATAAACCTAAATCTAGAATGTCTTCTCTTATTAAAATGGAATTGTAGTTTTTATGCCCGCACCTTTAGTTTACTTGTGTTTAGAATATTGATAAAAATAAGTACATGTATATTGATAATACTGTATATGTCTTTGTATGAAATTCTATAAGAGAGAGAGAGAGAGAGAGAGAGAGAGAGAGAGAGAGAGAGAGAGAGAGAGAGATACTTAGAAACATATGAGAATTTGAAGAAGTTTCTATAAAATGAAAAAGTGTTAATATAAAATGAATTGACAATATAATATAATTTATGAATGAAAATATTGAATAGAACAGTAGAAAAATAATCAATTCAAAAGACACGTTTGTAAACGAATTACTGCATCATTAATCCTATAAAGTTTACTGTAGGCTTTAAATTTTGCAGTGGATTAATGAAACGTGGGAACTGTTATAGCATGTGGTTGAACTTAGATAAGTATAGTTACCCTGCATGGTAATAAATGACAACAAATTATAGCACGTAACAACTTTACAATAAACTGTTGAGGGAATATAAAGATGAGTGGTTATATCCAGCATCCATTCCAAGTTATGCATTTTTTTTTTATTAAAAAATATTTCTGCGCTGACAAAAACGCCAGATGATGTCATCCAGCTGCCAAACCGATCTTAGTTCAATCAGCAAAAGCAGACAACATCAACGGAGGCAGACAAAAGATAAACGCAGAGCTTAGCGACAAACACATCACTCATTGTGACAGTAAGTCCCCTTTGCTGAAATTATAATTCTAGGAAAAAGTAATCCAAATAAATCTTTGGCTGAATTCTAGTAGTAAGCTTTATGTTGAACATTTTAAAAGTTATGGTGGCAGGCTAAATTCTGATAAAAAAAAAATAAACGTTAGTGTGCATTTCATTTAAAAACTAAGGTTAAGAATCTATAAATTTTAAATCTCATTCCCGCGGCATATAGTTTCCTTAGAAAACACTTATCTCTATACTATATAATTATCTTAAAAGCGGGCATTTATGCAGTAATAATATTCTGTGCAATATACAGAAAAAAGATTCACATATTGAGTCTTAGATCGACAGATCGTTCTAAAAACTAGCCAGACAATTTAACTTTGTATCAGTCTGTCAGCTGAACATTCCTGCTCCTCTGTTATGTCTTCATTCATACCAATATAACCAGTATAAAGTATATGCGTTACTCAATATTATCCACTTTGCCGTATTTGGCTCAATTTATCCTATGGCATGGACAGGGATAAAATGAGGTCTAGGTTATAATAATAAAAAATTTTAAAACTTGAAACCTTTAAATCATTTTTCACAGTGCAGATAAATTAAGAAATAATATTTTTTTTTCCAAATCTTTATCGAGCACATGTGCATGAACTATTGGGAATGGGATGTGTTTTAGATACCAGAAAATGTATTTCTCAATTCTTCAAGCGATATGAATAAAAAAGTGGTATTTGCGTCAGAGACATGTATTGTGCTCTTTTACCAACCTTTTGTAAGTTTCAATTTACACTGACACCAATTATGCTCTTGGCCATCTGTTTTTGTGTTCTCCTCTCTTATTCACCATATTCCCTTCAGACTTAAAGATATATTTTTCATGTAATTTAATCCTCAGTTCTTTAGCCACTCATCCATAATACAGGATATTGTTTCCCACAAGGCTTCATGACACTTAATGAACAAACGATGTAACTGGTTCGTCTGCTATAACTTTCAGCAGTGATTAAGCTTCTCTTTTTCATCCTCTTTCAATAGCAAAGTGCATAGAGAAGAAGAGCATCTTTTCAGGATGTTGGATGTAATAATAATTAATGTCAAGAAGTGATATAAATAACCCCTTGGAGGAAGTAATAGGCTTCAAAACAACATATGTTTACAGATTTTACTCGATAAGCTTACAGCTGAAAGTATATTATTCATATATTTTCATAAATTTGACATTTCTCAAGACTCAAGGCGAGAAAAATAAAAAAAATATTGTTATAAGTTTATTCTATCAAATTAGCAGCGATAAATGGGAAAGATTTGGGAGGGAAAAGCAAGATTTATCTTTCTTTTTTAAGAATCGGAACATCTAGATTTACGTTCGCGTTTGAAATGGATGAATTAATTCACCCTAAAAGACTAAAATCAAATCAGAGCGAGAGGTAAAACAAAATAAGTTATATCGACTTTCTGCGTGACAAAAGGTTTTCAAGAAGATCTGATGAAGCGATTTGCAACCATTATTTACTAAACAAGAAAACGTTTTGACAGTTACCTGACTGGATTACTCATGGTTTTAAGTTCGTAATGTGATCATTGGAGGTTGAATTTCAACCACAAATCATCATTATATTGTCCTGGGGAAATGAACTTTACCTCAGTCCATCCATGAATTTTTTTAGAATGATTATTGAGCCACTATGACACAGAGCTAGGGTTATTATGGAATTCTAGCATCCCAAGTTCGTTATACTGGTAAGACAACTGTAGGATATTCCTAACTTAAGGAAAAAAAGGTTTGTCATTTGTGTTTTGTTTTGTTGCAATCTTCTTGCAGGTAACTCTAAATTCATAATTTCTCTTTAAACAGAGGAACATTTACTCATGCGCTGTGAATAGAGGAGAAATAATGTAATGTCACAGCTAGTTCCAAATAGCCCGTGACTTTGACGTGTGATCCGCAAATCACACCAAAGATTTAGTGTTTTTTAGACATCGCAACCAGTCCGTGAAGCCTTTTAATCTATCATTATTCGAAAAGGAAGTGGGCGTTCTATGAGGCTCTTAAGAAATATATGCACATAATTTCGAAAGAAGTTGACGTTAGTGCAACATTCTCTTATACAGGCATGCTTTTAAACAAAATCACTTCCACTTGTTTTTGTGCATCTAGTGAGTCGCCTGTTGTCAAGGCCCATCCAAAGTTAGAGGTTGGTTGTTGTTGTTGTTGTTATTATTATTATTATTGTTATTATTATTATTATTATTATTATTATTATTATTATTATTATTATTATTATTATTTTTAGGGGAGGGCGGGGCTAAAAGTCAGTTTTTGAACATTCATTCCTATAAAACAAAAAATTATCTGAATTCGAAAAAAAATGTTATACCATTTAATCAACAATTAATTTGGTAAAATCGCATTAATTTTTCAAACAGAACAGAAAATATTTTCATGTAAAAAAATTGGAGTTATTTAAAAGTGTTCAGAAAGTGACTTTTTACCCCGAGTCGGGGTAAAAAGTCATTTAGCTGGGGGAAAAAGTCACTCTACAGAAGTTTTAAAGGTGAAAATGTCCCCAGTGCGTTTTGTGCCTCCGCTGGATGGCTTAGGCAGCTTGTAAAGAACATCAGTCAATGGTACTTCTGATGCATTAACTTTTTTCTGGGAAATAAAAAAGCATTTGTCCTTTTTTTGATGGTTCTCATTTTAAAGATAAAACATCAACTGTTGAACTTTCTATGTCAACGCTTTCAACTTGCCCAATGTAATATTGGGTGGTTTTTGTTTTTTTTGCAATCAAATTTAACCAAAACATAATCTCCTTCTTTTAATTCTTCTAACTTTAGATCTTTGACACTTTCATTTTCATCGGCTTGATCCCCCTGTTTAGAACACATTGAAATGTCACTACTATCGTCTCAAATAATTTGATTATCGTCATTGTCACTATCCGAATCTGAGGAGGATTCCAAAACAAGATCTAGTCTCCGTTTCGCTTTTGGTTTTCGTTTTGCCTTGGCATCTTCCAATATCGTTTTCACTATAAATGAGCGAATTTCCTGCTTTTCTTTTTAATTGCCCAGGTTCACGTGGAGCTGCTTGCGTGAAAGGGCGGATTTCTTCTGGCGATTTTGCGCTGGGTGCATTTGAATTGGTTGACTAAGAAGATTGTTTTGAAGCAGGTGTAATGCCAGAGGTAGATGCACTTGGCGCATCCTTAGCAGCTGGAGTTTCTTGTCCTTCTTCACAGGAGACTTGAGGATGACTCTGACCCACGCGTTCTTCAATGGGCATTGGACGGTCGACCGAGAAAGACGGATTTGTCATCTGGTATGGCATGCCTGTCTAAAGGGAAAATGCCAGTGCTTCGAAAACCAGAAATTATGTTTTCAGAAACAACACCTTTTTCGAAAGCATAGCTGATAAGTTTGGGTAATGAGTGTATTGTCATTGTATTCCCAGCATTCAAGGGGTTCCTTAACCAGCTATCTGCTCCTTGGTTATAATAGGTTTTGAATGGGCCGTAAACACTTTTGTCGAGGGGTTGAAGCTCATGGGAGCAATGTGGTGGGAATGACAGTAGGGTAATATTACTTGATTTGCAGAAGTCGATGGCTTCAAGACTGATGTGCGAAGCATGGTTGTCAAGAAGCAAGAGGACTGGCTTCTCTTCATTTGGTCTGGAGTATTTAAAAAAATGATTCAAGAAAGAAAAGAAGTTTTCGGCGGTCATCCATCCTGATGCTTTTGGGTGACTTTCACTGCACTGCCAGTAGGTAGGTTTTCTTGCTACACATCAAGGGTGCGCACTCTTGGGAAGACACAAAATGGCGGTATCCTGTTGCCGATAGCGTTGACGGAACAACAAACAGTAAAAAGAGCACCTCTTTCCTGGGACACCACAGATCCTACTCTCTTTGACCCAGTCTCTGCGATTTGTTTAGTTGGCCTCTAAACGGTTGTGACACCCGTTTCAT
This sequence comes from Elysia crispata, assembly GCA_033675545.1. NCBI lineage: Eukaryota > Metazoa > Mollusca > Gastropoda > Plakobranchidae > Elysia > Elysia crispata. Next base: position 948,577 of record JAWDGP010006989.1, read on the forward strand.
CACAATTATAGATGAGGTCTGGTGTGAATGATTTCTCTTCCATCACTGTTGACAAGTTGTCATAAAAACTGTTTACATTGTGCTTGTTAAAGCATGCCATCCTTTGCAACGAAGTTGCTTCAGGAGTGCTCAAACTAATCATGGGGTGTCTTTTCATGAAGCGTTCGGCCCAGTCCTCACCCGCCATTTCATTTTCTGTCCAGGATGGTGGCACATTTATATCGTTTGCAATGGCACATTTATACGTTAGACGTCGCATTTCAACTAGAGTGAGTCCATAAAAGATCTTGGAAGCTTTAATTGAGTATTGCACCAGATCATTATCAATTTCATCAGTCAAAACTTTTCTGTGTGAAGAGTACCCGAAGGAAGCTTTCTCTAAATGTCCATCTTTTTGTTTTATTTGGACATAACGTTTCAATGTGTTATAATTAAGTCTAAAATCCCTGGCTGTTGGCTTGACTTTTGCTCCGCCAATCACCAGTTCTACGGCTGCCATCATAGTTTCTCTACGGAAGGTCCCACGATCAGTTTTCTTCTTGCAGTTCCTCATCATGAACAAGCAGTATCTGAAATATAGAAATTAAAGAGAAAGCCATAAGCATCTAACAGTACAGTGTATTGAAAAGTACCATGACTGTACGAGACAATTTTTAAAAACATTTCAACATAGGGAACGCGCTGTGGTGGTGGTAGTTGTTTTGGTTTTGGCGATGCGTGGGCGTATTGCTTGGGAGAGGGAGGAGTAGAGGACGCTAGCAAGTGTGATGTCTGGGTAAGGGAAGATGCTGTAGTTCGTGATTAATAGGGTTTATTGTTGATGTAGATATTTTCTGTTATGAGTTTAAAGGCTTTTTTTTTAGCCATAAAACTTGATTATGAGATGATTATAGCCCATCCTGATGTCTGGGGTAAATAGTCACTCTTCTGAAAAGCGTGACATTTTACCCCGTCAAAAAGTGACTTCTTGCCCCTAGTGGCATTTTTTTAAAACATCACATGGTTTACCATAGTTAACGAAGTAAAGCTTAAATCGAATGGTAAACATAGTTAATACAAACGTTAGGTATCTGTACTTTATAAAAATAATGAAAATTGTTTTTTACCTGAATGAAAAAGGCGATTTCCAGATCAGTTTCAAATTTACATGGAGGTATGAACTTTCGATTCTGGCAGATTTCTCTCAAATGAATTAGATCTCCCCTAACTTTTTGTGGAAAGTTGAGTGATTCTAAACGACGAAACAAACCATTTATTTTAGTTGTAGCTATTTTGGTTTTGCAAAAACAGCAAAAGTGACTTTTAACCAGGGTGACTTTTAGCCCCGTCTTCCCCTAATATTATTATTATTATTATTATTATTATTATTATTATTATTATTATTATTATTATTATTATTATTATTATTATTATTATTATTATTATTATTATTATTATTATTATTATTATTATTATTATTATTATTATTATTATTATTATTATTATTATTATTATTATTATTATTATCATTATCATTATCATTATTACTATTATTACTATTATTACTATTATTATTATTATTATTATTATTATTATTATTATTATTATTATTATTATTATTATCACTATCATTATCATTCTTCTTATTATTATTATTATAATTATTATTATTATTGTTACTATTATTATTATTACTATTATTATTATTATCTTTATTGTAATATTATTATATATTTATTTTGTTTGTCTTTTGCGCCCTTTCTGAGGTTGGCTCATAATGAGCTTTGATAAGTTCAGCGACGCTAAAATCGAACCCGATCGCCAGCACATCTTATTTCAAGGGAGATAACCAGGAAAATACCTCCACAGCTGAGTAGACCTTCGTGTCATGCATAAGAAATATATACATATATATATATTTATATATAAATATATATATATATATATATGTGTGTGTGTGTGTGTTTGTGTGTATGTATGTATAAGTCTGTGCATGTGTGTCAATAAAAAAGCCTCAATGGAGCGTACTTTTCTTTATTAATCCAGACTTGGATAAACCATCAAAACCACCGCCTTGCATTCCAAAATTAAGGAAATTACAAGACGAGCTAGTTTACTTAATAAAAAGCATAAATTTCAGGTAAACCAAAAACAATTTCCGGAACAAACTCGAATTTGATATAAACAAAACCAAGGAAGACAGCCCCTCTTCATTTCTTTGAAACAAAACAAATAATTTTTAAAGCTTAAAAAAAGAATTGTGAGAAACTCTAATCACTATAAGCATATAAAACGAGTATAAAAAGTGAATCGAAGTCCATCCAGAACCACTGCACCTGAAGGGATAAAATTGTATGTCCCTTTAAAGAAAATGTCTCCTTAATGGTGAAGTTTACCAGATCACAGTGGAGAAAAGATGGAGAAAAAGTTCAAAAGTGATAGACAGTTATGTAGGAATTAAGAAAATGAATTTGAAGTAGATATAATCAACACAATGCAGCTTCAGATTCGAACACTAACAATTTGAAAGCTGTCTTAGTGAACATTGAATTATATGAAAATTACAAGAGTCCTTGATAAAATACACCATCCCGTGGGAAAGTTATAAACAACTCGAAGTCCTATTCAACAATTACAAAAATGCGATCTGTGTATAGCGGAAATAGTTTTATTATTCTTACGGAAAAGCCAAACCAGAACCAAATAAATAAAAGGTTCTTTTAATGTCGGCATCGTAAGAAACATCTGCTTGAAAATGTGCGCTGGAAAAAAAAACGATTCGCCTGATGAAAGGAAACTTGAAAAACTTGTGTTTCTAATTAAAATTTTTATTTATATACTTTGCCAGTGTAAAACTGACAGAAAGAATAAGAGAGAGAGAGAGAGAGAGAGAGAGAGAGAGAGAGAGAGAGAGAGAGAGAGAGAGAGAGAGAGAGAGAGAGAGAGAGACAGAGAGAGAGACAGAGAGACAGACAGAGAGACAGAGAGACAGAGAGAGAGATATTTCGAGAAGATTCAACGATTTGGAACACATCTCGTATGTCTAACAAAGTGTGGGAAATAGAGGAAGAGAAAAATAACGGCGATGTTCAAGCCTGAAGTTTTAATCTTTTTTTTTTTTTTTTGGATTGATTCTTCCTCTCGTCTTTGATGAATCAATGTTACCAGGTTAACTTCGTACTTAAGTAACATTTTAGATAATAACCATAATTGTGCGGTATGTGAAGGCCGTTGAAGAGAGAGATTTCCTGGGTTTTTTTGTATGTGCATGACGTACACAAAATGGTGATATGTGGCTTTTGTTATATCAAAGACCCTGTTAGGCTCCGCAAAACGATAAGATAAGGCTTTAAACTCACCTCCCGAAGGTGTGGGCTCGAACTTAGCAAGAGAATCCCTGCGGATATCAAAGCGGACGCTCAAACCAAACAGTCACTGGCGTTTCTCTGTCAGAGTTTCAAAGCTTCGTAGCAATTAAGTGACAATAGCAAAGAATAACTCAAATAACAACAACAGCCAAAAAAAAAACGACAACAATAATTTTGAAACAGTAGTAGTAGTAGTAGTAGTAGTAGTAGTAGTAGTAGTAGTAGTAGTAGTAGTAGTAGTAGTAGTAGTAGTAGTAGTAGTAGTAGTAGTAGCAGTAGAAGAAGAAGAAGAAGAAGTAGTAGTAGTAGTAGTAGAAGAAGAAGAAGAAGTAGTAGTAGTAGTAGTAGTAGTAGTAGTAGTAGTAGTAGTAGTAGTAGTAGTAGTAGTAGTAGTAGTAGTAGTAGTAGTAGTAGTAGTTGTGGTAATAGTAGTAGTAGTAGTAGTAGCAGTAGTAGTTGTAGTAGTAGTAGTAGTAGTGATAGTATTTGAAGTAGTTGTAATAGTAGCAGTAGTAGTAGTAGTAGTAGTAGTAGTAGTAGTAGTAGTAGTAGTAGTAGTAGTAGTAGTAGTAGTAGTAGTAGTAGTAATAGTAGTAGTAGTAGTAGTAGTAGTAGTAGAAGTATAATAAGAAGAAGAAGAAGAAGAAGTAGTAGTAGTAGTAGTAGTAGTAGTAGTAGTAGTAGTAGTAGTAGTAGTAGTAGTAGTAGTAGTAGTAGTAGTAGTAGTAGTAGTAGTAGTGGTGGTGGTGGTGGTGGTGGTGGTAGCAGAAGCAGCAATTATGTTGCTTTCAAGAGGCGTAAAAGTCTCTTTAAGTGGGATTATTGCCGATGGACATTTCTTAATCGTTACTTTATCATTATATTATCATTTCTTTTTTCTAAAATTTAAGATTTTTTCATACCCATGTAAGAAGACTTGGGATTCCTGCAAAGTGAAAAGCGGCACACTGCCTTTCGTAAATTCAGGGTTGCGCAATGATAATGAACTATAAAAAGATTTATTAATAGGTTTGGATTCTACAAAATTAGCCAACTGTTTTTATTATAATCTCGTAGCCCTTCACATTTAGTAAGGTTTCGGGGAATTCCGTATTATAGATCGGCTCATCACGACTTAAGTATGATTAAATTCTTAATGAATGACTTTAGCAAAGCTATTTTACCCCGCACTAAATTAAAACTCTTTAGAAAGTACATAATCAACACAACTAAGTGTAATTTTCACATTTTTTTCCATATAGCAATTTTTTAAACCAAATAAGAATTAATTTCGGAATTCGTTAGTGAAGCCATACTGGTCATTTGTCTTTTTCGCTAAAAATGTGCCAAATGTAATAATGATTATTGTCTGAAATTAAAAGTAAGATGATGGACTGACTCTCTTGGTGAATATGTTTTCGGTAAAAAACTAACAATCTTTTTTTATTCAAGCATTCTTTCTTCTTTGCCATCCATCTCACTACCTCTCTCTCTCTCTCTCTCTCTCTCTCTCTCTCTCTCTCTCTCTCTCTCTCTCTCTCTCTCTCTCTCTCTCTCTCTCTCTCTCTCTCTCTCTCACTCTCTCAATTATTTACACTATCCCTCTTAAGCTGCATGTGAAAACCAGTTATAGTCTTTATCTAAACAAAAAAACTTTTTAGAAATCATCAATCGTGATCGTTTTATTGTTTGTTTGTTTTTGTTTTGTTTTTGTTTTTGTTTTTGTTTTTTAACATTTTTCTCTATTGTGGCCTGGACGCTGTCAAATTTTCACAAACCGCCTGTAACAAAAGTATATGTGTGATATTTGACTTTCCTCAGCTACATGTAGTTGCAATCATAAAGTCTGCTCATTAAAGCAGTAGGAGAAGAAATTATAGAAATACAAGTGGTGCCCATGGAGGAGGAAGCAGATTTAAGATAGTTGTTGAGTTTGTAATAGTAGTAGTAGTAGTAGTAGTAGTAGTAGTAGTAGTAGTAGTAGTAGTAGTAGTAGTAGTAGTAGCAGTGGTAATGGTAGTAGTAGTAGTAGTAGTAGTAGTAGTAGTAGTAGTAGTAGTAGTAGTAGTAGTAGTAGTAGTAGTAGTAGTAGTAGTAGCAGTAGTAATGGTAGTAGTAGTAGTCATAGTAGTAGTAGTAGTAGTAGTAGCAGCAGCAGCAGCAGTAGTAGTAGTAGTAGTAGTAGTAGTAGTAGTAGTAGTAGTAGTAGTAGGAGTAGTAGGAAAAGTAGGAGTAGTAGTAGTAGTAGTAGTAGTAATTAGTAGTAGTTTTGTAGTAGTAGTAGTAGTAGTAGTAGAAGTAGCAGCAACAGCTGCAGCAGCGGTAGCAGCAGCAGTAGTAGTAGTAGTAGTAGTAGTAGTCGTATATAGTAGCAGTCGTAGTAGTCGTAGTAGTCGTACCAGTAGTAGCAGTCGTAGTAGTAGTAGTAGTAGTAGTAGTAGTAGTAGCATCAGCAGCAGCAGTAGTAGTAGTAGTAGTACTAGTAGTAGTAGTAGCAGTAGTAGTAGTAGTAGTAGCAGTGGTAGTAGTAGCAGCAGTAGTAGCAGCAGCAGCTGCAGCAGCAGCAGCTGCAGCAGCAGCAGCAGTAGTAGTAGTAGTAGTAGTAGTAGTAGTAGTAGTAGTAGTAGTAGTAGTAGTAGTAGTAGTAGTAGTAGTAGTAGTAGTAGTAGTAGTAGTAGTAGTAGTAGTAGTAGTAGTAGTAGTAGTAGTAGTAGTAGCAGTAGTAGTAGTAGTAGTAGTAGTCGTAGTAGTCGTAGTAGTAGTAGTAGTAGTAGTAGTAGTAGTAGTAGTAGTAGTAGTAGTAGTAGTAGTAGTAGTAGTAGTAGTAGTAGTAGTAGTAGTAGTAGTAGTAGTAGTAGTAGTAGTAGTAGTCGTATATAGTAGTAGTCGTAGTAGTCGTAGTAGTAGTAGTAGTAGTAGTAGTAGTAGTAGTAGTAGTAGTAGTAGTAGTAGTAGTAGTAGTAGTAGTAGTAGTAGTAGTAGTAGTAGTAGTAGTCGTGCAAGTAGTGGTAGTGGTGGTGAAAGTAGTAGTTGTGGAAGAAGTAGTTAGTGGTGGTAGAAGTAGTGGTACTAACAGTAGAAGTTATATATTTGATGGCGATGTTGATGTTGGTATTACAACAACAGTAACTACTCGATCTTATTTGTAATACCATCTCGCAGTAATAGAAAGAAAAAAAAACGAATGAGTGAAAGAAGCAGAAAGAGGAGGGAAAGAATACGAAATTTAAACAAGAATATGAGATGAGAAAAATACGAAAAGGGAAAATTAATGAAGAAATAGATAGTGCGTGATATTAAAGCAAATTATTGTTAATTGGATTATAAACTTATCGTGTTTATAAAAAATATTAATAACAAACAAGTAAACAATTCCTTAGAAAACTGGATAATGATAAAATTCAAATGAAATCGATCAGTAGATAAACAAATAAAAATAAATACCTGCCCGCCTATCATAGTAGGCTTACTACCGTACTGACTTCTTTCCGACTCCTCATCAAACAATGAACCCAACAGGGTACGTTAATGCGGGTTTTTATTCACCTCTGGGGTAAAATAATTTTATAGCTCAGGTTATGTATTAAGCACATTCCGGTGTTTTCCTAATGCAATACCACTTTAAGTGGGCAAAGTATAGTAGCTTTCTTTGTGGTTTTGCATTTTTTCCTATTCTTTTTTCCCTGTTCTGGATTTTTGCTTTTTATTTTTTTTTTAATCGTTGTTTTGTTTTGTTGGTATGGTCATTGTTTAGCTCGCTCGCCACATTACGATATCTCTTATATGCATGTAGTACATAAAATATGACTCCTCATAAAGCAGGACATGAAGTATAAGATACAGCAACGAGTTTGAATTAATCGTTATGAACCCGCACGACAGAGTCCCTGAAGATTTTAAAGAGGGAGTTATGCATCACAGTTTGTGGCTCTCCTTCTGTGCCGCTTTATTAGAAAGACTTGCGAAGGTAGTAGTCAATAATTCAGTTGATCAAAACAGTAGGATTTCATCATAAGTACAAATCACTCTATTATTGCGTATGCCAAGTTTTCAAACAATGAATACATAGAACACTAAGCAACCCTATATAGTATAATAAATTATATTGAAATTTTCAAATAAGCCCAGAGATCTGTCGAATCTATTAAGTGTAACCTGGCATGCATTCTAGATAAAACCGTTTGAATCTCCCGGTCTCCGTATAGATTCTCTGAACCTAAGCCTCTGCCATTTGATAAAAGTTTGATTAGATTGGGTTTTAAGTAATTACCTGAACTCGTGGACGGTATGTGTTGAATTTTTTTGTACTAGATTGAATGAAACATGACAGTTCATTTGAAATGAGTCTTAGTTTTCGAAATTAGGCATCCCTAGTGAAAAATAAAAGTTCCAAGAGTTTCTCCACGCTCTCAAAAGCAGACTTGCATATCTTTGTGAGAAAACAATGCAGCCTCTTCCTGGAACTTGATTAATATGGTGAATTCCCTCGAATTTTTTTTTAATCGAAAGGTAGGCGTATACAACATGAAACACGACTAATGTTTTTCCTGTAATTTATAAGAATAAAATAGGATTTAACAAATTACTTAATTAACTCGGAAAGAAAGTAAAGATACCTGGACACGCTAGAAGTTGTTTAGAATGTGAAAGCCGCATGATCGATAATAAATGAGAATCTAGCTTCCGGTATTTCCCCATTATTGGGTTCGATAAAAGGTCGATTCATTACATTTTAAGTGAGTCAACTTAGACCGTAGATATGTGATAACATTAGAGGTATGTAACTATGGATTATCAGGCATTCAAGCAGACAGGTAGAGTGATATAGAAGTAGTCAAGCAGACTGGTAGAGCGATAGAGAGGTAGTCAAGCAGACAGGTAGAGTGATAGAGAGATAGTCAAGCAGACTGGTAGAGCGATAGAGAGGTAGTCAAGCAGACAGGTAGAGTGATAGAAAGGCAGTCAAGCAGACAGATAGAGTGATAGAGAGGCAATCAAGCAGGCAGATAGAGTGATAGAGAGGCAGTCAAGCAGATAGGTAGAGTGATAGAGAGGTAGTCAAGCAGACTGGTAGAGCGATAGAGAGGTAGTCAAGCAGACAGGTGGAGTGATAGCGAGGCAGTCAAGCAAACAGGTGGAGTGATAGAGAGGCAGTCAAGTAGACAGGTAGAGTGATAGAGGGGTAGTCAGACAGAAAATTAAAGTAAAGAGAGGCAGTGAGATATAAAGAAACACAGATATGTACAGAGAAAGATGCAGTGAGTCAGACAGAATGGCATTTTATATGTGTCAACAAACTAATAACCAATTTTCGAGAAAATGAAACAATTCAATGGTCCTGACAGCGGAAACAGAATTATTCAGACGAACAGACTAATCAACCATATTCCTTTACGACAGATGCATTGACTGACAGACAGACAATCAGAAACACAGGCATATTTGGATAGGAAGGCAGGAATTGACATAAATGAAAAGTGTCGAGAAAATATTTAGATTTCTGAGTGAGACATTTGCTTTGTTAAACAATTAAGAACCATCAATCACCAAACAACATGAACGCTTCTGAAACCTTGAAGAGGTCACAATGTTGACAGTTTCTTTGTTTTTCCCTTTTCTTAGGCCTGTATACAATATGTAAACTAATGAATTTGTAAGGTCATACAACTTGTAAAAGATTTGATGCACAGTTATGATCATGAACAGATGTATTTGTCAACTTTGTGTTACCAACTTTTCTTCAAGACTTGCCGGTATTACTATAAATGCTTTAGAGTAATGTGTGTCATTTCCATTTTTTTTTTTATATATATATATTTTTGTCCTTTTCACAAATTTTGAACAATGAATTATGCCTCAAAGTCGAGACGATTTAATACCAGCAAAAAAAAAAAAAAGGAAAACAAAAGTAGTGAGATTCATAAAAACAGGAAAAGAACAATAAAGAAATAGAGGCTCAAGTACGTCTTTTCTGTTACTTAAGCGGACACTTGTATCATCAACAGTCCTTAACGGGGAATCCGGGTTTAAGCACCCTCATTTCTATGACTCACCGAGCGCTGCCTGATCTAGTCATCCGGGTCTGTCTTCACCACGCCTCATTTCTCCATTTGATAGAACAATGAAACTTTCAATTTCAAACATTAGGCTAAGCTAGTTTGTGTATTGCAGTCTGAACCCTAGATAAGTGAGATCGAATTTGGGCCCGCTTGAATCTTTCTAACTTATTTTGCCGTGGTTTATTTAAAGATGATCGAAGTAATTAAAAAAAAAAGAAATGATCTTTGAATATGACGAAAGTATAGGAGGGTATGGCAAATCAATGTTGTTTCAAGAAGATACACAGCCAAAAGCACACAGATTGGCCAACAAACGCTCATAAAAAAGAGGGCATCAAGAGTAAGACTTGTATCAACACCAGCAAAAAAACTTTATAAAGTCACTAAATTACGGAAAGGAAAATGAAAATGTAGAATGGCAAATTTGAAAAGGTAGTCTTTGATCGAGAGAGAGAGAGAGACAGAGAGAGAGAGAGAGAGAGAGAGAGAGAGAGAGAGAGAGAGAGAGAGAGAGAGAGAGACAAACAGACAGACAGACAGACAGACAGACAGACAGACAGACTGACAGAGAGACAGAGAGAGAGGGAAAAGGGGGTGGGGGAGTGAGGGAAGGAGAGAGAGAGTGAGGGAGGGAGAGAGAGAGAGAAAGAGAGAGAGTGTGAGTGAGAGAGAGTGAGGGAGGGAGGAACAGAGTGAGGGAGGGAGAGAGAGAGAGAGAGAGAGAGAGAGAGAGAGAGAGAAAGACAGAGACAGAGACAGAGACAGACAGACAGAGAAAGACTTTATAACAGAGAAGTCAAACAAACGACGATAAAGCCTAAATAGACCAAATTTTCTCGGCAAGGATTCGGTTCGATCCGGGCCAATATCTTTTGTTTTTTCCTGTATTTTTACACCTTTCATTCTTTTTGTTGATCTCGATATATATCCAGATTTGTAATTGCCCCTGCTTTTCAGATTGAGAGGTAGATGGATAGACAGACACACCGACACATTCAAAGAGACAGACAGGAAAACACAGCAAGAAAAAAAGGTTGGTGGGAACCAGACATCGCTAGATTCAGATCGAAAAGGAAATAAACTGTAATCAAATTGACATTTCAACACACTACCATCCCGAAAAGAAAGTAAACAGAAACTAATAGTTGCAAAATTCCTGAACAATGTCGTTGTAAAAACATACGCCAAGTTGATAACAACGCTGCCTAAAAGTTGTTCTCTAAGCTATATGAGTGTTAAAATCATAGGTACAGCTGTGCCAAGAGTAGGCTAAAATTGTGTATCATGTGGAGAGCCATTTTTTATTTCTTTTAGTGCTGACATTTCAGAGGAGGTAATCTAAGATGGTACACCTGTTGTAGGCCTGTTGCAACGCAATTTATATTGTTATGAAATTAGGGAGTGTTTAGAAAAAAAAATATAATTAGTGTAGAATTATGTGTCAGCGGTGGAGAACATTGATCGGCCCCGCATAATTTGAAACAAACATAGCTTCGTCGTAGCTGGCTTATTTTCTGTGGTTTATCGTACATGTATTAAGTTGAATCTTGCTCAGGCATAGATGTCTAAAACTGGTTGATTAAAATCTATAGGGGTTAAAGCTATAATCATTATTGTCTGAAGCTTCATTTCAGTTAGAATCATATTCAAGTCTGATCTAGGATCTCTCTGTCATAACCACACTTTCTTCATGAGAGTTACACAATATCTCACATGACATCGATGTATGCCATTGCTCAAGTCTCTAGGATTTTAACACTGCCCTGACTATCTGAATCCTAAAAACATAACTGACCAGATCAAACATCAAAAACAACTTAAGCTCGCCATGCTTTCCCTTAAAAGATGGTTTTGTAAATTTTAACAAACCTCTAGTATTTGTAAGGTCATTTCTGCAGAAAAGTGAGGAAAAATTAAGAACTTGAAAGACATGTTATAAAAATACACCTTCAGCTGTTTTAATTTTCAGAATCTCGTGATTTAGGCCTATCTGAATTACATGCATGCATTGGCTATCTAGATGTTTCTATTTATAGGTC
>JAWDGP010006989.1:962500-985000 GCA_033675545.1 Elysia crispata
AATAGATACCTGCGGGTCGGGTTGAGTCTGGGTGCGACAAGATGAAGGAAAACCCCGCTATAATAATAATAATAATAATAATAATAATAATAATAATAATAATAATAATAATAATAATAATAATAATAATAATGATGACGATGATGATGATGATGATGATGATTACTAGTAGTAGTAGTAGTAGTAGTAGTAGTAGTAGTAGTAGTAGTAGTAGTGGTGGTGGTGGTGGTAGTAGTAGTAGTAGTAGTAGTAGTAGTAGTAGTAGTAGTAGTAGTAGTAGTAGTAGTAGTAGTAGTAGTAGTAGTAGTAATTGTAGCAGCAGCAGCAGCAACAGCAGCTTTTTCTATTATTATTATTATTATTATTATTATTATTATTATTATTATTATTATTATTATTATTATTATTGTTGTTGTTGTTGTTGTTGTTGTTGTTGTTGTTATCCGCTAAAGTCGAATCGCATTGAGAATCTTATCGTGGTGTCTATCTATTAAAACAAAGTAATTATGGCTTTGAATTTTTCACATGATGCCCCAAGTACAAAAGGGCGTGGGGTGGAGAGAGGCCTGTAAGTATTTTTTTCTACGTGTCAGCGAAAGAGGCCTAACCAGAGAGGTTGTAGATCTATACATTGTATACTATACTCCGTGCGCCTCCCGCAGCCTGTGAATCATCCCTCGACGAATTTTTTTAGCGCAGAACCCTCTCCGCGCAATGACGTTTGCTACGGTTGTTGGGCCCTCTCTTGTCCCAAGTTTTGTAAGATATGAAAACATGGAAAAATGGGGGAGGGGCTTTGTGGGATGGGCTCCGGGGCTGAACCCGTTGAAGTACCCAACAACACTGGCCAATTTAACCGCATCTTACTCTTTTTCCCATTTCTTATTACCATGATAAACAAGCTCTAGCAACAAGGTATTAATTTGAGATAATTTTAACTTAAGATCGCACAAAGTAATAGTGATGGATGATATAAAAATGTGATATTTTGTTTATTGATTTTCCACAACAAGCAGACTGCGTTCGATGGGCTGACCGCAACACGAAGCTTCTGACTTTGCTCTATTTATCTAGGGCTCCGTACTTGAAGGCTGATTACGGACATGCCAATATTGAGCAAGTGGGGGAAGAGGAGGGTTGGAATGTGCACCGCTTGTGTGCTGCGGGCAGAGTGGTGCTTAATTCAGTGGGGGATGTTCAAGCCCAGCAACTTTTTCAACTACCACTATCATCTTGAAGCGCGTCAGCCTGAAAGTTTCAGTCTTTCTGTAGAATTGCTGCACAGCCTGCCTTGGTTGTAGCGAGGGGGGAGAGTCTGCTCCGTGAAGTATAGTTTTGTGCCTTTCAGGAATAGACTAGGTTAGATTAGGGGTTTTTTCGCCAGACGCGGAGTAGGTGCTAGAGCATAGGGCTGACTAAACGTGAGTAAGAAGCGGTTCCCAGCACAAGGAAAGCTCTCTAACTTACTTCTATGTGTAGAGATCGTAAAACCTGTATGTGGAATGCTATTTTTGGTGCGTGTGCTCAGAGGCGTGAGTAGGCCCGTGGGGGCGATGGTGAGTCAAGAACTTAGCATTGCCTTGCTTTGTGTGAGTTCCGTACTGTGTAGGTCTTGGTCTTATCTATGGTGCGGATCTAGATTCTTTGTGAAGCTCTCGAATATATTTGTAAATCATGTGAAGAGGAATTTTTTTTTTAAAGATTATCCGATGTTTATAAACATGTATGTTCAGTTTACCTTTCCCTTCATATTATTGTAGGACAAGTTATATTTCTACTTCATTTGATATAAGAGGATGTAGATTATAGATCTCTTTTTTTTTTTTTTTTTTTTTTTTTTTTTTTTTTTTTGAGATAATTATTAGGGGAAAAGCTTTGCCATCGTTGACACGAGTATTGAAACACTTGGCTCTTTATCCTTCACCTCTTTATTTGATGAGTATAGTTTTGTTTCGGTTTTGAATGGTTTTCAACGTTTTAGTCCAACACTAGCAGGAACAATGTTTTGTTTAATGAAGTCCGTTTTAAAAAAGCTGAATATTTGATGAGAAATGTATTATAAAAAGTAAATACTTGTTTTCTAAGAAAGATTTAGATCTAGAGTTATTAAGTAGGCCCTATTATTTCAGTACAAAGGTTGTCAGATCCCAGAAGTTTTAGCTTTTAATACAGTTTGTGTCTGTGTGTATGTACGTAGGCCTATATGCCTATATAATTATGATAAAAAATATAACTGAATACCCAGATTTAGTATTCCACGACTCCAGAGTGTTGAGCCCATTACCTGGCAAACGAAATTTAGGTAATCAATTTTATTACTGTCATTATGAACGCTCCTCTTTGTCGAGCACTATTACAGAGTGCTAGAGTAATCACAATAGATAATAATCTCTTGAGTCATTTACTCTTTTAAACGCTCTCCAAATAGTCTTCAGCTGCGACCGGCGTAAGTTATTGGCAAAGTTATACCTAGTGGTAGAATTAGGTTAGAAGCCCGAGTCTTCAGCTCTGACCACACCGCAGGAGAAGTCGCGTTGGGAAAGAGCTCTTCACACATCATGATTTGCCTCAAGCCAGTCATTATGACGTTAACTGAGTGCCTGGCCCTAAGAAGTGGAAGTTGTGGTCATTGTTCTACGTGGATGAGTTGCTTCTGTCTCTGTTTCTCCTAGCAGACACAGTGCCTTGATTATTTGCCGTCGAGGGTCTTTGAAGAGAGCATTGAGCGTTAAGTGAATTTACCGCTGAACGTTTTTAAACAACTTTAGTTTAAATAAATTTATTTGCTATCTTATGCTTTTCATCTAGAGTTCAGTTTGCTGAAATACTGAGACATGCGGAAAATGTTTTATAAGCTGCTTTAACAGGCTGTTTTATAGAATTCAATTCCGACGGTTTTTTTTTTTTTTTTTAACCGGAGCATTAACTAAAATTAGAAATATTAACTTCAGAAAATGCAATTAAACACGAAGTTAGAAACATTGTACCCTATGATAATTTTGTTCATAGAATTAATTTTTATCTTTTTATTGGTTAATAGCTGTTTGTCACAAGTAGCAAGATCTGTAGTTCTAAATCAAAATCTCTAACTGGCCAAATAGTAAGAACTTGCTTCTTTTGTCTCTCATAAATATCCAGATATAAGCACATGATTTTTGCGTTCGGCAGAATATTTTCCCATAGCGAGTTTGTACAGATTGGCTCTCAGCAATCTGTCAATACAACAATTATTTCTAAATTTGGATCGTTCACTTGAATAGATCCAGCAACGACAAGTGTATTAAAACACTTCACTTACCACTTTATTTGCGAGAGTATTGTGCAATCATTCTTAATAACACAGTGATAAGGTCCCTGTTAAGTACTATTTCTCTTCTAGTCAAGTATACTTTGAAGCTCTCAGTAAGAAATGAGCCAAGCATCAGACCAGGATCAAGATCCGGGCTTAGAACTTGAACAGTTTTGGCCTGGCGGGACATGCGGATGTACATCATCCATTCATGCCAACATGGATAAGAAGGCACTCTGGAATACAGGATTTAGTCCGGCAGAGAGATCAAAGACTGAATGCCGTAGATCAAGATCTTTCGCCCTTGAAGAATCCCTAGCTGGAAGGGAAAAAGCAGGAGGAGGAGGCTATGGAAGAGGCCCAAGAATGGGTTGTGCTTCAAAAGATTCTGCTTCTTTATTCGTTCATGAGTTACATTTTCATGACACTAAACAACGAGTCAGAGAGTTGTCCCAAGAGACTCAACTGAAGCAGCTCATGGTTGTTGCAGTCACTATTGTGCTGGTGCTATTGACACCTCCAGCTGTTGCTTTCAATGTGGACCTTAAGTCAGCTGTCGTCCACGAAGGTCCCGAGAACAGCATGTTTGGGTATGCTGTTGCACAGCATATAGACCAGTCAACAAATTGGTGAGTACAGAGAATTATCAGGAGCTGTGTAAGCTATACAAGTTGTGGAAATGAATCAATTTAATTTAATTTGATAGCTTCTGTGAAAGTTAGATGCCCGGAGCTAGAAGTCGATTTTTGACTTTTAAACAAGTTTGTCATAAAATAATTCTTATTCATAGCAATGGTTTGATAACATCATTTATTTATAACATCGTACTTATATTACAATGCACTATAAACGTGTGATATGGCCATCAACACATCTTCATTGTATAAAACTGTTTGACTTAATCCTTATCATCAATCATTCTGATCATCCTTATCATTGTAAACGTATATATGTTCCATATGCATCGTTATTGTAGACTTGGTCATCGTCGACATTATCATCATCTTCAACGTCAGCATTTTATTTATCAATATGGTATCCATCACTTTCGTTCTCGTCCTGTTAATAATCAACATAGTCTTGATGATCATCCTAATAATAGTCTCACATCGCCGGCTTTTTCAGCTATTACGACACGGAAAAAAAACTCTAATTTTTTAATGATTAACTAAGTGTTATCGGTATCATATATCCAAAATAGTGCAGTGTTACGAGATAGCTGTAGAGCACAAACATGGCAGCAGGAACAGAGTGGCTGATCTTGACAAACGTCTCAGTTTTCGGTGTGTTTTAGAGTGTTAATGTTTTGTTGCCCTTGAAAGCTTGAGCGCGCACAAGTCGAAATATAAGTGGTCAGACTTGTGGGAATCAGATGGTTGACATTAAAACTGGTACCTAGATAGGGTTCAGAAAGGCAGAAATAAAGTTGTGAAATGATGAGGATTGATACTGAATTCAAAAAAATTATAAAAAAAAAAGAAGAACGAAATGCTTATCTCTAATGGGAGATCATCACAATCTGAACAGTTGACGTCAAAGATCACCAAATGGAATGGTTATAGTATACCGTAAATTGAATGGACGAGGCGTGTATTTCCACAAGATACATGAGATAGAAAGTACGTAATGTTAATCTGTATTTTTAATTATGAAAATTAATATAAAATGATGAATGCGTCAAGATTTTTGAAGTGACATTGCCATGAATTTAAAACAGGTTTTTAGACGGGGATATCTGTCCTTGTCCTTACTTCACCGACTCAAACCAACCTTACACAAATTTTAATCGCTACTTTGCGACATCAGGGAAGTTTATGATAGATCGCTTACCCTCCACGGTCATCAATCAAGATAGGTCTACTACCGGTACGTCTGAACTTTATGGGCGAGGTAGGCAGTAATCACGTTTGCCAACTAGCCTCTTTTACTTAACTTCACTGGATGTTAACCCATGGCAACTTTTTGTGAATCAAAGTAGAGAGGCAAAGGTAGCAAATCTATTTCTAAGGGTTAAACATTCACTGATGAAAGCAGTTGCTTGTCAGGTAAATGTTTATACTGTTAGGAATGAGATTCAAAGCTAGCTACGCACTTGAATTTTCACTAATCTACCCTCCCTTCCCCATGCAGGTGTCTTGGCTAATTGTACGTTCCTGTAAATGATACTGACTGAAACCAAAGATATTTGCTTGAAGTTCTGCAGACAAATCTGTATCATTTGAGATGAATCCCGATAAAACAATTCATAATTAAGTGAAATGAAAATGCGATGTACTGAAGGTAGCGAAGAACTGAGTTGGAAAGATATTTTAGCATAATCATGCGTTGTTAAGATGAGTAACTGATCATAATTGCATGCTAATGTGGCTGTAGAACTTAAGCAAACTTCATCTTTCGTAAGTATAGTTTACTTCAAAATTCTGCAGATGATACGCAGTATCAATAAAGGTCATTTCAGACTTAACAGAAAAGACATAATAGTTAACTGTTCAATACCAAAAATAAATATTCTTTCAATGGAAACTTATTTGTGGTCACATTAAAAAATATATATATATATATATATATATTTATGATCATTTTCATAATGAAACAAAAATTTCCAATATTGAATCCAAATTGTGAGCATGATGAATTGGGCATGGGATGCGTTGCCTTTTGTCTCCGGCGGTCACCGAACTAGTCACCCGAAGGACAACAGACTAAATTTTATTATCTGTAAGATCGTATGGGGCCTGGGTCTGGAAACGCGGCCCCCCCCCCGGCATTATTAACGTCTTCTTGTATAAAAGATGCAATATCAACCGGATAGAATGTTGGTAGTGTCAGAAAGCCAAGAGAAATCTCGTAGGCACCACGGATTAATGTCGCCGGTTCCCATTCAGGGAACTGCTGGCTATGACAGTGATATATTTGGTAAAATGATGGCTCATATTAAAACAAACACCACTCCCTGTTATTAAAAGTCCTTTAAACAGCAATAGCTATGGTAGGAAGATTCGGCAGCTTTCAACTGTTTGACACCACTCGCTAGAAAAAAAAGATTAAGCCTATAAGCATTTGTAAAATATAATGTGAATTCCTTATCGTAAACTCATATAGTATATAATACGACTGAAAATCATCGTATTTCACGAGTATACTGGTTGATCAAGTGTGAGATACTTCTTTTCAGGGAAGAAATGGGAATGTTTCTTGTTACTTTTTAAAGTCATGAGAGACATTTATCATTTCACTCTCAAACTTATGGGTTACCTACAAGTTATTTTCAATGTAATGGATGACACGTTTTTCGCAGTTTGCAGTGTAGCCCATCTTCTTTTTGGTCGGTTCCAAGGAATGGTTGTGAGCTTTTTCCCGTTAATTTTATTTTCGCTTAAGTATTGAAATTTTGTTTTGTTTTTTAATCAGCCGCAGGTATTATAAATCACATTTAGAGGGAATTAGACGATTCTGTTAAGACTCAGAGTAAAAATTAATTCAAATCTTGTTTTCTTTGTCTGACGCTCTCTCTCTCTCTCTCTCTCTCTCTCTCTCTCTCTCTCTCTCTCTCTCTCTCTCTCTCTCTTTCTCTCTCTCCCTCTCTCTCTCTCTCTCTCTCTCTCTCTCTCTCTCTCTCTCTCTCTCTCTCTCTCTCTCTCTCTCTCTCTCTCTCTCTCTCTCTCTCTCTCTCTCTCTCAACGTGTTCTATCTCCCTCCTTCCCTCTTCCCTATTTCTTTCTCGCTATTAATTTGTTCTTTATGAACTCTCTTCCTCCCTTTTTTGCCAGGTCTTGTTCCCAATATTTTCTGTTGCTATTCATCCTTCTTTCTCTCTACAGTTTTCTTTTCTTTTTCATATAACTTACACTCCTAGATTCTATGCCTAAGCTATACTCACTCTCAAAAGTGCGCATTTTCCTCGAAAGTGAGCTATGAACTCTCAAGTCTCACTGACGGTTGCCAACTTGCTGCAGATGTTTATATATCGGCAACTCCAGATCCAAACCCACGACCTTTTCAAAGGCCATGAGTCTTACCTTGTTCAGCTAAACATGTAATCGTAGCTTTTCGATCCTATGCATGAGTAGTGGGGGAAAGCATGACTGCTTCTATCTCTATTCTATTAGGTATTAAAAAAGCTTTGTATGTTTGTGTGAGGGAGATGAGTTCCAATGATCGCTCTTTCCTTGACCCTACACTATGCCTTTTCCCTCGTTCTCTTTCCACTCTCTATTTCTCGTTTACCATCTTTCTCTCTCTCTCTCTCTCTCTCTCTCTCTCTCTCTCTCTCTCTCTCTCTCTCTCTCTCTCTCTCTCTCTCTCTCTCTCTCTCTCTCTCTCTCTCTCTCTCTCTCTCTCTCTCTCTCTCTCTCTCTCTCTCTCTCTCTTCTTCTTCTTCTTCTTCTTCTTCTTCTTCTTCTTCTTCTTCCCATGCCTTCATAACTCTCTCCCTGTATCTCTCTCTGTGTTTCTCTCTCTCTCTCTCTCTCTCTCTCTCTCTCTCTCTCTCTCTCTCTCTCTCTCTCTCTCTCTCTCTCTCTCTCTCCTATCTTATCAAACATACCCTCCCAATTTCCCGTTTTAGAGTTTTGCATATTTTTTCAATGTGTATAGTAGGCCTAGATCTAGTTATTTTCCCTTCTTTCCAAGACCTCCTCATCCTCGGCTTCCCTAGGTTTTCACTAGCCTACCTGTTACAAATATCTATGTTCTACAGGTTGAGCGGTAAGAGATAAAGAAACTTTTTGTGTTGATTCGTGCCAATTCAGACTTTCTTCTGATGCGATGTTAGCTCCATTCGTTCAGTCCACCTTTACCATTACAACCACGTTTCTCAAACTGCTGTGCCTTTCTGATTTTTTCTCGCAGTGAGTTTTATATTTGTTTCTACGTTAAGTCTGATGGATCTTTCAGTGTGTCTGTGTTTTCTTTTTCGTTTGTTGTTCATGTTTTTTTTTTTTCTTATTCTGTTATCGAATTTTTTAAAACAAGTAATTAATTGCTTTTAAATCACACTGGTCTTCTGTAGGCTGTCTAAGACTATGACGTGTTTCTGGTTGTTGTTTTTTTTGTTTTTGTTTTTTTCTCTTTCTTTTTAATATACTTTTAAAAAATGCCTCATGCAAATGAAAAAATTCTGTGATTCAGACCTTCATCAGATGATAAAATGCGTGACTAAACCAGGGACTAGTGGATCACTCGGAAGGCATTGTTTATAGAGACGGAACTGACGGCGTCCTGACAACATCGGGCCTACTTGGTTCCTGGTACTGGTACATCTTGGTTTACAGATGCTGACTAAGCGTAGAGTAGGAGTGTGTGACAAAGCTTTATATAAGATGCAGTGTCCTCAACTGATCAGTGATGGGTGGATACTTTATGGTAAAGATGTATTTCAGTGGAGAGAGAGAGAGAGAGAGAGAGAGAGAGAGAGAGAGAGAGAGACAGACAGACAGACAGACAGACAGACAGACAGACATAGACAGAGAGACAGACAGTCAGACAGTCAGACAGAGACAGAGAGATATTTGTATACAGAGGTTAATAGCTCATGGAAGGAAAGAATGAGAAAGAAAGATAGAACACGGGGCGGAAAAAGGAAGAAATAGAAGAAAGATAAGATTAAGATAAAGGCATAAAGCTCAGACAGACAGACAGAGAGAGAGAGAGACAGACAGACAGACAGAAAAAAGCAATGATTATGAAAGAGAGAGAGATGATGATACTGATAGAAACAGAGAATGAGAGTTAATTGTAGAGAGGTCAGAGAGAGAGAGAGAGAGAGAGAGAGAGAGAGAGAGAGAAAGAAAGAGAGAGACAGAGAGAGAGAGAAAGAGGTAGAGAGAGAGAGAGAAAACAATAGAAAAAAAGGAAGAGAAAAACTTTGATGGTAGGAGGAAATTTTAGTCCGGATTAATACATTAGCAACCTGTTCGCCCCATTTTTTACAAAGAAATTTCAACGAGGATTTTATGATACTTGTAAATCGGGAAGGGGTGGAGTGTGTGTATGTGGGTATGTTTGGGGGGGGGGGGAGCGAGACGTTTTACATTATAAGCATACATAGACCAAAAAAGTAAAGAAGAACTGGAGGAAAAAGATGGCAGTGAGGCAGGTAATATGAGTTTTATGGCATTTACAAGTACGGTACTCAGCACGATTATCTGAAACTTCCCGTCATAAACAAGCTCGCAAAAAAGCGATAAGGAGTTAAGAATATACGTGCGGGAGAGAAAAGGACGAACCTACAATATCAAGACCGCCTATGGAGCAAAGACGAGGATTTTTTAGACTTAAAAACGACAGTATGAAAACTGTGCTTATCTTTTAACAATCATCGGATTTTGAAAATGGTTCGTGGGAGTGGGGGAAGGGAGATGAAAAAAAAAATGCGTAAAAAGAAAAGAGTAAAGCTTAGGAAGCCTTTTTTTAAGCATTATAATTTTTTCCAACGGCACCGCCCGTAGCAGAGTTAGCTAAGCCAGTGCCGAGCGCCCAAGGTATCATTATAGCTATTATGGCTGTTGAGTCATCCTTGTGAGTTGACTGACTGTGTGCCTGTCTATAGGATGTAAACATCCCGAACTTTGTAGAATGAAAATTCCTCTCTGTGTACGGTGTGTGGAAGGAAACCTGATCCGTGGAGCTGACCTAGAATCGAGGAGAGAAGAATGATATCTTGTCAGACTTGAAGGAAAGATAGCAAAAGCCGAAGGAAAAAAATGAATGAAAAAAAAATGAATATTGTAAGAAAAACGATTGTGTACTTTTGTACTATTTGTAAATGATCGCAATACACATTATTTGTGTCATCTTGTCTTTGCCGTTTTCAGGTTTCTTTTTTGCCCGTTACTGTCAATTTGGCATTTGCCTTGCTAGTATTTCCTTCATTTTTGTTGTCTGTTCGCTTCTTCTCTGCTCTCCTCTCTCTCTCTCTCTCTCTCTCTCTCTCTCTCTCTCTCTCTCTCTCTCTCTCTCTCTCTCTCTCTCTCTCTCTCTCTCTCTCTCTCTCTCTCTCTCTTTCATCTTTTAATCTCTATCCTTTTTTCCCTCTTTCTGTCTTTCTATCACGCCCAGGCTGTGTAGTCTGCCTCTAATTTATTTCTTCTATCTTTCTCTCTGTGTGTGTGTGTGTGTCTCTCTCTCTCTCTTGCCTTATCTTTATTTCTCTTCCAAGCTACCTCATTAATTCTTGTCTTTCCTTCTCTTTTTTCTTCTCACTGTCATTCTCTCTTTCACCATCTGTCTTTTTGTTATTTTAATCAATCTATGTGATTTTTTTTCTTTGTCCCAATCCCCCACCCCCTTTCCCCTCACCATCTGGCTTCCCTTCTTTGCTTTCAACCATTTATCTCTCTCTCTCTCTCTCTCTCTCTCTCTCTCTCTCTCTCTCTCTCTCTCTCTCTCTCTCTCTCTCTCTCTCTCTCTCTCTCTCTCTCTCTCTCTCTCTCTCTCTCTCTCTCTCTCTCTCTCTCTCTCTCTCTCCCTCTCTCACTATCTATTTAAGGACCTCTATACAAAATGCTGCGCCCGCTCGGTGGCTGTTAGAGTAATTATGAGAACTAGACCGAGACGGTTGAGATGCACAAATTCCACCTCCCTTCTATGGCGTCGTAAATTGGTTTTGTCAATTACCAAGCATGGGCAGTATTCCATGACACCTTTAATCATTATTTTATGGGCGTCGCCCCTTATTGGGATAGGCTTGGGATACTATTATGAAGATGACTTTTTGTGAAAGAAGAAAAGGAGAAGATGAAGAAGGAAGAGGAGGAGAAAATCATCAGCAACACTGCACAGTGTTTACTTTTGCATTTGAACTTAGTAAAGAAAAAACAATGCAAAAATCTTGAATAAAAAAAAAAGAATAGAAATCCTTCGAAAATGATTTCATTAGGAAGTTAGTATTTTCAATCATTTTCCTGAGGCGTTTGTTTTGAATTATTGGCATTTAACCTTTGTCGGTGCTGTAACATACATAAGTTAATCATGTAAGGAAATACCGTTATCACAGAATGCTATCTGTGACATAATACGGTAATATCCAGCTCCGTACATAATTACGTAATTATCATGTTTAAGCGTAAGCGATACGGCGGGTTGTATGCCTTTCTACGCCTGGCTACTGTGGTTTGTTACAAACATCTTTGGCCGTGTGTGCCAACATTGAATCACAAGATCAGAGTGGCGGTCAACACAGGTCAGGAACATTGTGAGGAAAATAGCGACCGAGGCTACTTGACCAAGGTCAATGATTCGTTGGTCTGAAGTGGTTCTATTATCATGGATTCATTCTTGTTTAAGCCAAGGGAATCAACAAGTTTGCATTTCTCTTGATGCATGATGATTATTCTTTGTTTTTTTTCGTTCACCTATACCTCTCTTAGTTTTTTTTCGTTTCTCTGTCATTCTCTTCATTCTCTCTATCTCCCTCTCTCTCTCCCTCTCTCTCTCTCTCTCTCTCTCTCTCTCTCTCTCTCTCTCTCTCTCTCTCTCTCTCTCTCTCTCTCTCTCTTTCTCTCTCTCTCTCCCTCTCTCTCTCTCCCTCTCTCCCTCTCTCTCTCTCTCTGTCTTTATAAATATTCTTCTGTTTATTTCTCTTTGGTTTGTTTTTCCATACCTTTTTCATCTCTTTCTCCGTCTTGATGTATTTCTCTCTATATCTATTTATCTATCTATCCGTTGTATCTTTTTATCTCATTCTATTTCTGCATATCTGCTTTGTTTTCTCGGTCTCTCCTCTTTACTATTTTTCCCTCGAATCAACTGAGTACGTCTTTCAACTCTTGTTTGTCCTAGCCTTTCATTTATAGGTTAATGTATTTCCTGATTACGATCATGATGGTAATGGGGAATATCATTACCTGCTGAAGAGCGTTGAAGATATGAATTGTTTTGACATAAAACTGTAGGACCTATCTTTAGCTCCCATGTCCTGAAATTATATACCTGCTTTTGCTCTATCGGTAGTCAAGTGATAATTATTTATGACTGTTTGGCAAACATTTTCAAGAGTTAAGTTGCTCTGATTTTTTGTGACAGTATCACATTTGCCTCATTTTGAATCTTGTATATCCAGTTCACATGACTGATAACAAAGGAGGTGTGTGTGTGTGGGGGGGGGGGGCGGGGGAGGAGATATCTGATGGTCTCAGGATCGATAATGCTTTACATGAGTCTGTCCAAGATTCGTCCAAATTTAATGTCCTTTTCACGGAGTGTGCGACGGTGTGTGTTTGTGTGCGTGTGAGTTTACCATTGTGACTCCTAGTAGTATACTGAAATAAACTTAGGGAAGGTGGCATTCTGATACGGGACCGCATATCACCCTTTAGTAGTCAGACTAGCCCAGTGACACGTGACAGTGACACCTGTACCCTACCCTGCCGACTGAGAGCGCATTCCATTCTCAAGAGGAAGCCATTGGTGTGTCACACAACTAAGAAGACTAGTACTCTCTATTTTCTGCCATCGCGCAACGCACGAGGAGAGGGTGGAGGTTTTCGTCACTGTTGTCACTACATAATGGGCATGTATTTAAGGCCCTTATGCCTGAGCTAAGCACTTTCCGGTATGAGTGAGATGAGTCACTGTGTAGGGTGCAGTTTGCGCACTTGAGAAATTGAAGGAGCCGGATTCTTCATTGGGTCCTCAGAAGCTTAAAATACCAGCTGTAATGATCACTTTGTAGAATCCTAAGGGGTAGAAAATAATTTGTTGCTTTGCTTACACAGTTTTCAGGAGGGATACCTAATAGCTCACTCGGTACATCGGCTTGGCGGGAGCCTCGATCAAAA
Organism: Elysia crispata; assembly: GCA_033675545.1. Taxonomy (NCBI): domain Eukaryota; kingdom Metazoa; phylum Mollusca; class Gastropoda; family Plakobranchidae; genus Elysia; species Elysia crispata. The sequence goes on from JAWDGP010006989.1 coordinate 975,569, forward strand.
GGCTCTGTGACCGTAAAGGTTACAATGACATTGCACCAACATTCTAGTCGTCTGCTCCTGGGCTGAAAATAAGTAGATTTGCGTGTCTCTGCTTTGCGCACCAGTTACGGCCATAAAAGGCCAATGGCCTAAAGAGGGTGCAGCAAATATTTGTTAATTCACATAAATAACAAATGCCCAGATGCTACATATTAGGTCATGCTGGATTGCATACAGTGAAAATGTTGTCCATCTAAATTGTCCTGATTTTATTTCATTTTTTATTCATAATTCCTCAGTGCTGGATGACCGGTTTCTCTGTGTTTTTCGATCCTTTGTTTTCCTTCTTTGCCCTATTTATCAATCATAAAATTGTGTTTTTCTGTGTTACTGCATGTTTGTATCGATTAATCACTCTTTGTATTTGGATCTGATTATATTCCCAGTCATTCTTATTATCGATGCTCATTTTGCAGTTGTTCTGTATTCCAGTCTTACAAAATGTTACAAGTTAGGCGATTTTTAAATTTTATGTACACGCCTCATTCTCTTTTACTTTCTCTGTCTCTCTCTCTCTCTCTCTCTCTCTCTCTCTCTCTCTCTCTCTCTCTCTCTCTCTCTCTCTCTCTCTCTCTCTCTCTTCTCCCTTTTCCTCCGTCGCCGTGCCTATGTGTGTTCATAATAGTGTACCACTGAATACCAACCTGCTTGTATTTCTTGTTTGGTTGGTTTTATGACATCTTGAAATTCTCCTCCAAACGGTTTATATTTTACTTTACCGAAAGGCTTAGTTTGAAGAATGCTTAATTTTGCAACAGACTTATCTGAATTTTCAACATTGTCCAGCTTTCCACTCTTTGCTACTCTAGACAGTCTTAATCAGACCTATGCCAATACCTATTAATATTGTGAATTGTGTTCTGCGCTGAGAGGCTGCATTAACTTCTTGCTCAAAGTTTTGTCTATAAGTCAGTTTAAGACCCTATTGAAAACACATTTGTTTACTGCACATGAAGACCTTAATTAGTCTGAGTAATTTGTCTTATTGTCAATGTCTTTTCTTATTTTCTTTGTACATGTAACTTATTTATTTTTTCCTCTTCTGCTTGTTTGAATTGTTAATGGACTATGTTTTAGACTATAGACTAGTGTCACTATGTTAAACGTTTGTAAATAGACTATTGTAAAGAGCTTCGAGCCTACAAGTAGGAAGAGGCGCTAGGAAATAACTTCATTATTATTATTATTTATTATTATTATTACCTCGAAATAATTATTGTGCTATAAAACATTAAGCTTACCGGTAGATAGCATTGCTGTTCAAGTCGAAGATCTGTTGTGAACAACTGAAAGACAGTTTAAAAAATAAATATGCGGGCGAAAGTGTATGACTTGTAAAATGTTTTGTTCATTGACTGATGTGGAAGACTTGATAGTAACGTTGTGGGTCAACTCTCATCGAATCCTCAGTTCATTACTTTACATTACGAATTTAGCAAATGAAGTTGAATGAAATATATACATTTGCGTAAAGAAAGAAAATCTTATTCCATCAAATAGACTATTAGGCGTCTTGTTTGTTTGTTTGTTTGTTTTTTTGGTTTTTTTTTTATTTTTCGAAATTATGAACAACACAAAATTAAAAAAAAAAACTTTCCCTTGCGGAATATATTGACGATCTGTGTGTATTAAAAAAAACAATGAAAATAATGTATTCCTATCTCGCGTTGTGTGTTTCTTCTTTAAAGAAAACTGCGCGTAACCATGTCTACATGTGTATAATACCCCATTTTTCTTTTGAACCTAGAGACCAAAGAATTACAGGCATCTACAAAATAATGAGTCATATCGAACTTCAACAGCCGAGAACGACGCAATCACGAGCCAAGGCTTGATAATATTACTTACGAGTGTACTAATACTTGAAAATTAAATTCAGAATACGTTTGAAAAAGCAACAAAGAGCATCAGAAAGACCGGCTTTGTCTCGAGATTTCCCCCCCTGTCTTGCAACTACCACCATGAGGTAGGACTTGGAACAGGCTACAGCATATATATCAACAGCTGTTACCCGATTCCAGTGGCTATTTTTAACTCCCAGCATCATGTTCTTTGTGCTGCTTGGTTTTTCTCTAGCAATCTGTCACTCAGCAGTTTGATAATCTTTGACCGCCTGCGTCATGGTACGGGATCTCCTATCCAGGGTGAGGTTTGGGTCCCGTCACATTAATCCTGTCCATGTGATCAATCAGACCTAGGGGCCTGGCTTGCCCGGTATATGTTTTTCCTTATCTAATCTTTCTCCAAGTTTGATCGAGACTTTCTTGGTGTTTTGAGGAAGTTTATACATTATAACGCATCCTCAAGCAAAAGAAGAAAAAAATATAGTTATAATCAAATAATTATTTCACGTAAAAAAAAAAACAACCTAAAATCTACCTGCTTAAGACTTTTTAATCTGATTTGACTACCATCCCAAAATGCATTTCTTTAATACCCTATGCTCAAAGGTTTCCCTTTGTCACTTCAGAGGTTTTTCGTGTTATTTATAGTGTTTGTTTTGTTTTCTCTCAACACCATCATGTTTGCACGAAACTTTCCACAAGCCAAGGATTGAGATACACATAGATCTAGACAAGTGGTGTAAAAACTTTTTTTTTCCTTCTTATACTCTCCTCCCTAGATAACACTCAAAACCTCACTACCCCGCCCTATTTTCACTGATTCAAATATCCTAGATTGAAGAGAATCTTTAAAGGGTAAATTGATTAATGAAGTGGTTTTATATCGATGAACGTCCCGTAATCCTTCCCAGAGCCGTAATCGAAGAGATTGGGGTTGCGAATTAGGAAACGGGCGCGGATTTAAACGTTCCAATATTTAATGGTTCATAAAAAAAAAGGTCACAGCTTGACATTTCCATCCTAATGCTAATTTATTTTTCCTTTTTTTTAAATCCATAGCCGATCAGTATCAGCTTCTCTCTCTCTCTCTCTCTCTCTCTCTCTCTCTCTCTCTCTCTCTCTCTCTCTCTCTCTCTCTCTCTCTCTCTCTCTCTCTCTCTCTCTCTCTTCTTCTTCTTCTTCTTCTTCTTCTTCTTCTTCTTCTTCTTCTTCTTCTTCTTTTCGTCTTCTTCTTCTTCTTCTTCTTCTTCTTCTTCTTCTTCTTCTTCTTCTTCTTCTTCTTCTTCTTCTTCTTCTTCTTCTTCTTCTTCTTCTTCTTCTTCTTCTTCTTCTTCTTCTTCTTCTTCTTCTTCTTCTTACAATTAAAGCTGCTGATCTCTCTACATAATCTTTTCTTTTCATTAGATCACACTAAACTTCAAGCAGCATCTTAAGCGCTGAGCTATGTCAGCCTCCACAATGAAATGCTTGTGGCGTGTGGTTTACACTGATCACCAGCCTCGGCTTCTTCCCGCTATGTGTCGTCCAGTTGTGTTTGTTTAGGTTTAGGGAGCAGGAGCCACGGTCAACAGATTTTGTGTGGAAGCATAGGGGCCCTGGAGGTCAGGGGTCGCAGCACAGAGAAGCTCGGATTACAAGCAGAGAGCTTTAGGACTTCAGACCTGTCAGGGATGTTGTTGATCTGGTGATAAAAAAAAGGGGTTGGGGGGTTGGGAAGGGTGTGAATGAGTTGCTTAAATTTAATGTTGAACCCATTTTATTTTTGTCCTCCCCGAAACTCGCAATGGATGACGTTTCATTTTTCACTTACCATAATTCTAACAATGATATATAGCCCAACTAAACCGCCTGAAGCAAAGAAAAGGCCTAGGAATGGTGATATAATTAAAGGAAACAATCAAACAAACAATCAAACGAACAAACAAACAAACAAACACATAATCTTAAATGATGAAGGAAGAAATCCAGGGTATTCAAGGGACGTGTCTATAGGCATACACCTATGTTAGTTGATTGGTGTTGATGTAAATGGATTTGATTTTGTGAGCGTGTAAGTGTGTGGTGAGGGCAGCAACTTGTATAGCATTAAATTATGGCCATCCCTGGTTTTGTTACTCCTTGAGAACAACACAGCGATAGGAAAAAGAAGAAGAACCAAAGAGAGAGAGAGTTCGTCAGTATTGTCATGTTTATCATGATGAAGATGGAGAAGAAAGGAAATAAAATGCACTTATAGAATGTACGTCTGTGGAGAGACTATGCGGAAGGTTTGCCTGATGATTTTCTTATGCCATAAGTGTAGAGTACATGTAAAAGCTGCTTGTTTGATATTGTGAGAAACTACGCCTTTGCTAATCTTCTATCTGAATAGAGAGAGAGGTGGGTTGTTTTTGTATCGAATCCACAACCAATTAAAAAAAAATATTGCGCTTTCAGACAATTCTACCAGTGTCACCGAAGAGGCAGAGTTATTTACACTTCCAAGTGTCTTCTTAGAAAAAAAAGCTATGCTATTCCCATCTTCTGAGGCTTGATTAGGAGAATATTAGATTAGTACAACAGCTTTGTCAGGTCATCGTAACCATTTAGATTAATTCAGCACTGCAAAAGTTATGATCAATATTATTATACATCTCTCTTTCTAACCATGCGAAGTTGTCTGTGCTCTTTTCCTGTTTATTTTTCATCTTTTCATTTTGAAAACAAACTAGACCGAGTCGCGCAATACATATTTTGTTGCTTCTTCATTTTTTGTTGTTGTTTTCTTTCCCCCTTAAATCTGGGGGTAGTTTTAACCCCGAGACTGATATGGTTATAGACGCATAACAGGTTGGAATGGTTTCGTATGCGAATTTCCTAGCAAAAAGATAAAGGTTAATTAAATAAAGTAAAGATTGATTAAAAAAGATATTCACGAATTGTTATCTATTCCTATCTTACGAGATGTTTCAACAAATAACTTGTGGTCTAAATCTATGCACCGTGAATGTATGATCTACGACAATTTTTCTTTTGTCGGTTTGGTAAAACATTTACTCCATAGAAAGCCATGTTTTCTGTGTGCACTAGTTAAGTCCACATCTCGTATTTTATTATGGCAATAAGGTCTTGCTGAGCTTTCTGAAGTTGACAACCACTGTTTGTTCCAGGGTACTGATCGGTGCCCCCAGATATCAGACATCTCAGCCAAGGGTGGAGAGAGGCGGGGCCGTGTTTCGCTGCAAGACCGACAGCCCAAACTCCTGTCAAGAGGTGCCCTTTGACAACACAGGTATAATTATGTGGGTCTCTCTGTTGTTTAGAAGCTGAATATTACATTGTTCAATAATATTTTTTTCAGTTGTTCGCTTTTAATCAGATCAGATCATTTACAACCAACAGAAAGAGAGAAAAGGAGAGAGAAGAGAGAGAGAGAGAGAGAGAGAGAGAGAGAGAGAGAGAGAGAGAGAGAGAGAGACAGACAGACAGACAGACAGACAGACAGACAGACAGACAGACAGACAGACAGACAGAGATTGCTGATATTCACATTGCAATCTTAATCTCGTCTGATGACATTTTAAGTGACAATACATTCCAACTGAAAAGAGAAAAATTAATTTTTTTTAAACAGAACGGAAATTTTGAAACTCGATATTCTAACGAAATAAAGGTGAAAGCATTATAACAGAAGGACATTTTAACCCAACCTAACCACGCACATATCCCAGTTTGATGAGAGACACTTTTCCTCTCAACCTGGAAATGAACCCGACATGGCATGATTAGCACCTACTATTTTATGAATGTTATTAAATTCTTAAAATCTCCCTGAGTTTGCCTTATGGTCTCATACGTGAAAAAGAAGTTTACCATAAGGTTGAGCTCTAGGATTTTCTTACCAGCACAGCGTCCTCTGTTCTGACCACGTTCAAATATTTATGCCGTGTTTGTTGAACTTGATAATTTAATAAGAAACGTCTTACACCGTAAACCATGAAGTATCGATTCAGGTGTATGTCTGTAGCATTTCCTCGCTAGTTTTGTAAAATGAAATATGAAACATATATTGTCAGTACACCATGATTATTTTAACCTTAAATCCCCGCATTTCTCTCTCATCTCAACATATTAACACCAAACATTCATACGAGGTTCAGCCAATTTAAATTTTAAATATTTCTAACTGAATCTCCAACACAAGTTTATCGAAGAAAAAGAGTGGCAATGATTTCAGGAAACCAGGATAAGATTTAAAGTTAGACAGTCTCTTTAAACAATAAATTCTGCCCTTGTTTAGTGGCGGCTTTGTTATTATTGAGAACCTCTGGACATCTGGAAATAGTTTTAAAATAAGAGATTTTTAGATCCATTCTGTATTAAAACTGTGAAATCGTATCAAATTTTTCGGAGGTAATGAAAAGTATTTATGATGAATGGCGTGTAGAACGTTTTGTACTGTGAGGCAGGTCGAGACATAATTGTGGGGACTAGTTTCTGCCTGTAAATGTCAAACAATGTGGACCGTCAAACGTTGAAAACCTATTGATTACAAAAGAAATATTGCGATTTTTGTTTGATATTATTACTCTAGATACAGAGTCCCTTGCAACCCTAAAATGCCGAGACCTTTCTGCCCTTAGTTGCCACGTTTCTCGATTTGGGTCATTGTGATTATTTCCTTTAACTCTTTTTCCCTCCCAAACTTGCTAATAGAGCGCATGTTCTATCTAACATTAACAGGGAAGTCAACCTATTCAAAGCCGTAACGCCCATGTAGGGCGCCTCTTTGTGGTATCCCTTTCACACTTGGATCTATAATTTTGATCTTGTCGTTATTGTTGCTGCTGCTGTTATAAAATCCTTTTTGTTGTTGTTGTCCATTATAAAATAGATTACAACACCAATATTTCTTAGAATTGTTTTTCACTTCTCTCACATTGCTAACCGCGACCAGAATACCAGCAGAAATTTCTTGTAGTCCTAACGAGTCGCATTATGTGGAAAATAATGATGAAGATCGGTGGTCATTGACCCCACGGGGTGAATAGTCTCGTTTCGTTTCTTTTTTTCCCCCTACGCCTTTTGACGATTCCTTTGCAGTTTCAATTTGCCCAGCGTTGAATTCTTTTAATGACCCATGAACCAATCACAAGTTCATTTAAACTTATTAATGAAGCAAATAGATTATTGTCAAGAAATATCTTTCTCTTCCTCTCTTCCAGGCAATAACTATGTGAATGACAGAGGGAGAGATGTTTATATAGAGGAAAAGTCCAACCAATGGCTTGGATCCACCGTGCAAAGCTCAGGAGAAAACGGTGTAATCGTGGTGAGTTCATTGGTGTTTGCGAACTTAAAGAGAGATAGAAAGACAAAGAGAGAAGTAGAGTGAGGAAGAGAGAAAGATAGGGGCAGAGGGTTAGCGGTTGAGAATGGGGAGGGAGAACTTACAAATAACACATTGTTTAAAAATTATTACAAAAGGACTAGAGGCAATGATGTATTTGGTGAGCCAAATGAAGGTATCAAAAAAGAAACAATTAGAAAATCAAATAAAATTTATTAAACCCCTATTTAGATCAAAATCGACTTGCAGTTGTTGTTTTTTTCCTTTATAGAAAAGAATTATGTTAACCTTTTATTTTGGAGACAATCAAAGTACTCAAAATATGAATGAGCTCATTCTATTTGACCAATAGTTTTGTGCTCGGTTAAACGGGATTTTGTTTCACATCGCTCCATCCTCATTTTTTCAACTCACTCTTGTAAAAGCTTGTAAAAAAAAAACCTCATAGCTTACTAGTCCAGGTCATTCTGTGTCGGCAACCCTAATAAGCTTGTGCGCTACAAGGAAACAGATTTGTTGCATTCGAACTTTAAATGTATAAGATAAAAAATATTTGAACAGCTAATTGTCTCACTTCCTGACATTCGTTCGTTTTCTTTTCATATTTTATTTTCACCCTTCGCATTCGCAAGGTGGGATGGATGATTTAGTTTTACCTTGATAGTCTCTATTTTCCTTAAGTACACGATCGAGGCTCATCGAGGTTATTAGTGGGGTAGAGTAGAATGTGAGTAGGAAGGTTCACTGTTTGACAATAGGCTGTCCACAAAGAGAGGACCACGCCAAATAATTATTGCAATACCTGACCACCATATTTAAAAAGATGAGGCTTGAAACTTTTTTTTCGCCTTGGCGTGAGTATCAATCGCAGGCGTATAATCGAGATGGCGACCATCGGGTGGCCTGAGATTTGGTATGCAGCACAATCTTTATCTTTCAAGGTTCTACACGCTTATTTTTTGCTGTGCAGTAAATTTTCACTCATTTCTTTCCTCGATGTGTGAGCGAGTCTCTAGAAGTTGTCAAAGGTAACTCTAGTTCTTGACGTGATAATCTATAGATCATGCTTTATCAAACCAGACTCATTTAATAAATCGTCATGACAGCAATACGCTATATTATTATTTGCAAATAAATAAAAAAACAGTATGCATGATGCGATGAGAAAAGAATATCCTGGCGAGAAACGAGATAGAGATGTAAAAGATTGATGACAATAAATTTTGATTCTCATGGAGCAGATGGTTATTGAAATTAGGAATCGACGAGCAATCGCTGCAGTTATCTTTTTGAAACAACACAGTGGACTTTGCGTTTTGAAAGTGGTCAGTATTGTTCACTCCTGGAAGAAAGCCAGGCGAATGTTGTCTCTTGACAGTGTGATTGAAGGGCATGACGACATCTGTGCGGTATGCTTTTGATTTTGAAATCCAAGCCAAAGTGTGTTGAAATAACGGCGTATCCAGTTTATCACTAAGAGAGGGGGTTCTGAAAGAGAAATACAGCAAGCTGATGAATATCAAGGCAGTTTCTGATAGGAAGCACGTAACATTTTGCATGCCATAAAGGGCTGCAACTGTGGTATCAGAGAGGTTTGGTTGTTTGTTTAGACCTATGATCGAAAAGAACAACGTATTGGAACGAATAGGAATAACTTCGATGAGCAAAAGATACCGAACCCATTTCATATGGTTTGCTTACATTGTTGCTGCCCCTTTCCCCTTCCTGTTAAATTGCTTCAAAGCAATGAAAATAAACTTTTAGGTGTTAAAATGATTTGATTCTCAGTTTTTGTGTTAATAAGAAAAAAAAATAGCCATCAGGATAAAATGCTAATAAAGTTATGTGTCGTCCGCCAATATTTCGGTAATTAAATAAAATTAATGATAGGAAAACTTACGGTATATATATATATATTTTTTTTTCTTATATCAGTTCTCCGATGACTGTGAGCTTAACTTCGTAGTTAATGATTTGCAACCTATTTCTTTCTTGCCAAAAAATGACTCACTAGGTAAGAATATATTCCAACCAAATTGCTTTTAATTTGACCCAAGAAGAGGTCATAATCCACACTTACAATCAAGCTAAAGGGTAAAAAATAAAACCGCTGACCTAAATTCCATCGTCGGCTCAAAGTACTTCACTTCTTTTTTTTTTTTTTTGTGAAAATTTTGGCAGATCCACATTCGTCAGTCACAGCAGGTAAATGTTTCCATA
>JAWDGP010006989.1:992500-1067500 GCA_033675545.1 Elysia crispata
ATCGATTAAAAGTCTGAGAAAAAAAACCGAAACGGAAAAGATAAAATATAAACAACCCCCACCCCCTCCTCCACAATAAAATGCTTCCGTATCTTACAGACATAGTCAGGGTAGTCGTCGGGGTAAAGCGACGTCTAGATAGATCTGTAGGGTTTTTCCAATGAGTTTAAGCCTCACCTTCCCTGGAAGGTTAATTGCCGGACTGTCTTTTCGATGGTGTCGTGCAGATGGAAATTGAAAAATGTAAGGAATGCATTTTAGCAAAAATGAAGTAACAATTCAATTTTAATCAGTGTTTAATCTTGCAAGTCAGAAAATGCCTCAAACAAATAAGTGCGCTTGGGTAGGGGAGAAAAAGTCGTGATGTCACCTCCTCTTGGCAATGCGTTAATGCTGGTTTTAAAGAACAATCAATCATTGTGCCTCAACAGCAAGATTGTCCCAAGTATATTCAAAGCATCAACGACTTAGGACAGTCTAGCCATTATAAAGTATTGTGTGTTGTGAGTCAAACTCGCAACCTGTTATAACATTTGCGCCGGCACATAGGTTGTAAGGCTTGGCACCGAATGTAGATCAGCGGTGAGATCACACTTTTTCTCCATTTCGTTCAACGTCTTAGCAAAGACACATTATTTAGGACTTTATATCTTCTTTTGATGTAAGGTATCATCTCTGTAACATTTAAAAATTGTTTTATGGTCCTTTATTTTTTTCCGCATATCTTTCTGTGTAAAATGTCAGCATGGGCTGTTTCCTACATTTCTATTTTAGACCAGAACTCATTACAGTCTTAAGTTCTTGAAAATAATGTTGATGAGAAACATTTCACCGTTGCTGCAGAATACCGCAACGGACTCAGAAAGAAAGAATGAAAGGATGCCAATGAATTTAAAACTGCTACTACTAATCTTAATGAGACACCTTTAAAATGCAGTCGAAATGCACCTTATACTGTCCCAGTAGATTAATAAAGTCGAAGAAAAAACTCAAGGGTTTCATGCTTAGCGCTAGCGTAGTTACAATAATCAGTTTCTAATTAACTTACGCGCATTAACCAAATATCATGTTTATTCCCGCAGCCCGTGGTTGCTGCTTGCCCCCAAAGCTTTAAATGTTTATTTCCCGCTTTCCGGCAGCAAAATAAATCTTTGCTAGCTTCTCCCACAAATCTTTTGCACCTCTGGGTGCATTCTGTTCTTATCTTCTTCTGCTCGATATGGCTTGTCTGTCCTCTCCTTTACGTCGCATAAATCGACAGGATTTATTTCTTTTAAATCGTCAATTTTGTTCTCGTTTAGCAGGAGAACATCTAAAGATATGAAATTCTTATTTTTAAGGGTTTTTTCCCAGTTCACTGTTTGCATTCCCATCATAAATTTTAATACTTTCAGTAGTGAGATCCCGTACGTTTGCTGCTATATGCCCTAGATATACAGGTATGTTTAGGGAAGCAAGTTTCACCAATACGATGTTGTGTCAACAGATTATGCAAAAGCATGTCTTTACCTTGACATGGCAACATGCATCAGATTGAGCCTGATATATCCAACTTAAAGAGAAGAAATCTGTAGTTTATAATCGTACTACATTCATTTTGTATGCACAAATTTTCAAAGATTTTTCTTAACTGGAAATAAAACCCTACAAAAACAAGATACAGCAAGCAGTACAATATTGTATTACCTTATACCCGTTTCCCCAAACCTAGTCAAGTGAGATAGGCATTATATCCAGATTACAGAAACAAATACTTTATAACTCTAGCATGCTTTTGTTGCATTCGAAATTGCCTCAGTTGTGTAGGTTAGTTTCAAAGTGTATCAATCGTATGATGAGCACAACCTTCTGATAGCTTTGGGTTTTTAAATGTACTGATATTGACCTATCTTGTAAAACCATTTTTTCGCATAATTATTTTAATAATGTATCTTTCAGAAAGAGTGAGACACCCATACAAACCACCTGTATATAATAGGATTTGGCGGTTTGATCTATATTTTGCTACTGATATATATACACGAATCCGAATTAGTGTACGAAGTAAATTATATATAAAACATAGGCAGGGGAGGGATTGGGGGCACAAAATCATGCTTTACTCCTTCTTTATTCTAATCACATTTTTCTTAATGCTTGCGCTTGGAGTTTTGGCGCTAAAGGTTTTAGTGTTTGGATTAAACACACATGTTTTTTTTTTTTTTTTTTGTCCAGTATTATTTTATTGGCTTGTTATATTATTGTTTCGCCTTAAAGTTCACCCAATGCAGCTATTCTTTTCGCACCAGGGGCTCGAGGATTATCATGTGTTAAAAAAAAGATTCTGGTTTGGGAGAATGTGTTTTATTTTTTGTATTGTTACTTTATATTAACCTCACCTTCAACTTAACTCAATGTACCTGACTGGCTTTTTGCATGCTGGGCTATCCCCGTCCACTTGACCGTCCCCACCCCATGTAGAAGTGGACAGGTCCAAAATAACAGATCAGTACCATCGACAAGGATCTTGTCAGGCTGGCTCCTCAGCTGTGTTTTCCGCTGTAAGTTTCTCCATCTTGCTCAACTGTAGCACTCGTACTCTTTGTTTCTTGCTCACACGGTAGAATCTTCCTGTTCGTCCCTTGCCCTCCTTCGTGTGCACCGGTGATGGCTGTGGTCTGTATGTCTACATATAGCGTGCACCTGTGTAACAAACATATTAATTATCCAGTGTATATTTTTGCGTTATTTATCTCACCATCCCGCCTTGAAAACGCAGCGCTTGCTAACACACCCATGCTTTCCAATACTGTTGTTATCACAAAGTATCTAGTACAAGCATTGTAATAAATGCTTCGCAATGCCGCATTGTTACATGTTAATAGAAGGATATGCCTATGCAGATGGCTTGCAAAGTGTCCCGCCGCTAGAATGTTGCAAAGTGACGTAGATTACTCCCTCAGTATGATTACGTTTATAGCTTTATATGAGACTTAGCCTGTAGGCTCTGCTCTACAGCCTGCTAATGAATTTTCCCAATAAATTAGAGATGAAGGGTTATAGAAGCAATAGAAAGAACCCAGGTGCCTCATCAAACACGAGAGAAATTTGTGCGATTATTTTAATAGACAAAATGGTGGGTGTTTTTTTAAACGCATGAACCGAATGGACGTCTGAGCCAAAGCCAACGTCATTTGTCTTGAGCGTGATTAGAAAACTTTGTTGTGCGAAATATCCATTGAATATGCAAAAAGAAGAAATAAAAGAAAATTGTCAGTCTCGCTTGTAATTAGAAATCAGGGACATAATTATCTTAGAGTAGAATTGTTATCTTTCTGTGAATAATTTGAAGGAATTCCAAATCAAGTCTCGCCAAAATATCTTTGGTTCTATTTCGAAGTAAATCTAATTTGATCCTGGCGTTTCAGCGGCGTCTTTTAATAATTAAGTTCGAACTCACAAAACTCACAGGTTTCGTGTTTGGCTCAGACACCTAACCCCATTACGTCTGTGTAACTAAACAGGTCCCTTTTTTCCTTGTACTTTTCTTTAAATTTTACCTGCCGATAGTGATCGCCTCTTCCATTTGTAGTTTTTATTTTGTTATGAAACCTCTTTATTCAAAGCTGTTGAGGAAAAAAACGGCATCTTATATGGCAAACGACTTCTTTTTTTTACCGCAGGGTCAAATTCCAGAATTTTTTTTTTATATTCCAGTGTCCTGTTTAAAATCCTTTTTTTCTTTTAAGTCAAAGTACCAGGTCATAGCGACCGACCTCATGGTGTTTGATTAATTTTGAAGTATAGTTTTCATTTCCAGCTTATTTTTTTCTCCACAAACCAAACATTGCTATGGATTTATATTACCGTCTCATCCCAGAACACATTAACTATGCTTTTATAATTGCGTAACTCCGAGAATGCATAGAAAATGTCCGCTAAAGCCAAAGTAGTCTATTGAAAATATTTTCCTCACAGTATAACATCTGTATCATTTATGTTAACTGTCAAGATCCATGGCAGAAACTGAAACCATATGGCGTGGTGACTTTCAAATCTACATAACATGAAAAAGCAGAAAGAAAGTTTCCCATGGGCGTTGGGGTTTGACCTCACCTTGTATACTTAATGAAACGCTCTGTTAGAATACACCACTCTTCAACCTTTTCCACAGAAAGTGCAAGTTCTTTCTTTTTGCACTCTCTATATATCCATTTTTTGGGGGACGGTAGAATTTTTTCCTCTCTCACCTATCCAACAGACCTGGTCTCAGCTTTCACATACGGCGTAATTTGTGAAAACACAATCGTCGAACTACTATTTGTTTTATTGCTGATATATCAATTTTGATTTACGTTAAAGCACAGCTTAACATTGAATTTTTCTACAGCAAAAAAGGGGTTTAATGGATATTTGTTCTTTCCCGCTTTTTTTAAATTTTGGCCTTACCTGTTCGTCCTCATTGCACAGTATTTCAACTGTTTGGCTCTCATATTTCTTAAAGATACCAATTGTGTTTCCGATACTTCTCTCTCTCTCTCTCTCTCTCTCTCTCTCTCTCTCTCTCTCTCTCTCTCTCTCTCTCTCTCTCTCTCTCTCTCTCTCTCTCTCTCTCTCTCTCTCTCTCTCTCTCTCTCTCTCTCTCTCTCTCTCTCTCTCTCTCTCTCTTTCCTCTCACTCACTCACTCTCTCTCATCTCATCTGTGTGTGTGTGTCTCTCTCTCTCTCCTCTCACTCACTCACTCTCTCTCATTTCATCTGTGTGTGTGTGTGTGTGTGTCTCTCTCTCTCTCTCTCTCTCTCTCTCTCTCTCTCTCCAAGTATAACTCTCAACTAGAGGAGGTTAAGCAATAGAGTTGCAGGTGTTCTTACGTTGATGAAGTAGCTCTTTTAGGAATTATGTCTCTTTGATCACAAAGTAAAAAGAATTTTGAATTCTTTTTATAAATCTGGGTTTTAATCGCCATCATCAGTCATTGTAGGAGCTGTGCGGTATGAAGGTCCACCCTCATATCCTGCCGGGCCAGATGCTTTGCAGGTTTGATTCCCAGACCGTCGTTGGGGGGGGAGGGGGGGCTCATCTATTCAGTACCGCTCTAGCCGGCTGCGACTTTGACAAGCAGAAAAGATCTGAGGTCATATTAGGCAAACTGTATAGAAAAGCAAAACATTGAACAACCGAAAAGTACCATTTACTAGGTTGAAATAATGAATAAATCATATTTCTTTTTTTCATAAGCAGTATAACTGCACAATAAAATTGCTGGCAAGCTTGCGTTTTCAGGGCGATTTTTTTTCCTAAACAAAGAGCGGGCCGTGCTATGTTGAGGTGATGGTTGTTGTTTTTTTCCCTTCCCTAACCGTTTGTTGTGTTTCTCTATATACAGCTCAGTCACTTTGGAATCCATGTAGCTCATATCCCACTGCGATTTGTTTCAAAAAGTCCGAAATACGTGATACTTGCTGCGTCCCAAGTAAATTCTGTCCGCAAGAGTGTGACTTTCTACTTAGTGAGGTCTTGCCCACAAAGTCCGCATGGAAATATCTTTACTTTTTTTTTTTTTTTTGCTTTTTTGCTTTTTTTTTTTAAACATGTGTACGGGCTTTCATTTTTTTCCCTGCGCTTTTGGAAATCCTGCTATCTGCCTAGTTGTTTCTCAAAATCAAGCCCTAAGAAATCCTGTTGATGCACAACGATAAACTTTACTGTAGGTTTGTGTATGTTTTTGTTCTTTGTTCTGTTTGCCCTAGGTGCACAGTATCTCACATTTGTGTTAAAAACATAGCAATCTTCAATTTATAGCATCAAAGCTTTTACAAAATTAATGTTCTCACTTATTCAACACACAAACTAGCTGACCATGTTGACAAAAATAAGAGTGTATTGATTAAAAAAAAAAATTCTCGTAAGAACATTACTCGCTCTTTGATAATAACAAAATAGTTTTTCGTTAACAATTATGAAACATTTAGCTAGCCTTAGGTTTTGCTTTTTCTGCACAGCATTGTTTCGCTTTATCTGTTTTATTGGCTATTTTAGGCCAGCCTGTGTAAGGTGTAAGTCAGTGGCTTTTGGGTATCGCTTTTTGTGCAACAAGGCAATGGTGTATTCTTGTTCTGTGCTGGGATTTAGACGCATGGGTGGCACAATTCTTATGTATTCTTATACTTATCGATAATATTCTTCTCTCAAGATTTTAAGTGCTTTTTGTTTTTGTCTTGCTTATTTCGAAATACATCGCTATAATGCGCAGTTTTTAAATATCTGGCCATAATTTTAAAAATATGGTTTTGTGCATCCCAGAAAAGGTTATTTATGCCACTTTTTTTCTTCTCTACTCTGTTTATAATTAGAAAACATTCGAAACGTCGCATCTATGATACAAAGATCTCTCGACATCAGCTGTTGTAACAGGTTCAAATATTAGCATTTAACATTCAGTTACCAGCTCTAATCTAGATTTTCACAGCAATACCCATATTTATCATTGTGTCGATGTTTACACCCCTTTTGCTGAACTTTACTGTTTAACTGTCCAATGCTTGTGAACGTTGGTTTGACCAAGGCTACCACTATGCTGTGCGGATTAATTAACTCCGTTGTATTTGAATAATAGAAAGACGCGCCTAGCATCGGTAATCACAAAATATTTTTAATTTTTCCATGCCTTTTACATCGCTACACGTAAAAGTTAAAAGTCCTTGTATGTAAACTGAATAGTTGATTGCTTCTGGGCAATAACTAATGTGTTTAATCACTTAACAGTTTTTTAGATCTACTGTTTCCTTGCCGACATTTTTCCTTCATGGCGCGAGTATTGCAGTGATTCACGCGTCCACCGTGGAAGAAGAGCATCTTCACGCCATCACTGATTAGCGGTTTGGTGACGAAAAGAGGAAACTACATAGCTGAAAAAGGCAAACATTTCATAAAGTTTAAAACCTTCTAGAAAATAAAACAAAAGACAAACAAAAAATCCCACACCTAAAAACGTTACATCATAAGCCGTTTAGGTTGAAAGAATGTCTAAATTTTATTGAATTTTGTAGCAATAAAAAAGTTTTTTAAAAGTTTGATTTACTTACCCCTAAAAAATTGATAATATGATTAATAGTAGGTCAAGCTTCCAAAGTTACCAAAAGTCACAGCAATAACATCAGTCATATGACTTAAAGATTCACGATATTTGATAATAAAACTTAATGCTGAAACCATGCAAATATTTGCATGGTAGAAAATGAACCATTCTGGTTTCTGAACATTTTGAATATGATGAAAAGTCTGCTTCTCATCAAGGCGAATTCGAAGTCGGTATTAGGTCTGTAGAAGTAGGATGTTTAACCAGTTCCTCAACAAGCACACCATTGACCAGAGTGCCGCCCCTGTTGGTGTTGTAAGTAACTGGATGACTGTGTAGGTTAGCTCGCTCTGGCGCTGGATCTGAAATTGTCTGCGTTTGTTGGTGTCTTTCTCTTCCAGGCGAGAGCAACTTCAACAATCAGGGCTACTGCCAAGCAGGTGTAAGCGCTGCTCTGTCCAAAGTACGTGAGTGGCTGAGAAGTCAATGTGATCTGCCTGCTACCTACGTTTTCTCACATTCTTTCCCACTAGGATTTCAAGTGGTGTCTTTCCTTATTTTTTTCCCTGCACTTTTTCATTAATCAGAGTGAAACTTTTAATTGCACTGTTACAAACTTCCCAGTTGAGCTTGCACATTACCTCACTTATCCGAATGCTTTTTATTCTTGGGTAAAACACGAGCTTTATCACCAATGATGTCTTCACCGTGTTTTAGATTGAAACTGAGCATGAACTGTTTTTCTGTCCTGACCTCAGTGCCTCTCTTCATGTAATTTGAGCCATTTAATCCTAATTTTATGTGAGTGCGTATGCTTTTCTCTCAACTAGATATGACAGCATTAATCTGTTTATTATTTTATCACACGTGGTGAGTATCGTATATATTTTAAGACTTTTTGTTTTCATTTTTAATTCATACTTTATTCAACTGATTTACTGGTGTTAAGTAAAATAGATATTTTTTTTTTTTCAACTCGCAACCCAAGAGTAGACCTTCGTCGTCAAGTGAGAACTGGTATGTCGAAACTTATCGCTGCCTCATCTCACGTTGGACAGTTTAGCCTCTGATTTTCTACAAATAGATTATTATAGGCATGAAAAGCTCAAGTTTTCTGTCGGTTTTTTTTTTTTTTTGTGTGTTTGTTTTTTGTAGTTTTTTTTTATTCTTATTATTATTTGTCCTAGACAGGTAAAGCAGCATTTCCAGCAGCAGCAGAGTCAGGAGTGTAGTAGCATTACAGAAACTACGTCATGTGTTTTTTTTAATTAACCATCAGACCCAAACAGTTATATGTGTATAATTCTTTCCTGGTGATGGTATTTTTACACGCTTTGAAAGATTGCTTTATCTCTGTTTAAAAAAAAAAAAAACAGTTAGGTCTCACAACGCAACTCTAATTTGGGGTTAAAAATCATAAGAGATTATGCACAATTATGTACTAATATATTTCACAAGTGCATGAATAACAACAATTATGCTTCTAAGAATACCCTTTCATCTCAAATGCAATCTTTTCACGACTTCTATCGTTATGGGATTAATTTTAAAAGTAAATCTCTAAAAGTTATTTTTTCATGGCTTTGTTTTTATGTTGTTTGGTAATTTCATTGTGATAAAATTTAATAAGACTTTGCAAAGTTTGTTTAATCAAACCAAAACTTCTTTGATTTACAAAAGCAAGCTATGCGCTGCAATGACTAATTATTTTCAAATCTTTAAAAGATGTTAACACTAGTCTTGCTTTACTAATAAAATGTCTTTGTTTAAAGCAAATTTAATTTTTGCTTTCAAAAACACTTTTTATCAATTGATTAATGCCATATGGGTTTTTTTATGTGAAAAGTTTTTAAAAAAAATGATGTTTGGTTATTTTCTGTTTGTTCGTTTGTTTTTGTTTTTTCGTTGTTTTTTTTTTTTTTGTTTTGTTTTTTTTTGTTGTTGTTGTTGCTTTTTGTTTGTTTGTTTTTTCAATGCTCTTTTATTTTCTTAAACTTAAACCGATATCGCTATAACAAAAACTTGATTAAGATTTTTACAAGCTTAGAAAGTGTAATTAAGACCAGAAAAATAAAATTGATGTAAAGCGTTGCATAATAAATTTTGTTGAATTTTCAACCTGAAAGAAACGAGTTTTGCACTTATTTTTGCTTATATGTCTATCATAATGTTAAAGATAGTTTTTAGAACAATCACAACTTAACTTTTTCATTGATATTAGAGAAAAGAGATTCTGAGCGGTGCATTATCGATGAATTGTAGAAATATCGAGACATTCTATAGTAAGCTTGGTCTGTATTCTGGATTAATTGTGTGAACCTTCGCTCTCTCCAGGACGGCACTCGCTTATTGATAGGAGCCCCAGGCAGCTGGTACTGGCAAGGTAAACCTGTTTCCCTCTTTACTCAATCATAAGTCAGAATAATTTAAAAGTAATAATGGCTTATTTTGTCTGTCTCTCTTTCTCCTTCTATCTGTCGTTCAAGCTGTTTCCTTCTAATTTTACCCTTCTTTTTCTTTTCTTTTTCTTTTAACCTCTTTTTTCCCTCTCACATTAATATCTCTCAGGGTTTGATTTTTATATTCTATCTTGCTTGATGTTAAAGGGCAGTATGGACGTGCCGTACCAAACAATCGTGTAAGCAACGATAACTCTAACCTGCTTTCACTCAGGGCGCGCCTGAGGACGACGTTGTTGAGCTGGAAATATTTTGACGTTGGCAAAGAACCAGCAAACAAAAAACCTTTACCTCTCCATGTTAAAGAGCATCCTTTAAAAAAAATAACAATACAGTGATTTAGCAAAATTAATTCTTTGGTCAGAAGTTAAGAACAATATAATCATGCTTCTATCCATTAAACTATCCAACCACCTGCCTCATTCTAAAAACTTATCCATCACTTATCTTTCTATTTATTTATTTATCTATTTACCAATCTATTGTCTATGCACTTATGTTTTAGTCTGTCTATCTCTCTTGGGCTCAATCTATTCTATGTCTCCTCTTTCGCTCTCTCTCTCTCTCCCTCCCTCTCTTTCTCTCTCTCTCTCTCTCTCTCTCTCTCTCTCTCTCTCTCTCTCTCTCTCTCTCTCTCTCTCTCTCTCTCTCTCTCTCTCTCTCTCTCTCTCTCGCTCCTCTCTCTTTCTCAGTCATCTTTATTTTATCTCTATGTCTGTAAATTTACAAAATAATGTAGTGACCATTCGTAGCTTCGAAGTTGGTTCATTTGAATGTAAGAGCAATCAGAATGGGATCATTATATTTTCAACTGATACAGAATGTTTTGTTGTCTAGATCTAGTATGGAAAACTATTTCATATTTTGTTTTCGGGTTTTCTAACTTCGATCCGGCCGTATGTGTTCAAGAGTTTGTTTTCAAGAAGTGTGAGAGATGTCTGGCCATGAAGTCAAAGCTTGAACGTAAAAGGGTTTAAAGCCCTTGCGATGAAGACATGATGCAAGAAAAAGCGTGGCTTCCTATTTTTCCATGCATGCGATAGAAACGCATTAAATATCCTGCGACGAACACGGCACTTGTAGGAAAATAAATTAATCGCAAAAGAGATTTAAATGACTAATATTTCCCGTAAGATACACAATTTTTCTTTAAATAGCCTAATATTAAATGGTAGTGTTTTTTATATCTTGTATTCTCTGTCCTCTCTCTAATTGCAAGGGTTTTTGTTAAACATGTGGTGGAGAGTAAAGTGTCTTGCAACAGTCTTTGTAATTATCTTTGAAAGAGAAAGATTTTATTCTTTAGAGAGATGAGTCGCCAATTGAAGTAAATTTCAAAACCCAGCAATAGAAAAAACATTGTTTAAATGATAAAATAAAAAAAACACACAAACACACAAAGCGCCTCTGTTTGTATCGTATACTTTGTAAGTTTTTACTGATAATAATTTTGTTAGTTGATTTTTTTTAGACTTTTAGACCTGACAGGTAAAGGTATAATGCCTGAAAAATAGGCCATGATGACGATGTTCGATAATAAACGAACTTATCAATATATTCTTCTTTAAATCGTCACTAAAAGGCCAGCTGTTTAATTACGACACCAACGACAACCGCAACGTCATCTCTAAAACGCCCGAGGGACAACCCTATGAAGATGACACTTACATGGGTGAGGTCTTTCTGATCCAATTCGGCATGCGATCATTGCCATGCGTGCCTGCTCAACTGGTAGCCCTCACTGACCACTCGATGATGTATTGCTTTGTCTGATGAATTGTCAACCGTCTGATTTCTACTAATTCGACTGATTGCAAATAACCATCTGAACTGAGCTCTAACTGCCCCGCGTGTAATTATGTTGCCCGTGTAATGATGTATTGTGTCTGAATTTGACGCCTCTCACCATAATTGCATGTTACACACAGGTCAGCTATTTTCGGTCGACATCGAACTCGGCAGGATTTTGAAGCAATCCGCGGAGGGATCGCCGGAAACCGATTATGGTTACAAGGGTAACTTTTTTTTTTAACATTCTGCTTTGTCGGATAAGTTTTCATGTTTGCTATGGTGATCTTAGGTGGCAGTGCTTTTTTTTTTTTATATTTTTTTTTTTTAGACAAAATTTAAAATTTTTAATGCTTTAGGATTTGCTTTTCAACGCCTCAGGGTTATACATAGCAGAGCAAGGAAAAAAAAACTAAAAAAAGAAAACCACAAAAAAAGCCAAGGAGCAAGCGAAGGTTTAAAACATTCTTCTTTCTCTCGTCTATTTTAGGAAGAAATTTGGTCGCAACGTGTTGCTTTTTCTATGACTATTTCCTTTTTTTTGTTATTATTTTTGTTAATAATAATTTAAACAATATTTCTTTATATTTTCACACAAGTTGTTTTTCCTCTGTGAGTTACGCTTCGGCTTTTAGTGTAATCAGGATTTATATCGCTCTACATTCATTTTATCCAAAATATGCCTCATGCTCAGGGGATCTAACTACAACGATATGCATTAATCTGATTATGCTGCTTTAGATTATTTGTTTAGTTTTCCCAGAAGGCTAGTGCATAAACCGCGCTGTTCACTTTAAACAATTTGCACAAATTAATGATAGAGTCAGACGCTTCAGGAGCTTTTAGTCAACCGATCGCATCTTTAGGCTAATGTTACGCCTTTTTTTTGTGCTTTGTTTGTTTGTTTGTTTTTGCTTTGTTTTGTTTGTTTGTTTGTTTTATTCTTACTTTGTATTGTTCTTCGTACATTATCCCCGTTTACTTAAACATGTCGCAATAATAGCCGTTTCTGGTTTTTTTAATCATTTTTATCATTATATCATGCTTTTGTACTAACCACATGTACACGCCTGTGAATTTTATGGATTTCTTGTTGTTGATGTTGCTTGAATGGAGGCACTAATATTTTACTTATGAAAAGCGCCTAGCCTCCGCATGCGTCTGGCTTAATGCTGATATCATAAAAATAGAATATATGCTTTTCCTTGTGGCATGCAGACTTCTGTAGAAGTCTACTTTGACAAACTGTACTTTTTTCTTTGTTTACTTTTTCATTTGTTGTTGTTTTTTTTTGTGTGTTTTTTTTTATGAAAAAAATTTATATTTGCTTTCTATTGTCAAATTAAAGTTAGGTCTTATATATTAATGTGTTTCCAATTTTTACTAATCTTTCACATGTTTCTGTTTGTTAGCTTTCAGGTAGTAATCTCATATTATTTTACCTGTTTCAAATGAAAAGTTATAAAGTACGATTTTGTTCGATAGAAATTTTTACATTTTGCACTTGATCAAGGTTAAATCGATTGGGCAAATGAATAAATTTGCCAATTTTAATCTTTCAGCTCTCATGATGAGACTAACTTTAATCGCATCGTATAAAAATAATAAAGCGTGCTTGCTTAGGGAGGAAAATCATATATAATGGATTGTCCATGCCTTCATAAAAATGTTAAAGTTATCGCTTTTTTTTACATGAAAGCGCGAGGTGGGCTGTCTAAGCTCTGAAATGTCGCTTTTTTGTTTACTAATATTGCAAATTTAAATGCGAGAACCAATAGCCTGAAAGTCTGAACGCCCCCAAGAAGATTTTTCTATGATTTATGATGGCCAGAGTTACAGACGAGACACATAACAAAGTATGACTCTCAGTTTGTATCTGTACGTAATGTAGAGGGTACAGCGTTGGACTAGCTTCGATCGTAACATATCTGATTGTCAGTACACAAACAGAAGACGCCACTTTGATATCTCCGCCCTAGAAATTAAGGGTTCTTTCTTGGTACTACTTCTGATTGTATAGAGCTACTTACTGGCATCGCACACAGTCATGGTATAGAATTCCACCTCTTTGCTGATGATACTCAGTTCTACATGCCTATCCATAACAACGGCGGGATATAATCTACGAACAGCGTTGCTTCAAATCAGAAACAGATTAATTTGTGTTAGGCACGGATACGTTTTGTTAAGATATAACTCTTCCCGCGCCACCATGGAAAATGATGATGTATTATACTGTCGCAGTCTGTTAAGAATCTAAGGGTGTCTTAATTCGAGGCTACATAGATAAGAGAATGCTTAAATTTTGATGAGCTCATTTTGTACTAAGTCTTCTTGATTATTGCAGTCTTCCTCCGGCTGACCTGTCGCAACGTTCGATTCATAGTCGAGGAGGATCCAAACCCAGATAGCCAGAATAGTTTCAAGCGCCAGAAAGCCATTTCTAAAAAGCCAATTAGGTTTCTAACTAGTAAGATGAGAATAGATCTCAAGGCAATATGTGTTCTTCTCAAATCACAGCATAGTTATGCGCTTCTGCACTTACGACTTGTTTTATAGCCGCATTTCCCCAAACATTTTTTTTTTCATATAGACTGGGAAGTCATACGTGTTTCCACAATGTATTTTGTCGTTAGGTAGGCTACTGCAGCCTTCTAGATCTATCGCCTTGCCTATTGGAGCAGCCTTTAACACAAGCCTCAAATCTTGCGTTTCCCTTGAGTCGTTAAAGTGCTTTTTTGAAAGTTCAACTTTTTTTAGGACTTACGCATAGTCTTGCAAAACTTTGAACAAGGCAACATTCGCTCTAAATATATGTGCTTTGTGTATTTTGTAATATTTTTATCCGTTAATATTTTTTCCAATAAAATTCATACTATCACTTTCATGTGAGCGACTAGAGTATCAAATGAGTTCGAAATTAGTACGCCTTATTTAAGCGTATATGTCTATTACAATATGAGGACAAAGAAAAGAAATATTTATTTTAATCTTTTCCAGATTTCTGAAATGACTAATATTATATTATGTATGAGCATGTTTACGTCTTATCGACTGTCCAAAAGCTTTTGACAGAGTGTTTCGAAAATTGCGAAACTTGCGACCAGTGAGAGCTCAACATAGACTGTAAAGATGCAAGACACGAAGCAGAAAGCAGTGCCTAAAATAGATGGAGACCTTGCCGGATATAAAGATATAAAACCAAAACAAATAGAAGCTTTACAGGGAGATGCTTTGCCATCTTGTTGGTGGAAACTGCATCAAGAAATCGAGAGAGACTTTTTGTTTTTAATTTTCCCAAACCACATTTTCTGCCACAATTAAATGCCAAGAAAAGAGAAAGTATGATAGATTCAAAAGAAACAGAATTTGTGCCGTATCTATTCTAATCACTCAAAACCCGTTAAGTAGAGCTATAGCCCCGGCTTTACAAAAGTTTTAAACGTAAAATATGACATCGATATCGAAGAGGAAACACGAATGGCCGCGTATTTTTTTCAAATGTTTATAACGGAAATGGGCAATTTTAAAAAGTATAAGCATTGTGTTAAAAGTGAAGCCACACGTTCAAAATACAGTTTGTGCAATCACCGTTTTTGTTGGTCCTGCAGAAGTTGGTGCTGGAAAAAGTAAGGGGAAATGTCAGCTGGGAGTTTGTTATCTTTGTCAACTTTTTCGTATCTACCGGAAACAATGAGGAAGTTGAAACTAGTCGAATATGGTCATAACCTTGCCTCGAACTGTTCATGCAAACAGAAGTTTTGGTCATATCAACAGATTCGATGGTCATACTTTGGAAAGAACAGGGTGAGAGAATCTTAGTCGACAAAGACAAGTCTATTTGCAGTTTAGAGGACTTGCAACAATGAGAAAACCTCGTCACAATCGGACATTTGGAAGTCTTATTACAGAGAAAATTGGAAGCCGTTGGTAGTCGAAATCTGTATTAGACGTGATGTCTGGAAAAGATGTTTTATACAAGCATAAACACCCAAACACTTTAAGTCACACATAATATAAAAAGAATATAAAAGTCGCATAGAAAAACAAACATAAAAACTCCGACACCTTTTGCTACTACCTTTCCTCAAAAGTACACAGGCAGGCAAAAATTACAATGCCTTTTATAGTCTTACTTTCTTGAGTGAAATAAATATGTAGAAGAGAGCAAACCCGTTGGTTTCATGCTAGGCTTATGTGAAGCGTATTACGTCTCTTTGTTGTTACTTTTCTTTACACCCGACAATTTTTTTTTTTAATTTAGCTATAAAGATTTACTGGTAATACGGCTTAATACGTCTTTGAGTCATTTAGTTAGATAAATGCGGAGATTTAAAAACACTGAATGTTTTGAATATACACTTTAGGGATAAGAAAATTGTTGCATCCCATTTCATGGGTTTCCCCCCTTTTAATTTGTTCAAAATAATGATCTTTTTTTTTTCTTTATCAAAGTGAAGTTTTTGTAGTCGTCCCAGATACACTGCAAGCAAATGTTTCTCAAAATCAAATCCGTTTTGAGTTCCATTCTGATTCCTCTGTAGTGGATGGTGAAAAACTGTTTCTATATGAAATACATTATTACTTTTCAGGTTATGCAAGTGCTGTTGGTGAATTTGATGGAAATGATGAATACGAGGGTACGTTGAAGATGTTCAGTCAATCAAAAATGTTAAAATATTTGTTTTATGATTGAGGAACTCCCTTCTTTAACTCTTTTTTAACGTTTCGTAGAAGGAGCATATGGAGAAAGAAAGAAAATGTTAGGAATTAAAACTCAAATATTTTGCTTTTTCTTTTCTTTTTTCTTTAACCGCTACTATTGCTAACTGTTCAAAAGAGGTAAATTTATTTATTTTTTAAATTAGAATTTTTGTCTTCCTTCATAAGGTGTTCCATTAGAATTGTCAAGTCTTCTGTATCTATACCTGTTTCTAATCTTGCTTCTCTTTTGTCATAGTGGCAATATCCGGGTATCATATCCTTTCTTTTTTTTTTCTTTTTTTCATTCTGTAGAGTATGTTGTGGGGATACCAAAAGGTGGTAATAGCACAGGAATGGTAAGTTTCTAAATAACTATCAACAGCACAATATTCAATTATGAATAAAGACAAAAGCTGTGAATGAAGTTGCTGCTCATTTGAGTTTATTTCACAGATTATCAGTTAAGAATAATTATACTTTGAATCCTTGAGGTTTAATCAGAACTAGCATATCCATTGTGATTTTTTTTTATCTTTCATTCTGTTTGGTATATTGGTTGGGTTTTTTTTTTTTTTTTCAATTTTTATTTTAATAAACAAGAAAAGTGATGTAACTGTTAAAAATGCAAAATAATATCAGGAAAGGAGATGAAAGTTGGTACTAAGTAAGGGGTAGGAAGAGACAGCAAAAAAAGTGTCTGTAGTGAAAAGTAATAAATGAGTTTATGAGTATGACATCAAAAGGGAAAGAAAGGATGATCAATTGAGAAATAGTAAACTGGTTATACATATAATAAAAATAAAATAAGACTACATAATTTGCTCTCTTCTCAGATTGAAATTTATGCACAAAACATGTCTGTGATTGGATCAATGAAGGGCGAACAGGTAAGAGCAAAAAGAATATTCAGTAAGTTAAGTGTTGATAATAGCAGGCAGTTTATTTCTTTACTAGCAGCTGGAGAATTTTGGGGTAAAACAAGCAAATCCAAGTGCGATAGATATTATTTTTATTAGTGATTTTAAATTATGTTATCAATTTCCAAATAGTAGGGAAGGAAGACCAAATAAAAACTTTATATTTCTTGATATTTAGATCCTCTGTAATATGTAAACTTTAATAAACATCCATTAACTTGGGTCAAGTGGAGAAGGAGTAGAGGCATTGGTCTAGGTTTGAAAGAAGAAATGACAAAATTATACTTATACATATTAAGACTTATCTAACAAGATAAGATATTTGTGATATTATTATACTTATATTGCTGTTGCTGATAATGATGCTGATGATGTTGTAAACGCCGTCACACTTGTGATCGTAATATTACTCACCACTTTTTTATTAACACGTGAGGACTACAACTTCCTTTATTTTCCTATTTTTAATTCAGTTAATTTGGACTTCAATTCACACCTTCTTTTTTCATCTGCTGCAAAATTTTACTTTGTCTGCTTTTTAATTGTTATGTGGTCTTTGAATGTTATGGTGTTGCAATTGGTTATTCTTTCGCAGATTGGATCATATTATGGAAGTGCCATAGCAGTCGTAGATTTAACTGGCGATGGGTATGCGATACTTTCTACCACTCAACCTAAAGATATTGTATCTGAGTTCAGTTGTCTGTGTTAACGAACTTTTTACCTGTATTTATATCTTTTGATTGTTTCTTTGTTATACCAATATAAATTTAAGATTGGAAAGTTAGAAATCTTAATGAAGTTGATTTTGCTAACCTAATTTTGGACTATTGTTTGCATAGTTGAGTAATTCACGTTTTAGTTTGCAATCTGATTGTAAATAGTACTGCCTTCTAAATGTTTTTTTATTTTTTATTTATTTCTTGTGTTTCCACCAGTTTTGATGATATCATTGTGGGTGCTCCTTTTTTTGGAAATGTGAAAAGTGATGCTTATGAATCTGGTCGTGTCTACATTTATTATCAGACTAAAAAGGTGAGTTATGCATTTTTAAAATATGGGATGTAAAATGTGGTCAAATCTATTGTGATTTCATGAATAACCCATTTAATAAACCAAGTTTAGCAATTTCAAAGCTTTGTTCAAAAAGCAACAAGAAAACATCCACAGGAATGGCTCATAGGTAGACAACTCACGGTAGCTTTTTTAAGCATATATCTATTTCCACATTTAAATTTCATGTGCTAACATTTGTACATTCAATTGTACTTTATGAAATATTTTTGAAGTCACTTTTTTTGCAACTTTTGTGGATAACAACTAATTTTTACAATGTTGAAACTTGAAATTACAGTGAAATTGACTTAATGTTTTAAATGCATGTACTTTGGACTTATTGGTCTAATCTGATTCTTTAAAACATATGCTCCATTTACTATTTTCTACATGTTACATAAAAAAATTTCTAGCTAATTAATATCATTTTAGTGCAGATATCTTTTTATTTCATGTTATTATTATGAACCAAATAAATAAGACTGAATGATATATGAAAAGTTCTTAGGTTAAATTCATTTAAAAAAAAAAAAAAAAAAAAGAGATTGAGAAGAGAGAGAGAGAGAGAGAGAGAGAGAGAGAGAGAGAGAGAGAGTGACACACACAAAGTGAAAGAGAGACAGAGACAGACAGACAGAGTAAAACGTTAATGCAAACACTGTGTTTCTCTTGATATACTCTACTTTTCCAACAAATTATCAATAGTAAAGAAAATTATTTTTAGCAAGGCAAGGACTACCATTTGCTTGCTTAAATCATTGCAATTGATCCCCTTCTATTAAGGTCTTTAGGTAGGTGGAATTGAAAGTGTCAGAGCCCAACAATATCAAAGGGATGGTTTCAAAGTAGAAGAAATAGATACAATAGTTTCATGTGCTAAATTTCAGTCTTTGCATTACGGACATCCACCAGATTACTTGTATTAATTGTTTACCATAGCAGTGACCTTATCTCCAGCAAGTGTCATGAGGCATTTTCTAAGTCCAATTTATGTGTGCGATTAAAGGTCATATTCAGTTGAACTTTGCAAACCATGATAGGCATTGAACTCAGTATTTATTCATGAAAAACATCAGCACATTAATTGCTCCCCAAAAAGCTCAAATAGTTATATTCAAAGATCATGTGAAATTCCATTTAATTTGAACAAGAGAACTTTATTCAATGTTGCTATTGCAAAAGTCACATGGAGTTTTTTGAGGCAGTAAATCTTCAAATATTTTTTTCTGTATTGTAACTAAAGAAGCTGAGAAAAAATAGAAGTTGAGCATTGTGTTACAAAAGGATATATCTAAATGTTAAAATGCAAGACAAAGCCTTCTTTCTTTCTTTCTTTTTGAGAAAAGATTGATTATGATTTCAACACAGAAGTAAGAAAGGTTCGATCAAAGAGTAAGATCGTTATCATTAACTTGAAGTTACTTCACTGACAGCCATCAATATTGAAAACCTTTTATTCCACATGAGAGCTTAAAAAAAGCGTTGAATGGCTTTTCTTTCAATTTCATCATATTTATATTACTATGTTAGAAATTATCTGAGATAGCAAAATAGGTATCTTTTTTTTTTTTAATTAAATTTATAATTGCAGAGAAAATTCAAGAAGCATAAAGTAGATATCTTGAATGGTCCTTCATCTCAGTCAAGATTTGGTATGGCTCTAAGTCGCCTTGGAGACATCAACTATGATGGATATGAAGGTGAGATCCTAAGAAGATGTTTACATGTTAAAGAAATCGAATATATATGTATGATTTTTATTGCATCTGCTACCCATTTTGTCCAGCTAGCTTCTGAAAGATACATCCTTGCAATTTCTTTGTTTAGGCATATTTCTGGTATTCTGGTGATGCTGAAGTCTTTGATTTTTTTTGCTGATTTGATTCGTTTCAGATTGAGTGCAATTTTTTTTTTTTAGTTCATAAGAAGAATATGGTGTTGATTGTTTTTTTAATGCATTTGCTCTCACCGATCAGCACGTTGTTCTGGCACTAAATGTATCTTAGAAAACTATTTTTGCTGTTTCTTATGTTTTACCAGTGCCCTGTCATTCATTGAGCTAGATTGTCTGCAAAGTGCTGTTTGATTTCTTTTGAAATGGCTCTTTTTATAAATGATAAAAAAAGAAAATATCATTGGAGCCATTTCTCAAAGCACACCATCTGAGATCAAGATGGAAGTTTATGCTTCATGTCTTAATTCTTGCTATTTATTCACAAAGATATTGTTTTAGCTATTTGAGCATTTTCTTTTTCAGAGATTCCATTTTTCTTGAGTGTGTATGATAGCCCTTTTTTACAGACTTTTTGAAAGGCCTTTACCATATAAACATGCACAAATATTGTGGAGTTTTTTATTTTAAATCTTTTCAATATACTTTGAAATATAAGGTTAATTTGTTCATCTCTACAACTTACCTTTCTAAATCCTACTTTTAATTTCATCAATATGTTGACTCTTTCTAAGTGCCTCATGTTCACCATGATTTCCATGATTTTACACAAAACAGCTCACAAAATCTGTCCAAATTCCTGATTTTTTTAATGTGATGGATGATATTTTATCCAATTGTATATTTATTTATAATTTATCATTTTGCATTTTCTCCTTTGCTTGAAGACCTTTGTGTTGGAGCCCCATATGGTGGAGAGGACAAACTCGGTGCTATTTATCTTTATCATGGATCAAACGAAGGCATTATTACTGCTCCTACACAGGTATTTAAGATAATATTTATAGAGAAAGGTTGCAGTGCACAAGGAGGTGTAGTAGCAACAATGGAAAATAAAACAAAACTGATGATTTTTTTTTCTTTATAGATAAACTACAGAGTATCATAACAGAATTTTCTTTCAAAAACTTAAAAATTGTTTTTTACTGATATTTGAGAATACTATGATGTATTTTGAGGCGTCAATAACTGAATGAATGGAGTCAAATTAACTGTTCCATTTTCCTGAGGAAATTCACCTTATATTTCTCTGATAACATGCATGTACTCATAAAATGGGATTTTCACTCTTAGAAGTAACATTCATGGAGTGTCTGTTCTAGCCACAGGTTTTGATGATGCAACATTCTAAAATAGCAGTGAAGTTTGCTCTGATGAATTGCTTTTATGGCAATGCAGTAACCATTGAATGAGTCTATGAGATACTTAGGGGATTTTTATGGTTTAAAGATTGTTTAAAAGTCATGAGGTCTGTCCATCAATTAGAAGCACTCAGAAGACATCCATAGTATAACTGTGATTTACCATAAGGAGCATTTTATTTTATTTTCTATGCTGTTAATGTCAGTATCTAACCATAGGTAAAAGCATCAAAGATTTTGAACAGATTGGGCTCCTATGGCTTGGTGAGCTAACTTGAGTCTAAAATTCTGAAATTTTGAAGACTAAAGAAGGGCCAGTAGTTTTTAATTTTTGACAACTATAGTCCTATTCCTTTTGTGACACAAAGTGTCCAGCTATATAAAGCATATTCTCCATTACAACTAATAGCAGTTAGTTGTGCACATTTCATACACACTGCTGATGAACTCCTATAAGTATTTGCACATATTTTTCCTTTCTAATATAGAATGGGTGATTAATTTTTAATTTTAGACAATGTTAAGAGCAGCTGCTGTTCATAAAATCACATATTTATATAAGTTATCACTACTCTATCTTTTTTTCTTTATCTCTCAAGGTAATTCATGCCAAAGACATAGCCCCAGGTTTGTCTGCATTTGGCATTTCCATCTCTGGTGGATGGGATCAAGATTTCAATGAGTATCCAGATCTTCTTGTAGGGGCTTACTCTTCAGACAAGGCAGTCTTCTTCAGGTATGAATATGGATAATAAATGAACAAAAAAATTATTGATACAAAACAGAGCATATTCATTCCATATCTTTAATAATGAGAGAATATAGTTTCTAGTCATTCTAGAAAACATATTTTGGCTTTCAACTTTGATGCAGAGGCTCTTTCAGTTGACTAGGTAAGACATCAGGGGCAAGGAAGAGACCATATCTAAACCAGTCTTTTATTTTGCAATTATAAGTTAACTCGTGAAAAAATTCTGACAATGCTGAGAGGAGATGGCATACTTAAATAAATAAGGCCAACTTTATTCCCCTTTTCCTGATCCCCTCTCCTGATTGAAAACAAAACTTCACATATATATTAATACTTGTTTTAACCTTCTGGATATGGTGTTATTTTGAGCTTGATGCAATTGCATAGTGAAAGTTAAGGTTGACAATTTTAGTGATAAACAGAGGATTTACTTTATCCTTCAGCTTGCTGTCATTCTTACACATGTAAAAAATATATTTTATAAAAGGCAGATCTGGTTGTTTATTATTTTGATTTTGAAAAATTTACAGTATTTAGGGGGATGGAATAGACTAATTTAGGTGATGTTGAAAAGCCAATTTGGTTAGGGAAAAAATAAATAAGAACTTTTTTATCTGGAAAAAAAACTAGAAACATAAATTGATCAATTTGTATGTGATGCATATCAGCTAGAAGAGATAATGTAATACTTTACCATTTATTTGCTAGCCAGCCTTTAGTTTTTTAAGGTGCGTAGCAATACCCTTCATCATCTAATCTAGTCCTTGTATATACTAAGTTTCAATCAACTTGTAATGTTTAATAATGAAGATTAAGCTTGAACAGTTACTGAAACTGAAGCTTAAAATGAATTGTTTGCTTTCACAAATTTTATGATTCATTATTCAAATACGTCATTTTTTTTCTTTGAAGTGTGAAGGTGTCTTTATATACAAAAAAGCCTTGCTAGAAGCACTGATGTTCAATGCAGTATTGGAGATAATATTCTCATTAAAAATGAATATTTTTACCCAAGACATTTGACTAAGTAGGATGAAGATTTAAAGAGCCATAAAGTTAAAGTCACAGAGCCTTTCAAAGCAGAAGGGACTGTCATAAAGTTTATATGGCATATCTTTATAGGAGGTTATTTTTGGAAGTGTAGAATTTACTTGTTTTTTTTTTTCACATGGCCACCTTTGAAGCAGAAGGCACTTAAGATATTGGCAATTTTTATCCCCCTAACTTTTTGCAGGTCAAGACCAGTGGTGAAAGTGACAGCTTCAATTATTACATCCCCAACAAAGATTGATTTAAAGAAAGAAGACTGCAATGTCTTTGGTGGCAAAGACAAGGGGCCCTGGTAGGTCCTGTGTTGTTCACAGACCTCTTACTTCAGTTTATGATTTTGTACATGCTTTAAGGCTATTTATTACATTACTCATAAGTTTTGTTCTGTTCATGCTGGCAATGTGTACCCTTTCTCAATCATTGTGGGGCTATACTTAAGTCACTTGCTGCAATCTCTGATTCAAAAGAAAAAGATAATAAAAAAAAACTTTTCAAACAAAGTAATTGTTGCCAAAAAAGATTAATATTTCACAGATTTGTAAAGTGTGATTCATTTAATCAACCAATAGCAAACAGAAAAAGTTGATAGATTTTTTTATTTGCAGAAATTATTTCACATTTGATTTGTGACAAACTTTTACAAACTGCTTGTCATTTTGTTTTTTTAGCATAATGATGCAGATGTTTGATACTTTCATTGTAAGTTAAATGAAAACAACAGTGTATGATACATAAACTAAGATATTAAATGAATTAATTAAAAGCAAACCCTATAGCAGAGCATATTGGATTCATGGCGTTGGCATTGAAAATGGGTCCACTGGGACAAATAATACACAATTTTTGTAAACAGCACAAATATTTTTAAAAGGATTACTTATATTTTATGAGGAGCGAGAGGACAAAAAATTTAAGTTGGCATACACATTAATAAAATTCAGAATTTTATTCTTGAAATTTGAATTTCACTACTGTCTGTCCTATATGTCATACTACTTTTTTCTCAGTCTTTCAATTTCATCGTGCTTTGGATACTCAGGGCATGGTTTACCAGATTTTCTCCGTAAGTAAAGATTTTCCATAAGGTAACTTAAGCAAAAAGAGGTGTAACATATCCTTTTGTATTTAACACGGTGTAAATAAAATATGGTGTCAGGACTATAGAAATTTTCTTTACATAGTTGATGTTTCAATTATCAAAACAAATAAAGATATTTACATTCATGTTATAAAATTCATCATAAATTATTGAACAGGCTTTTAATGAATGATTTGACACTTTTCTTCTTTTCAGCAGTTTTGGGCATAGGATAGTAAATACAATGTTGTTTTACATTTGCTGTTACCATTTTAGATTCCAGCAACTCAAATTGCCTTGCTCCTGCCAGACCTAATTATTGAAAGAAATTGACATATTTTGCAAGAGAAGAGAATCTATATATATATATATATAAAAGTGAACATGGGAGGCTTTGACGGCAAACTCCATGCATTATTACCCAACTCACATCTTTGAAACTTTACAGACGTCTACAGCATTCATGTGGCTAGGTTTTAAATCATAAAAAATCAATGCAAACTGCTTTCCTGGATTTCCCCAAAATGCTTTGTCTCGTCAACATAAATTACATTCACCAATTTCGTATGCCATTTTGTAAAATCTTACTTTATTTAGCCATTTTTAAAATCATTCATTATCATGTAGGTTTAAATAACTGCAGTTTTATGCGCTGAATGCGAAGTTTCACAGCTTTCTAATAAGCGTTTAAAATGATCTAAAACAGATTGAGGAAGACGTGTAGAATTAATCCATTTTCTTTATTCCGAAAGGATTTAAGTTCTATTTATAAATTTTGTATTGAGAATCAGAATTATCACGATTTCTAGATTCCACATAGAGATGGATAAGTTGAGGCATTTATATCTGGATCATGTAAGTAAAAGGATAGATATCCAAACCATTTATAAGCCTATTTAATATATACAAGCACCGCAGCCCCAGCAAACTGACGCCAAGGTCCTGTTTGTAAAACAGGGTTTGCAGCTTGTTTTACATACACTTCAAAAGGGGCTCTAAAAAGCAAGACAGCGTTTACCAGAGTCTTTAAAGAGGACAGCTCATTTAAGAAACAGCAAATAACACAATTCACTCTCTCTGTCTCTATCTCTATCATTCTCTCTGTCTGTCTATCTGTCTGTCTGTTTCCCTCCCTCTCTCTCTCTCTCTCTCTCTCTCTCTCTCTCTCTCTCTCTCTCTCTCTCTCTCTCTCTCTCTCTCTCTCTCTCTCTCTCTCTCTCTCTCTCTCTCTCTCTCTCTCTCTGCCTCTCTTACTCTCTATCTATCTCTGTGGACCAAAATATGAGAGTGAACTATGTTGCTTGCTGTTTCTTAAATGAACTGTCTTCTTTGAAGACCCTGATAAATTCTGTCTTGCCTCATGTAATATATGTTAAACAAGCTGAAAACCCTGTTTTACAAACTGGACCTTGTCTCTCTACACACTTTGCCTACCTAACATTAAACAGTTAAGTTAGGAACCCATAGCAGAGGCAGGCAATAAAATCCTATTGGAACAGTAGGGTATGGAATGAAGAAATGCATTAGATGTTGGTCTTATCATCACAGCATCCTTATTAAAAGAGTGAAAGATAATGTCTAGCTCTTAAAAATTAATGGGACGATTTAAAACCAATTCAAACAAGTAATTGTGAGAAAATTTTCACTGAATATTGCACAAAATTTAGATCCACATACATACATCGTTCATGCCTATTCATGCATATCTTTGGTAAAACAACACAGAAAAAAAGCATTCCTCATTTGCAGTTCTTTTTCCTTTTTTAATGTGATAATAAAAATGATGTCAACCCTGTAATTATGAGAGTACAGAATTGTAACAGGACATTAATCAAAGCACCATTGAATGACACAGAAACTAAAACCATTACCTGAAATCGACTGAGTTATTTACAAGCATAATAGTATATAATAATGCTTACTCTTTTGTCTTTAAATATTATATCGGACATAACAGCACCCTCAAGGGAATTAGTTTCTCTTGCCACAAGTTTGTGGTTTTGATGCACTGCATCTCTTTAGTGCACCAAAGTATTTTTATATTTTATCAACTAAAAAAAAGAGCATACTCTCTTCCTAAATTTTGGTTAAGAAGATTGTTGTTGTTATTGAATTGGAGAAACAATTCCATAGGAAGATAAAGTATCATTTTAAGTGTACATGAAAATTTTCAAGGAGTTTCATCTACAAATAAGCTTAAGTTCAAATTCATTAAATTTGGAGAAATTTGCTTCCTGGTGTAGGATATGGCATGGTCATAACATATTTATCAACAATGAAGGAGGTAAACATTAAAACCCGAGAAAAAAATGCTATGAAAAATTACTTTTCGTAGTAACAGTTTGAGACAAAATTTAAGCCTGTAATGACTTCAGAATGTTGTGTGGTGAACAAGGTAAATAATTGAATTTTTTTTTAAATGTGTATTTGATTAACACTTTAAAACCATAGTAAATTTTTATTTAGAATCTCAAGAGAATTTTAAAGGGGCAATGTAAAAGACCAGCTCAATTCTAAAAAAGCAAACCAAAAAAAACTGTGTTTTGAAATTAAGAATATTCTGTTGCAACAAAGAATCTGAATTGTGTGACCGACAAATACTTATGGTTGGTTCCATAACTAATTCTTGTTTGATTATTGAAATAGACCTTGATGTGACTTGGACTTTGGATGCTAAAGACAATACGACCAGGCCTGCTGAGCAAAGAGCTTTCTTTACCAATGGCGACAATGTTTTCACTATGAAAAGTACAGAGAAAATTCTCAGAGAACAAACTTGTGAAGTGATCGAGGCTTATGTGAAGGTGAAATTTTCCCTTTTGTGAAAATTTATGACAGTTCTTTTATGCAATTATTTTAGATACAATAAAATTCAAAGTTATCCAGATATAACTGATTTTTTACTAAGTTACATTTTTCTAGTTCAGATAATATTGTAACTAATTTTAGCATCCTTAGCAGTTGAAAGGAGAAGGAAATGGAAACATTAAGTTCAAATATTGCACTACACTTTTTTTATGTTAAAATTTCTGTTGTCTGTTTGTTTGGTTTTGGGTTTTTTTAAATGACAATTTTTATGTAATTCTGGAAAGTAGTTATTCTGGCTTCCCAATTTTTTAATCGTCTATGGTATAACTAGATCTTTCAATTGTCTAAAAGAAAGTATATTATTTTTTCCTTCGAGAAAAAAGTTAAAACAGTTTTTTTCCTCTTTATATAATCAATTATCATTGGTGAAAAAAAATTGACAGAAGTTTTTTGAAGCAAATAAATGCCTTACTATTCAACAATATCTCATACTAGATTTTTTGAAAGAATCTGTTGTTTGGCTTAAATCTAGCCTTATAGACAAAAAGACACTAATTACTGAGAGTTTGGAACTTTAAGCTAACCAGCTTATTTATCTTGTTTATCAGGGTGATATCATAGATAAACTATCACCAATCACAGTAATGATGGAATTTGAGTTAAATCAAGAAAGATTTATGGCATTATCAGGTGGAGAACTCCAGCCAATACTTGATGCCAGGGTTCCTTTGTATACCTCATACACTGTAAGTAGATAATGTGTAATAATACGTAAAGAAATTAACAACTTTGAAGTGATGAGTACATTTCAGGATTAATATAATATGCTATTCCGTTGATTAGCCCACAATTTTATTGCTGTAATAGTTATAAAGTTTTGGAAGATAATATTAAAATGCAGAACATCAACTGTTTTTTTTTGTTTTTTTGTTGTTTTTTTTTGGGGTGGGTTGTGTCAAAATTAAGACTAGTTAATTAATATTCATTTAATATTTGTTAAATCATCTCTCTTATTTGATATTTTTGCTTATTCTCATTATAGAAAAAATTAACAAGTTATTAGCTTAAGTGAGAATTAAAATGCCCGGCCTTCAATCATAATTCCATTGAAGTTGTTCGTCATTCATTTAAGTTGTTACACTTATTTGAAGTCAGAACCAAGAGAATTTAGAAGACTCGTATTGAATTTGAGGCACAAGTAATCTTAAAATGTTCTTATTGTATGAGTTATTTTAATTCTCTCTGGGTTTTTTGTTTTGTTTTTTTGCTCAGACGGAGATAAAAAATGACTGTGGTGATGACAACATTTGTTATCCTGATTTGCATGTCACTACAATTGGGTGAGCACAACATAAATAGGTTGTTCTTAATGCAATCGAATTAATCTGTCAATAACCCACTTTCTTGTCATTTTTAATCACGTTTAATACCCAAAATTTAACACTGATAACTTTGAGGTAAGAGATTTAGGCTGATGCATTTAAGGATAATATCATAATGAATATTACCTATTTTGTTTGACAGAATAATACAATTTAGTACACTAAAAAGAGTCATGTCCATGATTGTGCTTTTTAGTGCTCATTTTTATGCAATACTTTTTGTGTTTTAAAGGCATGGTGAAATTTAAAAGTTAATCTGAATGAAAAAGTTGTGCTTGTGTTTTTAAAAAATATGCAAAGCCATTTAGTTAACATTTAAATAGCAATGAAGCATTGCAGAAAAAAAAACTATCAATCAAGGGAGAACCTGACCAAATGGGTTGATGAAGTCTGCTTGTACCGACCAATACAAAGAATGACTAGGATCTACTGTAATAAAGCTTTACTTTTTCTTTTCTTTCTTCACTCCAGAGTGACACGTTCACACAATATAGGCACAACAAGTAATCTGGAATTCATCATTGTAGTTGAAAACAATAATGAAGACTCTTACAATACCAAGGTGTGGATAACACTCCCACCTGGTGTGGTTTACGATACAATTACCAACTCAAGGTCACCTGTGCCCATCAGCTGTGGCAGATTGGAATCTGATAACAAAATGGTCGTATGTGACATAGGCAACCCTATGAAAGGAAATACAATGGTAGGTCCTCTTTATATATCTATATGACTCTAATACATTTCAGCACTTCAAGTGTTCTTTTAAACACACAATTAAAATACTTAATAGCAAGATTTTATTAGCTGTTTTTGTTGTCATACCAACTTCACAAATCATATATAACATTTATATTATATAAAGTTCTTTTTCTTTTCAGGCTGAATTTACAATAAATTCAACTCCAACAAATACAAATGACACACAAGACAGGCTGGTGTTTTTGCTTTTTGCTAATAGGTTGGTGCAAAATATTAATCAGTCATATAATTTTTATTCCAAATGCTGTAAAACATAGACATTTATTGCACATGTAATTTAAATTTGTTGTTATATTTATACTGGTTGGAGCGTCATGCCTTAATATAATTTTTGAATGACAATGTTATTTAAGTACAACAAATGCAAATGATACACAAGACAGACTGATGCAGAATGGTGATCACTCATATATTTTTCATTCCAATGCTGTGGAAACATAGCACTGATTGCACTTAAAGAATTTTTTGTTGATACATTTATGCTGGTTTGAGAATTATGTCTTGTTATAAATTTAAATGACAAATTATTAGATTACAAATTTAATTACAGATCTTTGCAAGAATTGGAATGCTTTTCAAACTGAAATCAGAATAAAAAAATTTCGTCACTTTCAAATATTTTAACTGAGAAGGCAAAATGGTGCAATGCATTGTGTTTTTTACAGCAAAATCAGGTTTCAATATCTTGAAGTGCATATAAATGAAATGTAATAGATAGAGAAAAACAAAACCATCTGTGGTAAGATCTTAGGTTAAAGACCTCTAAACAAGAGGTCTTTGCTATTCATTTATTCAAGGTTTAATATATTGGGATCATTTATTTCATAAAATTATGTCCATCAAAATCTTTTCTTTTTTTTGTAAAGTTCCAATATTGAAGAAAAAGTTGAGGACTACAATGATAATCATTACAGCGTTGAGATTCCTGTGACTGCAGTTCCTGAAATTTCTCTTGAAGCGTGAGTTTACAGGATATTTTCTTTACTACTTGAGGAAGATTAACGTTGTGGTGCTTTTAGTCAACAGAAATTTTATTAAGTGTTTCACCTCCATTTGAGAAATTCTCATATTGGGCACCAGTTTAATGATTCTGTTCTGTAAACACAGATACAAAATGTAAGACATTGAATTAAAAATTTCAAAGTGTATCATAATATGGCAGGGTTGGTACTTCTATCTAAGAACAATAACTACAAAATGCTTCATTGTTATTTCATTTTATTGCATTTAAGATAACTTGAGTTATTGTGTAATTATGTACATTTTTTTTTAATAAATGTAAGAGAGAAAAGGGAATAATTAACACTATTCATACTGAATATATTCACCACTGCCTGTATTTCTGCTCAAGTAAATATTGAGAGTTTTATACCTAAAGGGGGTGCATCACGAAAAAAATGCATATCTCTCCATTAATTTTTTCCATTTTTTTTATTTTGTTTGAAATAAATATAATGGTCGCTACACCTTATAAAGAGGTAAGGAATGTGGAATCAGAAAAAAAATTTTTTTTTGAGGGGGCTGGGATAGAGGAAAGAAAATTAATAGATAATGAAGAAGTTGTGTCTTGTAACACGGGAATTCCCCGTTTGCGAGGGAAAAGGTTGATTGAAATGATGTCCCTTCTTTCTGTTGTCAAGGGAGATCAGTGAAACATATTTTATCCAGTATTTTTAGCACTTAAATAGAGACATAGAGATACCACGTTTAAGAACGGAGTATACCAGTGTGTGGACAGGGAATGACACCGTCGGCGCATAGGGATACCCCGTTGTGTTAAATCTTAAATTCAAAATGAGATAAATTACTTTATTAGATTGATGATACTATGATAATATATTTTTTCTGCATTTTCGCTCATCAAACCTTGTCATTATTATAAAAAAAACAAAACTATGAACTGAAAGAATTGTGACTTTAAAGTTGGACATGTTTTTGAAAAGTTGAAAATTTTTCCTTGTCTGTTTTATTTCAGGAAAGTGAGTCCAGAGTACATAGTTTTAAATACAACAAATCAACAGAAAGTGAAAGAAGAAAGATCTGTTACCCATGCCTTTCAGGTAACTAAAAGCCTATCAGAATGTGACAGAATTTAGCAAAGGAAATTATAGGACTGATTTTCCTCATTAACTGACAACTTTCATCTATATTTGCAAAAATTTGAATCATCATCCATAGAAAAAAAATAATCATTAATAGCTGGTTTCTATGTGTTGTAAGTTTTTATAAGTAACAAAGATCTGTTGGATGCTAACAATTATGTAGAGAAAATACAAGCAGAAAAACAAAAATAAAAACAACCTTAAAAATGAAATTGTAGATGTAAAATAACTTTCAGATTTAATTATTTTTGAAAAATATGATTTCACAATGTGAATGTTTTTTTTTTTAATCTTTTTTCCATATATGTGACAGTTAAGAAATCAAGGAACTTGTGCAATAAATGAAACAATACTTCAAGTCCTTTGGCCAAGTCATGATATTAAAGGTACTGCTTTACTGAGTTTAGATGGAGACCCTTTGGTGGATAGCAACACCAAGTGTAAAGTTGATGAGATAACTCCTGATAATGTAGAGGTAATGTTGGCTTTTTTCATAACTAATTTTTTTTTAATTTCCAAAGTTTGACGCTTTCCCGGTTGACGTTGTTTGGTAGTGATTAAAGCTATAATTTTTTTTTATTTTTATAACATGGTTGGAAGAGAGAGAACAAATTGGAATGAAAAACAAGAGGGGAAAAAATAAGAGAAGCAATAAAAAATAGAGGGAAAGAAATGGAAAACAAAAGAGGGAGAAGACAAGAAAAAGAAAAGGAAGGAAGTGGAGGAGGAGGTACAGAAGAAGCATGAGAAAAAGATGATGTTAGTGGAGGAGAATTATACAAGATGAAAGAAGGGAGAATTACAAGATGAAGAGGTAGAGGATGAATAAAATGTTACATGGCTTTTAGTGTGTAGTGCCAAGGATGGAGGAATGAATTATTGTTTTTAATAGATTTTGAATTGTGTTATGGAGATTATGTGTGGTAATGGAAATTTATTAAATTCAATGAATTTTATTTATTTTATCCATTGCTATAAAACATAAATCGTGTCGATTTGGCATGAATAGGACAAGATTGTTTTTAATAGATTTTGAATTGTGTTATGGAGATTATGTGTGGTAATGGAAATTTATTAAATTCAATGAATTTTATTTATTTTATCCATTGCTATAAAACATAAATCGTGTCGATTTGGCATGAAGAGGACAAGATTGTTTTTAATAGATTTTGAATTGTGTTATGGAGATTATGTGTGGTAATGGAAATTTATTAAATTCAATGAATTTTATTTATTTTATCCATTGCTATAAAACATAAATCATGTCAATTTGGCATGAATAGGACAAGTATGTAACTTAAAAATAAGAAAGTTTCTTTTTTAACTTGATCCAATTGCAAATAGTTTAAACCAGAGCTTACAGAATCATTAAATAATTCAGTAAGATCCAAATCTAAAGCCTCTTAAACCTTCATTACCATTTTGGATTTAATAAATCAATAGGTATGACTTCCCACAGAGCAGTGCTCCACTTTTTGCAT
Source organism: Elysia crispata (assembly GCA_033675545.1). Lineage (NCBI taxonomy): Eukaryota > Metazoa > Mollusca > Gastropoda > Plakobranchidae > Elysia > Elysia crispata. The sequence goes on from JAWDGP010006989.1 coordinate 1,024,990, forward strand.
GAATTTGTGGTCTTCTAATGAGTTTTGAAAAGGATCATAAAACACCTAGGAAAAGGTCAGAATGAGCTCTTTTCTCATTTTGAGACATCACTTTTTATAAAATTCCAAAGAGAAAATCTTCAACTATATTTTGTGGCTTTTTTGTCACAGAAGTATAAAGATCGATGGTGGAAGGACAGCTCATCAGGTATAAATAGGAATGGACGAAAAGGCAAAGATGAAGGAACTTCTGGAAAAAAAATAGTAAGAATTTTGATTGATGCAAGGTATTGATATTGAGAACAAAAGCTTTGTTTATATTAGAGAGTTCACTTAGTCCATTGTTCTATTTTATGCTTTTCTTTGTCATAAAGAGTTCAGTTAAACATTTAAGAAATTTTCTGAATTCTAAAAAAAAATATGAAAATCATTCTTCTTTATTACAATTCAAGATGAAACAAGGTCCATAAAAACTAGACACATTATTTCCAAATTGAATGCATATTGTAGGAAAAGCAAAATCAAGATAACAAGATGAAACACATTGTGTTCATCTTTATTGTGGTTAAAAATAAATACTAAAATTGAAATTGAAATTCTTTATTTAATAGAAGAGTCATTTGGAACATCATAATAGGGATTTCCATAAAATGGAGTTCTCAAAGGGCAAGGCATAATTAAAAACCTAGTTGGTCATTGTAATTTTTTTCATACAGAGCAATTTGGATCAATCTAAAAGATTTTTCAGAGTTACTAGGTTGCTAGGTGTAAACCAATTCTTTACTTAATGAGGAGCTGGATAAGTTAGAAACAAAGCTGACAGATGTTTGATTCTTAAACCATGAAGAGTTGGGCAACAACAAAAAAAATGTCATGCACTGTACAACCAGAGCTTAAGGGTCATAGAAGAAAAGAAATGGTTTTAGTATATCTCTTAGTAAGCTTTCGATAAGGACAGAGATTTCTTAGAAAAAAAAAAGTTATTACAAGATATTTTTATGGCCTAACTGTGAAAAAAAAATTATCTGAAGCAAAAGGAAATTTCATCTTCCAGGATTGCTCTGATACAGGAGACTACTGCACAGTAATTCAATGTCACATTGGATATATGAAGCCCTCCAGTGTTTTTGACATAACAATTAAGTCTATTTTCAAACCTCTTCCATTTTTGAAGGTATGTAGTGTGATAGTTTAAGTCTTTCCTTAGCCATTTGACTAATGCTTTTTCCTATTTCTCCTCCTTGCAAAATATGTCATAATCTTTTATCAAGTGTTGGTGATATAAAGGTTAAGAGCTAACTCCAGCTTTTCTACACACATATATATTTATAATTCCCTTCATCAGTTCCAAAACAATTTTTTGCAGGGTTGAAAGCATAGTCATGTTACTGCAAAAAATCATCTTTGTTGCTTAGGAACTTATGTGGGGACTTTTTTTTTAACTTGAAATTGAAAGTCGTCAAGAAAAAAAAAAAGATGATCTCACTTTTGGGTTGCTATGTGAGGTTTCCTTTAAATATAAGCAAAATGGTAAGTAAACTTTGTCACTCTTTTTGGTTCTTGCAATAAAAAAAAGAAGAAAAAAAAACAGAAAAAATTCAAATTCAAATTTTTGCAAATTTCTATATGGCAGACATGAATCTCTAGATTTTGTCAAGTTAAATATAGGAAACAATCCTGTAAATGCAACTGTCATCTAATCAAGATACATATGGAAATTGTATAATGCATGCTAAGAAAAAAAAGGGTTAAAAATAGACACAAGCCGAGAAGAAGTGAATAAACTGACTTTTTCCAACAATTATGAAACAATTTATTACATACATGATGTTATACATAAAGATAAGCATTTTCCAAATATTTTTTAACTGTATGTGTTTGTGTTTCTAATATATTTTTTTTCAGAATCATGAAAGCACAGACATGTATGAAATTACATCTGTAGCTAGTGCAAAAGTGATTTCAGTGCCCTATGATTTCAAGGCTGTAGATAAAAGCAAGTTTGCTGTTGTCAATACAGATGTAAGAAAAGATTTGAATATAAAATTTTCATGCTGAAACTAATATCTTCCTACCTCTTCATATAGATACATCACTGCTTCTTCTCCTGCCCTTCCCCTTATTCTCAATTCAAAACTTCCCTCCTCATTTCCATCATCCCTTACCTGTATAGTTCCCCCTTACTCTGAAATGTTCCCCATGCCCATCTCTATTCATTGTATAATTTCTTTATCCTAGCATTATAAACTTAGACTAATTACTTCCATTGCCATCAGTTGAAAATCTGCAGATGGAAGAAAATAAATTTTTTCCTGCAGTAATCTGCGTTTCCGAAAATAAATAATTTTTTAAAAATTGGATGTTAAGTGCAAATTCACCTGAAGCTGGCTGCCATCACTATTTGAGTAAACACAAACTCCTCAGAATGTTTAACTCGACACTTTCTGTAAGCATCTGTGTATCACAATGCAATGGTGTTTACCCTTTTGCAATGTTCAGCTGCACACACAGTAAATATCACCATCAGTCCAAACACGAAGTCTGCAGAATAGTAAACTGGGCACTTTCTGTAAGTCTCAGCCCGTGGTATTGCTGTCTTCAATGTGTGCCCAAAGCATTGTAATTTTACTAAATTTTAAGATGGTCTTTAGCAGTTGCGATCTACATTTTTTACCTTGCCCAAGTTCATTGTTTTGTTTACACTTGTGATGTAGCAGCATAGACCTAGAGATCAAGAGGGATGGGTGGGAAAAAAAATATGATAGTCCTATAGACGTACCATGCATGGAATTATAAATATTACTTTGACCTACTTTTGTTCTACAAATGTCAGTACGTCTATTAATACAAACTTATGTCTGTCTTATTTGACTATGAAGATTGCATATGGACTTCATTATGACAGATAAAGACATTTTCTTTAGATTCCAATATATATAGAAAGTTTTCTTTGTGTTTTGAATTTTGCAGTATACAAGTTAATTACTTATTAATTTATTGTGCAATTTATACATTTAATTTATTGCATTTGTGACTCTTAACTTGCAAAAAAAATGAAAGTGAATTAACATAAAAGAATTTCTTTATCAGGCTGTAACAATAGTTCACACGGACAAGCTGAAGCCAGCAGGCAAAGGTGTCAAGATTTGGGTGATAGCTTTGGCTATCACTGCTGGTGTGTTATTGCTAATCCTACTCATTCTGCTGCTTTGGTTTGTAAGTATTCAACGATTTTATCATCTAGATTTTTTTTCTTTAGTTATGAACTTTTTAGCTGCATAAATAATGTTACATCATTGCAATTTTTTTTATATTATTCGGTATGAACACCCAATGTGACAATTTATTATTTCTCTTTTTATGAATAAAGAGGGGAAAGTGAATGTAAAATTTTACTCTGTAGTTTTGAAAAAAAAAATATTAGCTTCAGGTGTTGTGAAGACTTAAACTTGGTGACCATTTGTCACCTGTGTCACCCCCATAAAAAAATTTCAGCAAGATGTTTATGATCACCTGTTTTGTCTTTACAAAGAACGTGAGAAAGTTATTTAATACAAAACAGTGTCTGAGAATAGTTATTCCTTGTCTTTTAAAATTTTTGGGACAGTTTCCCACATACAAATAATCCAAACTAATGAAGGATAATACAAAATTTTCATAAACAAAAAAAATATACTCAATTGCTTGACAAATCAGTAAATACTTAGAAATGGAAGGTGTGCCCACACAAGTCTTTGAGGATAAGATAGTTCATTCAGTAGAGACTTAGACTGACAATCATGGCTTTTGCCACTTGGTGTTGCTCAGATTTCATTTAACCAGTTTAATCATCTTAAGGCTCATCTGATGCTTCATAATTCTGGTGACTATGTAGGTTACAAGGGTGTTCAAAATAATTTGTGTTCTCCCGCTTTCACATAACTTACAGCAGTAAAAGACAAAGCTATGGGTTAGAAACAAAAGGAAAATAGAAGCCATTTAAAAATGCTATTTTTTTTCATATTGAAGGTTATGGACAAGAAAATTTATTTTAATTGGTTATAATTATGGGTCAGACAAAACAGAGGAAGTCATCGGGAGGATTGATGAGAGAAAAATCAGACAATCAAAAAAACAGAGAAGAGAGACCAACAGACAAGTCAACCATTGGTGTGGAGAAATTCAAACTGTCAACACTAGGGTTCTTCCTCTTCTCCTCCTCCTCCTCCTTCCTCCTCCTCCTCCTCCTCCTCCTCCTCCTCCTCCTCCTCTTCTTCTTCTTCTTCTTCTTCTTCTTCTTCTTCTTCTTCTTCTTCTTCTTCTTCTTCTTCTTCTTCTTCTTCTTCTTCTTCTTCTTCTTCTTCTTCTTAGCATTTCTCTTCTTCTTCTTTTAGTTGTAGTTGTTGTTCTTGTTGTTACTGTTGTTATTGTTTCTTATGTTATTATATCTCCTTAACATTTTACAAGACTGAAAGCTGAACACAGAATTTAAGACCATACTGCTAAAATGATCTCTTTCTTTATTCTCAGTGCGGATTTTTCAAGAGGAAGAGGCATGAGGACGAAGGATACTTCATGGTGAAAAATGGACAGTCCTCCTATATAGACAGCAAGATAGTAGACTAGGCAAAAAAATGATTCTTTTTTGCATCAGCTAATAGATCTCAAGGTCATTTGTAGCTTGAGGAAAGGGACATCTTCCAAAATCAAACCATCAACTTTTCACTATCTGATATGAAGGGACATACTTTTTTTTCAAGCTTTATTTATGAAAAATGGTTTGTATGTCTTTTTATTACAATGATTTTCAACTTTTTAAGTTAAAAAACAGATATATGGCATAAACCCTTTGAGCTCTTCATTCAAATATAAATTTTTTATGTCCCTGGATTTGGAAGAGTGTGTGAGACCTAAATATCTATCACTTCTTATTTAAGGCTGAAACTAATAAAGTTGGCAATTCTTAAAACTATTAAGCTTAATGCAAGGAAAATTTATCTCAGGAATCAAAACAAAGAAGACACTTTTTTATACGATTCTAAGTGTAAATCTGAAAAAAAAAATTTGCTCTATTTTTTTTACTATTCAACTGTATTTTCAAATTTGAAAACACACAGATACGAAATTGGCAAAAATGGAAGTATGTTACAATATAATATGACTATTCATTTGCTGTATCTAAAGGGAATCACTGCATTAATGTTGTTTTTTTTTAATTAAAGTGAAAATTGCAATGAAATTTAAGAAGTTGAAAGTCAGGATAGTTTTTAATTTCACTTTTTTTTTTTTTCAATTTCAAGATTTTAATGATTTTAATTATTTTTTGACATTACTTTATAATACATTAAAAATTTGCTAAAAAATGAGATTTGCATTAATTGTTAAAAATGATAATAAGCTAAAACTTTTAAAATTAGTTCACAAATTATAGTGTTGAACTTTCAAAAAGTGATACAAGGAAAAAATGAATTAATTGAATGACAAGTGTCTGTTATAAGAAGCAAATACAAGAATACAATCATGTGAATGCAAATTTTATAATTGATTTCTTATTTGGTAGACTAATGTGATGTAAGTAAATTTCTGTCATTGAGATGTATAAAGTCATTCAATTGTATAACTGACTATAAATATTGTCCATCTTGATTTTGCAATGAACTCTAAGGTTCAATTAATTCTTTGTTGTGTTTGCTTTCTTTTATGTGGCACATATGAAGATCAACTCTGAGGAGTGACTTGGTGTTCTTAGATTCATTCAGTGATGTGCATAGAAAGTGTGAATTAAACACAGTATTTGAATGTAAGCAATCTTTTTTTTTTTACAAAATACAATTTAACATTTGTTATAGGCCTACCAAATTTGGCCTTATTGTAAATATCCAATTCAGCATATGAGAATGTGAACATACCTTTATGTATGGGGCTTTCATTTTACAGCAGTAATGCAAAGAGATGCACCAGAGACAGGGGAAGACAGAGAGACAGATTATATTTTCAGAGAGAGAGAGAGAGATATAAATATATGAAAAACCTCCAGAGGAATTTCTTTTTTTTGCTGTTTTTTTTTTTTTTTTTGTAACAAAGATGTGTAGATTGTGCAATACAAATGGTCAAACTTTTGATAAATTTGTGTCAATCAAGTTGGTTAACCTCTTGGCTGCTACACATTTTTCTATCCTGTGTGCTAAGGGTTTTTCTAACGAGTGTGTGGGAATATGGATATATCTCTACAAAATCATAGCGAAAAAGAGTGAGGCTAAGTTCTATTTTTAGTCATGACAAAGGTTTTAACTTTGTCCGAAACTAAAATTAAACATAAAAAGGTGTACTCCATTGTAGCATCAAGCGAACAAAAATATGGACGTATCAAGCATGTCTACAGCGCACAATTCTCTCTATTTAGATGAGTTACGTGGTACATCTACAGTGCAGCCAAAGGGTTCAAGGATCATCAACTAGAATAGACACAGAACATTGAGTGTGTTTCGACAATCAGTTTTAAATTAAATGATTACAAACATTAAAAAAAAACTCTTCATCTGGGTTGTTACTTCATTTAGATCAGTTAATTATCAGCTTTTGTCTATACAGTGATTCAAAACATGATTGGTGTTAATTTATTAGTTTTAGTTGCAATATATAAGCTTGAAAAGGAAAAAAGAGAAAAAGTTTGTCGACAAAAATAAAAAATTTCATTCTGATTACTAAGTGATTAATTCAATAACACATTATGTTTTTTTTTTATATACATAGTGTGTTTGTCTACATTGTAAATGCCCTCCATAGTAGTCCTAAATTTTTAACCTACCCATCTTCCTTCTCACTGTCTTAATGGATGTAAACATAAACAACTTGAAAAATATTTTCTCGAAGGTAGCTAGGCAATTTTTTTCTTTCAAGTTTCTAATTCTGGCTAATAATTCCGTTATTACCTTTATTAATTGTAGAGCATTGAAAGCTACGTTTTGAATGAGTGTAAATGTATTTCTGTTTTCTTAATCCTTTTTTCTTGCCTTTGAGAGCTTCTCCATCCCATAGCTATAGCAGGGATGAATGTCTTTAGCTGAGACTTTTAGATCTTAGTCATGGGGAGTCGTGTTGTATTGAAAGCCGTATTCTAGTAAAATGAGTTATATTAATGTTGATCCCTTTTTTTAAATTTCCTGAAAATTGATAGGCTTCTCAAGGTGTTGCTTCTATTTCAAAACAGTCAAACATCTCTTTTAAGTCCGAAATTTGTCACTGGCAGTCTACCTCGGAACATTTTTTTTTACTGAATTACTTGTTTTGAAACAGTGGAATAGATTGTAGGAATCTTAAATTTTCCACAGTGCAATTACTGTCCCTGACTTACCATAAATTTTGTCTCTCTGATTTCAGGACTATTTCCCTCAATCATATATGTCAACAGTGATCAGTGTTGTAAATACGTCATTAACAAGTTCTTTTTTGTTACATTTCTAAATGAATGAATCTATGACTGTTATCAACTCTATCACTTATATCTACATTTGTATTATGATAAAACCATGACATCATAGAATTTTATTATTTAGTCTATGTATTAAACTCATAAGTCTTTGTATTAAACTCAACTCCCATAGCTGCTCCTATAGATGTAGCTAACAGGGTTATTCAAACAAGAATGGCCTAATTTTCATAAATAGTCAAGTACCTTTGATTTTTATAAACTTCTGTCAAAGACTTGCATTGCAAATAAAAACATGGCATTAGAACATTGTGAGTGTATAAATTTACTTTTTTTTTTTGTTTTTAATGTAAAACAATATTGAAATTCAGAACAATTTTAGTGTTATTTCAGGGCTCTAAGGCTTTGAATTGGCATTGATATTACCATGTAAATTTTTGAATCTAGGTTAACATCTTGATAACTTATATATATATATATATATATATATATATATATATATATATATATATATATATATATATATATATATATAGATAGATAGATAGATAGATAGATAGATTGATATTCCTAAAAATAAGTTCCAGTCTAAATAATATTTTCATAGGAGCTTTATTGCAACTAAAATGTTTGATTTTCAGAGCATATATCTTTCATAAAACTTTTCAGAAATATTTGTAGACTAAGAATGTATGTATTTGGTCGAAAGCTTGTGATTTTTTTAGCCATGCAACTGTGATTTTGTGCAAATGCTACTGCTGAAGTGTACAATTATTTCAATAGTATGAAATTACAATAAAATAATATGTCAAGCACAACCATTTTGTGCCATTTTTTAACAATATTGTACATCGTGAGCAGTTTCATCCTCATGTTTGTGCACCTCTTGTGACTTTGTACATTGCTCTATCTCAGAATTCTGATCAAAATAATTTGTAAGTCTCTTAATGTGTACATGCTTTCTTTATACTTATTTTAAACAGCATTTAATCATTATTGCATTTCTAGTATTATAAACAAATGATGAGATTCATATGCCTTAGTCAAAGACGTTTCATGAGTTTCATAGTTTGTATGTCTGTATGATTTCATATACAATTGTTAAAATTTAATGCCAACCTTGGTGCTATTGTATTGTTAGTTGGTATATAAATATCTGTAGTTGAAGAGCTGATTTGTGAGTTATTCAAGTAAAGCAGGGTAGATATGTGAGAGGCAGTGCAGTTAGTAATCAGACATTTCTATTCTTTTTTTATATCCCTTAATTCAAATGAAACAGAAATGTCTGAACTACTGTGCCATTTTAAGAATTCAAGATATTTTTATTATTAATGGATTCTAGACGTTTCAAATTACAAGCATTTATTTTTCATTTATAAAGTTGTGCCCAAAGGAGTTGCTAGGGTAAATTACTTTCAGTAGATTTTAGTATCATTTTCTGTCTTACCTTTCCTGCAGAAGTTGTGGAGTGAGCGGTTTTTTTTTCTTCTTTTTAATGTCACATTTATAAATCAAGGACTTAATTGATGCCTTGAATATTGAACCATGTATTATGAATATTAGCATAAAATTCTTTAAATAAATGTGTTTTTTCATAACACTTATGTCCATTCTATTTTTTTTAACCTGGGATCTGCTGTCATGGTTACCTAGAGGTAAAGAGGAAAACCGTGCTGCAGCCAGTTAACTTCGAGTATGGCAGCACAGCCTACCTGTGTTTTCACTGAGCGTACTGTAGTTTAGAGCAAAGACAGGCTTTTAATTTTATTATAAATGATAAGTAGCATTTATTCTTTCTGTCTTTATAACTCTCTTTTGAATGTATGCTTCATAGGTTTAATGAATTTAGGGAAGAGGAGTAATTGAAACATAGTCTTTCAAAAAACGTTTCTAAAGAGAGGTTTTTTGGATACGTTTTCTATTTAAAACATCAGCCATTCCTTTAATGAAAGATTGGATTGCAATGAATGTAAAATAGATATCCAATTTATGCATTGGGGGAGGAGGTGTGGGTAGAGTGGGAGTAAATTAAACCTTGTTTAGATTAAGAGCAAGCAATTTATTCCAATCTCCTACCTAAGATAAAGCCTGAAGAGTCAGTACATAACCAAACTAACAAGGTCCACCCTCAAGGCTTGACTTATTTATTGTCTAAAACAGCTTTGGAGATTTTAGGATACAAACTCTTTCACTAGTCTTACCAGTAGAGTAGATTTTCCTAACAGCACATAAAAAACAATCAATAAGGAAGGCATAGATATCTTACACATACTCACAGAGTCATCAAGCTCTCAATTCATTCCTTAGTTTAAATCTCAGTAAACCTCTCCCTTTCTTACTTTAATTCACAGTAATAAGAAGCTGCGATTGAACTGTAACTAGATTGGTTTGGTGCAATGATATCAGAAAAATTAGTATATCGCATTACTTAAAATCACCACTAATTCTTTCACCTGCTGGTCAATGGTAGTAATAACCACATGCAAAGGAAACAAGCCATTCCCACAAGTCAATAGCTTCAAGTATTTATCTGGTAACTGGTAATGACAGGTATGGCTAAATTGCAATTTGTTCTTCACAACTTGTGAGCTCTGGATCTCTTTCAATAAGTTCAAAAAAGAAAGATACATCAAGTAACTGAGAAAGGGCTTTAGAGGAGAAAGAGGTTGTAAAAAAGCTTGGAAGTGAGCACCTAATAGTAATACACATATTTTGAGTGCTGCAGCACCCATCTTGGAGACATCTCCCTCATATATGTACACAGCAGAAGGCAGAGTTTCCTACTGCCAAGTCCACATGTGGGCGCTGTACACAAAAAAGGTTAATTAGGGAATAAATGTATTGGTATCTCCATTATTCAGCTGTTTACAAATACAAGTAGAATAACACATTTATGGACCAACCCTGCTAATAGCTTCATAACCACAACTGAATCTGCTGAGATTTTAGCCTTGTAAGCTGAGGTTTTAACTAGACATACCAATTCTTCACACTTCCGAGCCTGAATCATACAACAGAAAGTGCGTTGAGCCATTACCAATAAGCTTGAGAATTCAATGCAGCAGTTACGCGCAGCCCCTATTTATTTTGGGAAAAAAATTACATCCAAGCATGAAACAGGTATTTGTCATTGTCTTGCTCTCTTTTCTCTGAGAACTGTGCAGACCTTTAACTTAAGTCACATGTTTAATTTAGGCAAAAAAGCCAATTTTTATGTCCTTACACCAGAGAACAATGTTGAAAACAGTGAAATATTAATGGGTTGAGGAGTGTCTAGGTAAAAATCTGGTGCATGGAGACTTGATAAATGAATATATTCAACATTGTGATCTTGAATTTTGAACTTAAGTAATATGATTAAAATAAAGCAATGTGCAGCTGCTGTGTCAATAATAATAATAATAATAATAATAATAATAATAAATGATAAAAAGGAAATTGCACATAATCTTAAACATGTTGTCAGACTCCTCAGAGACAGTCTTTATGAAACAAAACATTAAGGTATATGAAGGTTTAGGAATTTAAATATAGAGTTTTGTAAGTGAGACTTTGAAACAAAGGAACGGACACTGGCTATTCACAAAAACAAACAAAATTAACTACAAAAAGAAAACAAAAACAAACCATTAGTATTATTTTAGTTATAAATGTATATCCTGTTTTATTTTCTACAACACATGCAAGATGATAGAAGAAAAATTGGTAGGTAGAATAATTTGCATCATTATATCCATTTCACATCTTCTGAGCAATGCTTTTAAAACCCTTTTCACTCTTAAAGTAGTAACCCTGCTTGTTCACAATGAAAGGTAATCACTGGTAAAGTTACTACTATAGTTATATCCTAAAGAGAATGCAAACAAAAGGTTTGAGTGAAGTGATCCATTATCTAAGGTTTTTGTGAAATATTTCTACTTTATAATATTCATCACTTAATTGCATTAATGTCATTAATTATGTTTATAAAATTTGAGAAAAACATCAGGTAAAAAATTAAAGCCTTTATTAATTAAAGCATATCTTAAAAAAAGATTATTCCAACATAATTATAAATCTTTGCCAAAAGAAAATTAAAACAAGAAATAAACTAAGGGAGAAACTTACAGAAATTAAAGAGCCAAAAACCACTTTTAAAGATGTTCAAGGTGGTCTCAATACGAAATTTCAACATTACATATGTTGCAGATGGAACTATGATGTGAAAGTAAAAACATAGTTAAACTTCTTCAAAAACAGCTCTCAATAAAACATGATACTTATATAATTGGGTTCAAGTCAGTTTTTTTTTTCTTCAGGGCATTTGTTTTTTCACAGAAATTTTCTGCCATAAATACTTAAGTAAATATGCATTCTATTTCTACACCTGTATTTTCATAAAGGAAAAAAAACTATGCTTAGAGGTTTACTGACTACCCTCATACCTATTTTTTCCATCATTCTAGTCATCTAAAGTTCATCCCATTGAAATAAAGCTTTCAGTTGTAGCCAAAAATATAAAGTTGATAAAAAAAATACATCGAAAAAAATTGTTTCCAGAAAGCTTACAATATTTCAGCTCCTTTATTAAGCAAAAAAGAAAAAAAAATAGTCACACAAATCCATATATACAATGTGAGCCTAAACTGATAAATTCTATAAATTTTTATCATTCCTTTTTTTTTTTCAATTTCGATCAAATATTGAAAGAGTGAATTTTGAAAATTTATTTTTTCAAACATTTTTTTTTGCGTGCCTTTTTCTGAAAAATAAACCTAAATATTTAAAAACAGTATGACAACACATGTAAAATACAAGGACAGTTTACACTATTTAATACCAGTCTGCAATATCAGGATAAAAATCACAAAAAAAAACTTTGAAGCTTTTAAAGTAAAATAAAATGAACTTGTTTCACCAGTTCCAAAATAGATGGAAGGAGAGAGATATAAAGGCTGTAGAAAAAGGAAGATGTTGAGTACTTCTTCAATTTCCATACTCTAATTAGTCCTTGAACTGGAAATTTCACAGAAAATCTCAGGTAGTTTCCTGAAAAGCTTTTGTGCTTTTGAACAAATTTAGACATCCAGGACAGCGCCCAACATAAAAATCAATTGTCAACTTCTTTAAAACAATCACTGACTGAATATTATGTTTTGGGCAAAAGCCTTCTCTATTTCAAGGGTGGGCCATTTTAAGTCTCCTTATTCCCAATTATCTTTTTCTTTTTTTTTTTTTTTAAAGCTAGAAAAAAGGAAAAGAAAAAGGATTTTCAATAGAATCTATGCTCTAAAACTTGAAGTACACAATATCCTAATCCTTATTTCTACTATATTATGATTTAATTAAATGTATTATGACATAGGTCTCTCTTCTAAAACTGTATACATGTAAAATGAAAGTCCAAGGAAAATGATAAAACTGCACTCTATATTCTGCGTAATAACATAAGGGTGAGCAAAAAAAACATGTTAAACAAAGAGCAATATCCATATGTATATAAATATTACAATAAATATATACATCATAGTATGCAACTGCTCAGCCACTTGACAGTCAAGATAAATACACCTTTGGCGGCAATTGCAAAGTTAATTGGGTTGGAATGTATTAGGCGTTACCATGGCAGATGAGCCTGAGGGTGCTTTAAACCATAATGGAGTGTTGTTTTTCTTTTTTCAGACAAAAACTAAAAACAAAGCACTCTAAGAGTCATGTGCCAGTAACATTAGAGATGAAAATGTATACACCTTGTGAGTTAAAAAAGTGTTTAACTTGACATTTCACAATGAGAGAGAGAAGTCCCTGAACATATAACTATCATTTCAAAGCAGGGATTTTATTTACATGACACAAACAAAAAAATTATGAAGGTCATAGATACTTTGGGCAATCAGTGAGTAAAAATTCATTTTTCATTTATTTCAGTTTCACGATGCAACATTTTAACATTTTACGAGAGTGTAAAGAAAATCTTCAATACTCTCAATAAATTTGAAATAAAAAAAAGTGCTGCTTCAATGCCTTGCTGATTTCAATAGCTTAATCAGGGCTAAGAAGAAAATTTGTCATGAAAAATATCACAAAAGAAATAACATTCTGCCCAAAGCAAAAAGTAAAAGAGATGAAAACAAAAATGAAAATGAAAATCGCTGCATTCAAGAAAAAATGCAACATAAACTTTTATTCAACTATAAATAAGAACAGTACGCTTTTGAGTGCCAGATCAATAAATATCAGAGAGATTCAATTTTGAACAAGGTAGCAGATATACATAAAACAAGAGAGAAGATTACACTTCCCTGACAGATCCTTCTGATTAAGTACTTAGTAATTTAAAAAAAAAAAAAGAGAGAGAGAGAGAGAGAGAAAGAAAGAATAAATGTAGATTTCATAATGCAAAAGGGACATCAGATAAGAGCAGTTTTTACTGATATGTTTGCATCAACAATATTGATTAATAGACTATTTCAAATACAGCTGCATGGATGATAAAAGGTGAACTAATAAAGAGATAAAGAAAGGAGTACAGTAGGGTGTGCTACTACTTCATATCTTTAACAAAATTTGCATCTTATTTGACCTGTACTGAGCGTAATGTCACAATGGTTTGGTTCACTAAAATGTTGATGATTAAGCTCTCAAGCAAATTAACACTGTATCTCCATGCAAAAAGAAAAATAGTACACACAAAATTTTTTTCATCTTGTTGTTTACATCCGAAAATAAGCAAAAAACCTTTTGAAAGTTGGACCAAAAGTCACTTATAGTCTTTGAAAGATAGGTATCTTCCATTCTACTTTGAACATGACAACAATCCTATGAGTAAAACTCTTTTAAGATATGCATTGTACAATTGATATGATAGATAATACTCATAATCATAGAACAGCCTTGTATTAACTATGTTAAGAAAAGTTATGCCCAGGGTCTCTACTTTGTTTAACAATTTTTCATTTCATTTGACATTAGATCAGCTATAATCATGTAAAAGAAACTTTATAGAAGATATTTCATACATTACTCAAGAAAGAAAAATACTACTTAGAAGGGGTAAAAATTTGGTGGGAGTATCCTATTAAAAAATACAATCCAATGCCATCCATGCTCCACTTCTGGAATACCTTTAGTCACATTGCAGTTTACTAGACTCCTTTTTGAAAAGGGTATATTAAGAAGCTGTGCACCTATATGCAACTTCTTTTTACAGCTATAAATGTATATTTTTCTTAGAAAGAATATTTTAATGGACTTTGTTTCATTCCTATGCTCAAACTAATTAGGTCTAAGTCTAATATTCTAAGAAGAAACTTTCAACAAAGGATAACTCTTGCCCAAATGGTTTGCTTCTGACATCTTAAGTCAAGAGAATTTAAGTGTCTTGAAACTTTTGTTTCCAAATCATATGGTTTCCTCATTCTACTAACACATTGTTTCTAAGTCTGTCTTTCATTGTAAGTAATAAATATCTAACATCTTTTCTAGGATGCTTCCAATATGCTTAGCATGGAAACTTCATCAAAATATAATCATATAACGACAGCCAAATTAGACAGAGAAAGAAAACTGATTTTAAAAATTTGCTTTGTTTTGTTTGGCAACATAGCAATATTCAAATTTGAATTTAGGATGATGAGAATGGTTCTGGATGGGAAGAAAAATATTCAGATTATTAAAAAAAAAATTTTATTTCCCAAAAAATAAAACAATTTTTCTTTTTCCTTAAAAGTGATCTTTTCATATCATAAGAGAATAATAAGTTCATATAACCAACTTTCAAAAATTTCTTTACTGCAGGTGAAACTGTTTAAAAAAAAAGATAGAGAGAGAGAGAGAGAGAGAGAGAGAGAGAGAGAGAGAGAGAGAGAGAGAGAGAGAGAGAGAGAGAGAGAGAGAGAGAGAGAGAGAGAGAGAGAGAGAGAGAGAGAGAGAAGACAACACTTGACAGACTTGATGTTTTCATGCTTTTGACACAAGTGTACTTTTAATGTTTTTAATATTTTTCTGCATAATCTTGTTTGGGATCATCTCTAATTTGCTCTTTGCACATTAAGGATATATATAATAATATTATCATTTTTATTTTGCTTGTTTTCTTTTCCTTCATCACGTTATGAAAATAGATATGTTTCTGTATTAAACTGAGGTAAGCCCTGGCTAAAGTAGAATCAGGTGCATCTTTTCCTTTGTTTTTTTGGCCCACCAGCACAGCAAATTATGAAAATATCCTCATTGTTTCCACTTATCAGAGGGCTGGGATGTTAAGCTTCAGTTTCAGCTTTATATTTGGCACTGCTGTCACTGTTGCTTTTCCAAAACTTTATTTTGGCCTTGATCTGACTCGGGCGATGCTGTAAAAAGAATGGTATTTATGTTTGAGGATTTGTTGGTATCTATTTAAAAAAGAAATTCAAATAATTCACTTATTCCAAATTTGTACTGTGTTGCAATTCCTGATTTTAAAAAATTGTCTTACAGAAAAAGATGTCTGATGAAATACCTAATTTTTAAAACCTGTCCAAGTCAATGTGATTTGAGGAATCTATATCTTTCATTTTTTACGTTTATAGGATGTCTTGATAAATCGTTTTGCAAAGAATCTGATGAGAAAAAAGTTTTGCAGGGAGTGTCTCAAGTGCAAATATATTTAATGAGGGGAAAGAGGGAGAAGTCGGATTGAAGTCTCGGATTATCTTTTTTTTTTCAAACATTTCACGACAAATATTTTCATCACAGGATTAACTTATTATTTTTTTTAAAACATTTCTAAAAAAAAAGTTATCCTCAATTTTATTTTATTTTTTTTTCCAGAGTTTTTCACTGGCTTTAAATAATGATAATTTATTTAAAATTATGCCTGCAACACATCTTAAACCCTAAATTCCATCTAAAATTAATAACACCTTGACAAAACCAAAGATTCATGATATGCAAAGTCAAAGCCAAACTCCTTCATTTTTTTAGTTTTGTTTTATGTTTAATAGAGCTGAATATTACAGCTTGCTTTAAAAATTGTGAAGCAAAGAAATACAGTTTTCATTTGATCATTATTCAAAGGATGCAGTTCATTTCAAAGGGATTAATCACAATGCATGACAGATGTAACACTGTTATAAATGCTGCAAACATTTAAATTAGCCGAGTCCATTATTTTTCTGCTCTTTTAGAATAAAAAAAAGTGATTTCTTTTTTACATACTTATATGATTTCATAAATAGTTTTAATTACCATACAAAATTTGTCACTCTTTGCATATAAGCATCTATTTTTTTTTATTTCTCTTTGCCTAAAAACACATTTCATCTTACTTGGCACCTCTGATAGTGCATGCTGCAAAGGTCATGTCATAATGACAGTCTTCATTTTTCAAAACAATAACTCATTGAAAGAATCACCTCAAAGTGTATGCTGGATCTGAATACTATCCAGACTTAGTCAAAGGTTAAAAAAATTTAGTAGTCTAAAAGCTTTATTTTCCAACAGCTCAATATTTTAAAAACATAATTACACCTGGAGGACAAATATTAATTAAATAGTAAACCAATCTTACCAAATAATATTTGACATGTTATACTACATGAACTAAATTTCAATATTTTTTGCTTAATTTAAGCATTAAAAAAAAAAAATTCAACAAAGCTCTCATAGGGTTTTGGGTTTTCATTCATCAGATGCAGAGAAATTTTTGTTGGCTTACCTCCATGAGCCACATGCCAGATCTGGATGTGGGATGAGTGTAGGCATAGTAAACCCATCCTATCATAGATCCCAGCAGTCCCACAACAGCTAGAACAACCACGACCACTACAGCAACAGGAAACTCCTTCTTTTTGCATTTACCATCCTGAGTATGGGAAAATCAAACTTTAAAACAAGGAGGCAAAAAAATAAGATTTCTGTTCTTATTCTCTTTATACGTTTTACTGACTTGCTTATTGCCTTGGAGAGTCTCATAAACAGTTAAAGCATCGACTTGTCTCATGTATTTTCCAAATCATTTATAATGAGAATCATGTGCTGAATAACAATACTGAGCCTCTCAAGATGTTGGCATTAATTTCAAAGAATATCAAATTTATTGATTTTTTTTTTGTTTTTGTTTTTTATTTTTTGTTTTTGTTTTTTATTAATTTTTTTTTTTGGTGTGTGGTGTTTTTATTTTTATTTTTTGAATACTATTAATATTTATTTCATTTTGTGAAAGGTTGATAATAACTCCCACCCTTCCAATGAACTTCTTAGTTTTCTCTCTGGAATTACAACACTATAAAAATACCAGAAATGAGCTTATATTATTATTCATAGTTTGTTTTTGTTATAAATTTGCAGATCCGTACATCTACGTTTCATTTAAAAAGATTTCAGTTGAAACAAAAATCTTAAAAAACTAACTTGTCCTTTCACCCCCTTTAAATACCAGTAATTAAATGGTTAATGCATTTTCATGTAATCAACATTTCTTCAACAAAAATCAAAATAAGCATAGATACACACTAGGAAAACATTATTGTACATTTCATAAGCTCCTAAGATTACCTAAAACAATAAAGACAAAATTTCACACCTTAGCATACAAAGTAAAAAATATTTGACTAAACACAACTATTGGTATATATATATTGATCTAGAGTGTTTGATAGTGGGATATGATAGGGAAAATTTCGGAAAATGATATACATAACTAAAAACAAAAAAAAAAAAAAGGGGGGGGGGGGAGGAAGGAAAAAAAAAACCTTGCACTTTGTACATACATTGTTTTAATTCCTATTCTTTTTTAGACTTTCGATTCACATTGCAAGAGGATAAACTCTTTCTATGAAAACTTCAATTTAAAGGGATACCATGAAGCAACAAAGGGCATAAAAAAAGAACTTATGCAAAAGAAAGGTAAAACAAAGTTAAACATCAGAAATGAATTATTTATATGTACTAGCAGAACATCTAAGGAATAATATGGTGTTAGTATTGAATACAATAATGCAATCCAGAATTTAGACGTTGAGCGTGAAAAGATTTGAGAAACTATAAAGATAATGAATAAACAAAAACAGACATTTCAAATGGAAGAAATTGGAATTAATTTTAATTATGATAAAAGAAATCAGACTGTTATGCAAATCAATCTGACAGTAGTATTTCACAAGCTAATAATCTTAATCAACCAAAGTCTCATAAAAATAAATGTTTGATTAAAGGCATTGCATTAGAGTGTATATGTTAATAGTAATACAGTTGTGAGAATCTAGATTCAAATATTTTACATCCTCATTGACAACATTAGTAAGATGGTTATGCAGAAAGGCAAAAAAAAAAAGAGCACAGCATAGTTGCCTAAAAAGCTGCTTCATAGTTGCAAACAATATTTTCAAGTAAAAATTACAGACAACTTTATGTTTGTTTTCTTTTCTTTTTTTGCTCTGCATTGACTGTTCTAAGCATATGACTTTTAGAAAAATACGGAAATATGTGAATTAAGTGTACTGAGCCAACACATATGATCCATGCAATTTCAATTAGAATAAAATTATCCCACTCTCTATCAGAGATGTGACTTAAGTTCCAGCCAATACTTTTGCTGATTTGAAACTTGCTAATTATGGAAAATGTATAAATACATGTATAAGGTTATTAATTTTAAACTGGAACATTTGACCATGCAATAATCTTAAAAAAAAAAAAAAAAACAGGGGAGGGAGAAAAATTTAAATGTTTTTGATTGTTTGATGAAAGATGTAATTTTCAGAGCAATTGTACAAAAGCAGTTCTACAGCTTTAAAGTGTGGTACCTAATTTTTTATTACAAAAAAAAGACAGAACAACAAAAAACAGTTTTACACTTTACCTGCTTTTCGCTATTTACCTGATTGATTTGGACATGTGTAAATGTTTAAAAACCTTACTTCTTATAACCAGTGGAAAAGAGCTGTTACATTATCAAATTTGTTTTACAGTTTTAGGTACTTGAAAGTAAAAATTATTCTAGTTATAGAAACTAAATTTATTCCTTGTGAAAAGTGATATTTTTTTGCAAAAATTAGGAATCAAGACAGGAACTTTTTTTTTAATGTTTCTTCCGCAACTCATTTGCACTGGTTGGAAGTTGTAAAGCTTTGGGGAAAAGGAAAAACTAGTGTGATTTCTACATCCAATCAAAAACTGAGTACGTCCACAAGAGTGTAAATTCTACAAGAGCAGGAGAACTTTAATGCCACATACTTACAGCACATTTATCAATGAAGATTGGAGTGAGTGGGTCAGTAAGAGGGTGGGATGGAGGTGGGAGTAATGGGCACACTGAGGAATCTGTTGTGTGCTAAAAGAAATTTGGGAAGAAATGATTACTAAGTGCTAATCCATGTAAGGTGCATCTGTGGATGTAATAACATCACTGGGTCATAATTTTCCTTTGTAGCTTTTATATATTGTGAAAATCTTCATTAATGGATCCTATTGTATGTTAAACAAGGTTTACCAGTTGGGTTGCCCTAAAATGCCAAAATAATTATGTAGAGAGCACTTTTACCAAAAATCTGATTCTATGATACAACTCAATCAGGAAAAACAGGAGGACGTTCTAAAGCAGTTCTTCTCTAGGTCTTCTCAATCATCCTTCAGTCAAGAGAAAAATTAAAGAATGATGAGCTGAAAATCTTGCAGTCTTGAAGTGTCCACTGACCACATTGTGCATAGAAATTTTATGTCAATGCAAAGTTCATTTTAGTAGTTGAGATAATCTAACTTTAGCGCTGTTTTTATTTTCTTCACAAGCTGTGGCTTACTGGCTTTCCTTAAAGACCCCATACTCCTTTTTAATATTAACCTTCTTAATTGGCCTAATTAATTTTGAGTAGTGCCATAAAACATTAGTAAAGTCTTGCAGCAATTTGATACACAGACTTGTCTTGGCAAGAGAGATATTCTTCATACAATCAAAAAAATTGAGCTAAGCTTCAATTCAGGACTATAAGTTCCAAAAAAAAAAAAAAATCATGGGTCCATACCTTATTTTCCTTTGTAACAGAATTTGACAATCATGACAAAAGAACCCTATATGTATGCTTTTATGCTCAAAAAAAAAAAATACTAGGGTTTTCTGAAAAGAAGTTGTAAGCAGGAATGAAAAGTTCTGTTGCCACTTGTTGCTATGAACATTGTTGTTTTATTTCATCACTTTTATCACCATACTCATGAAAGTAGCCAGCAGTTTTGTTTTACATTTCATTCATAAACAGGATTAGCATAATATTTAAATGTTAGTGATAGAAATCCAACAATATAAGTTGAAAATTCTGTCGTATGCTGGTTGAAAGCTGCAATTCGAACATGAGTGTAATATTGGTATCAGTTGCAATTCGCCCTCAAGAAAGAGGGAAAACATAATTAAACCTTCCAATTTTCCGAGGCATGCAAAAGCCAACAGTTTAAGAATTAATAATTCATTCTGGGTTGGACATAACTCGTTGCTTCAGCCAAACATCTTTTGGCCTGCATGCATGATGCAGGAACATGAAGCAAAACTTGAGAACCATTCTATACTTACATTACATCCCATCTTCATTTCAGAAGTGCTAACCATAGAAGGAGGATTGCTAGTAGAAGTACTAGTAATAGTCATTGTGATGACACCATGAGGAAGTGGACATTCCTTGATATCGTTTGAGCGCTACAAAAGGAACAATTCATGTAAAGGTATAAAGATCAGTAACAACTGGCATTGCTGAACAGAATCTCAAACATATTTTCATCACCACCTGTGTGAAAATACATCAAAAGTGTCACCCAAATGTACTACCTGTAACATTGTGAAAATGTGAGAAATATCAAAGTAAATTTTTTGTTGTTGTTTTATGACCTAAGCCTGATCAATATCAACCTATTAAGACTACTTTTGTAAAGAAATTGATAAATGTGACCTCATACGAACTAAGGGGTGCAATTTCTGACTTTTCATTTTGCTAGATAGCAGGGGTTTTTTTTAATTTATCCAGGAACATTCTTTTAAGTGGCACACCAAATATCACTTTTTTTTTCCTCTTCTTGTTTGTTTTTGTTTTTGTTTTTTTTCTGCACATATTGTCTTAATTTCTCCTATAGTATATATTCTAGGAAGTAGTTTTCAGAGGCTTTTACTGTTTTGATACCAATAACTGTTCCTTTCTTATTTATATCATTCAGTTGGGATGTAAAAATGTATATCCTTGATTTTTTATGTAAAAAGATCATCCAAGAGAATATGAACACACAGAGGGACTAAAAAAAAATCATGATTAGTATCATTAATTTGACAATATCAGAGAGATACTGATATTTACATGGAAAAAATAACTATTTAGCAAAAAAGTACTTTTAAAAGACCTAAAGTACTCTTGTTTCAATCTTGAACGACCTAAAAATATTTGCTATGAAACTAATACTTTGCTTCCCTTGAAAAAAAAAAATCAGAGGAATTTCAAAATATACTTCTTTTTTCAAGAGAAGATATTCCTCACCTGAATTAATTAACTTCCATTCTATACTTAGATTAAACTACTTCTTCAATCATGTATTTAGAACTCTGGATAGTATGGTTTTGGGAATCCTGTAAAAAGAATCCCAACAAGGTCAGGTCAGGTTTTTTTTTTTTTGGGGGGGGGCTTTGCAAAGAAACAGCTTTAAAAAAATGAAAAACAAGTATGTATTGTTCAGATGTTTGGAATATAGAGTTTTAGAAACATTCATTTGAACTCAATATACAGCAATCTCCATATACACTTATGGCTTCTAATCTTTTGAAAAATTGTACTCTTTATAATTGTCATTTTGAAAGTACTGAAAAAGCTGTTGCTTCTGCTATCAGTGCCTTTAGTTCAATCTGTAAGATATGGCTCCTCGCCTTTTTATCAGACAAGTATAAACTGAAAAACCAAAAAAATTCTATATGCTTATACAGATTTATCACTCAGGGTTTTTTTTTTTATCCCACATTGTTTTGAAAAAAAAAATGTAAACAATTATTTAGGAAGCCAAAAAACACTATTGAAAAAAAAAAGCGCATTTGTTAGTGTGTAAGGTATCAAATATGATTGAAAAATTACACTTAAAGCAAACTGTTACAAACATGAGTGGTTAAAGCTACCCTTAGGCTTGTAAAGGCTATCATAGAGATAAATATAACACATAACATTTTTAAACAGCTTACTTCCCTTCCCAGTATCATGCATCTACAAAGTTTAAAAATGCAGTGTTAGTGAAGTTCTTACTGAGCATATAATTGTGGCCAAATTTTCGAATCTTTTGTTTCAATAAGGGTTTTTTCTTTTCAATGGAAAGCTCTGAATGTTTTTTTCCCCAACTGATGGAGAGAACTGCTGACATTTAAAATTTCATTTTTTTTTTTTTCAAATCTAACAATTAATGGTAGTCTCCTACTAGCTGGACAATTGAGACTGAAGTGCAATGTTTAGTAACCACAGTGAAGATAAGAGAGTGGGAGTAACAAATTCCACTACACTTACATCACAGTGCACAAAGTCCGCTTTGGATCCAGCAGCTGAGTTTTGTTTGGCAACAGTCCATGAAATAGTTTCAGTAGCAGTTGTCTCTGAGGTCATTATGGTGGATGTTATGTCTGATGTGGGTTTGGTAGTTGTTGTGTCTGATGTGGGTTTGCTAGTTTTTGTGTCCAATGTGGATTTGGTGGTAGTTGGAGAAGTTGATGGCAAAGTTAGCTTAGTGGTGGTTTGAGATTGAGCAGTATCAGGTGTTGAGGAATCTGTGCTCTCGCACTGGTCACCCCTGCTAAGGTTCTACATAAAAAAACAATATTTTACAAGTTTGAAGGAGCCAGTATACAGAACTTCATCACATTCAATCAAAATCAAAGACGTAAATGTCTTCTTTTCATGACTTATTAATTCATTTTTTATATATGAAATGGGAGAAAATTTGATATGCTATTTGGAAGTTAAAACTGTGTAATCAAGACAATACATGCTGGAGCTGAATCTTCTAAAAAGTTATTCTTCATAACAATTTCCTATGACACGAAAATCTGTCCTATAGTTGGCTTTAATTCAGGACTAGTTTTGAAAGAAAAATTCGAAGTTGGCATGAACATTTAGACCAGGGCCATATTTTGTGTTGGGTGTTTTGGGAAAGAAATTAATTTGTTAAGCCATGGAGGACATTCGCAAGATAATCTTTACTAGAGAAAAACTATCAGCAGATAAAATTATGATGATGATGATGATGCTGGAAGTATATCAATAGCAAAATGTAGGTTGTTTCTCATTTACTCAGACCACAACAGAGAGATCTGTTTTAAAAAGAGAACATCCACCTTTTTTCATGATTAAGGAGATGAAGAGCTGCAAGGACATCATTTGATTTTTACTGAATTTGAAAATCTGCCATCGCAAAGAGGACCAGGCATTAATTAATTTCTTTTTCTATATTTTTTTTGTCTGAATATTAATAAAGGTTTCTTTGTAAAAGATGTGATGGCCACTGAGAGTGAAGTGTTTCAAATTAATAAGCATAGTAAAAAATAAATCAAAACTTTCTTTTTAATCTTCCCATTCGAACAAATCTTTTTTTTTTTTTTGCATGACAAGGCGAAACTTCTACACAAAAATGGCTTGTGAGGAATGAAGTAATACTGAAATAATACTTCAAGGCTATTTGATATAAAATAACTACCACCCATAGGAAAAATAAATGCAGAACAAACACACATTCCCACAACAATATTAATTACAATACAATACAATAAAACAGATCGTGCTGCCAGACTATTTCTTTTTTTTTTTTTTTATACAAGCACAAAAGATCAAGTCATTTAAATTGAGTTTGTACATTATTTACAAATTAAGCGTGGTAACACAAATTCAATTTTTTTTCACTTCAGCTTAAAGAACAACCATATACAGTGACTGCATCTGCACCTGCTAAATCCTTCAAGAACAAAGATTTTCTCTTCATAACATCAAAATTGATATAATGGAAGTAAAGATGATTAAATCATTTTATGGTAATTTTTATAGAAACTAATTGTTTGAAACATTAGCTTTATTTAAATTCATTGATTACTATATATTATAAATTTATCTTCTTTTGTGGGCAAACTTTAGCTTTACATATTTATAAGAGATTAAACCCAAAAACACCATTTTTTTTTCTCCATAAAACTCAATTTTACAGTTACTCTACTCTACTTCACGATTACTCTATTTAAGCATTACACTAGAATTACTAAGTCGAGGCACAGACCTCTATTGTTGTAGGTAGCAGAAAGGTACAAAGGTCTCTTGTGATCCTCATTAAGATAAGCACTCATGGTAGTGCTCGCTCTCAGTCATGCTCAACTAAAATTCTGTTCTTGGATCACCCATTGCCAGAAATGAGTTGAAAGATTAAGAGCTTTGATCTGTGCCTTGCCATCTAAAAAATATAATTGTTTAGCTGAAATTAATGCTTGTCTTTACACAAAACCAGTGTCACCACCAAAACTTGCTTTCCAAATAAAATTATGAAAAAAATACATACCAATTCTTTGCACCCATGGATATCCCAGTGCTGACGGAACCAGTCCAGGCCATCTGAGCAACGACCTATTTTGTTACACCAACGGCAATCAAAGCTCACATTGACATGCTTTGTGCAAGTATCACAGCTGTTGAGTCGATTGCAAGCTGTGAAAGTACACATATTTGGATAACAAACTAAGTAAGAATGTTTAGAAAAAATGTTCCAAAATAGTTCTTTGTTCAGCAGCTCTTAGGCTTAAAGATCTTTAAAAAATTTCAAAAGCCTCAACTTTTTCACATAGTGTCTGTTGCTATTCTTCTACACCGTCTGAAAGCTGGGTTGAACATATAATCAGGTGAACATGCCAAATTAGATTACAGAGATTTACATGCATAAGGAAATATTTGAAAAAAAAAAAAACCCACCCACCCAACTTGGGTAGCTGACATATGATATGGCATTCCTAAATACAAAAAACAAAAAGAAATCTGAGTTAATATAGAAAGATTTGTGAAAACTATATTAATTAATGTTTCTGAATCAAAGACTTTTTTGACATTTTGATTTGATTAGGATTTATTCATGACAAATGTTAGGATGAAAGACAAAATGTTAATATAGTAAAGTCTTACTTGGAAGTGACTTGAGAATCACTACTGTGCCAGACATTATAGTGTTGGTTGGGACATTCACTTTGTGGTATTCATATATAGTTCTCTTCTTGACATCTGAAAGAATGACAAATGACAAGTGTCAATTTAATCATGATTTTTTTTAAATGCTTCAAACTGTTGTTACATCTTAAAGCAATTACTTTTTTTTACCTAGTTCAACCTACAAAAAAGTCTTTAAAAAAATATACATTTAGCTAACACCTCTGCACAGCTTAACTTACAGACACTCCCGCATGATAACGCTTTACTGTAGTGTCAATGACATAGCTTTACATCTAATTACTTAAAAAAGGCTTGTAACTTATCAATGCAGATTTTGTCTTATATGGAAAGGTAAAAATCAAACTATGTCAATTTTACTTTTGTTTGAATTTTTTGGATAGTTTGCGAGGAGAAAATAGTTACTTTGTGTTTTTGGAAGAAGACTAAGATCATAGAATCCTGTGGTAAGAAAACCAACTCATAGAGTACACCTATATTTTTTTTTATTGCTTTACCCTAAATGTATCTCTCTCACCACTTGGGACAGACGAAAGCAAAAAATGTATAAACAGAACTTAAGTCAGAATTCTGAATGAGACAAGAAGAGAAAGCATATCAAAGATGAAGGCATATACTCTATTTTCATCTCAAACGACTAAAGGATAAAGATCTTACTAAATGCTGGTAAATATGTGTCATTGTAATATGCATCAGAGAGACCAATTTTAACCGGGTGTTGCTCAGATGAAATGTTGGACACAGCAACAGGTATCTGGATTTCAAAATAAAAAACAAAAAAAAAGATATACTAATAATATGGTTTGCCTTTCAACAAATCATTTTGTCAGAATACCCAATGCAAAATCAATTACATTCTTCTCTAGTTCCACTCTCCCAAATTCGTTTGACCGTGTGCATGCCTCGTGTCAGTTTACAATACTGCCATAAATAATTTAGATAAAACATTTTTTTTCCATAAACATTTATACTGTCATTTGGTACAAGGTTAGTATTGCAAGGGCTACAAATATGCAATAAAATAAAATAATCTTCATGACAGGAGTGCTAGTGGCTGTGTGGCAAAAACTAACATCCTGCACTCCAGCTGATCCCTGATAACTGCAGGGACATTCTACAAAAAGGTTTGAGCAAGTTTCCCTTTGCCTGACAAGTGCACTTGATATACACAGAGGGCTTGAATTCACTTTGTTATGGACAGGTTATATCAAACTACATAGTAACCAAATCATAACATCCTTCGATTTTTACTAAATGCTACTGTTTTTCCTTTTTAAGGAGGTGAAAAAAAATTTGTGACCAGTCTCTGAGGTTTTATATTTTTCCACATTAGAAAACTCTAGAAAGTTTTGCAATAAGTTCTTAATGTATAACGAACAGAACCTTCTCCGAAGGTCAAATTACTAATGCAAAGGCTGCTGAATATACTTTTCAGGCTAAATTGACTAATTCTAAAACCACATCAAACTATTAGTCACGCTTCATTTTTTTTTTTTTACTCCAAGAGCCACACAATAGAGAATATAATATTTTAAGATTTTCATTAAAGTTACATGGCACTTAGCAAGGTCTTGAAATACAATAAAATTAATAAAGCAGTGTCTACCTGAACAACATAAAAAAGCACCAATGCAAATACTCTTCATACTCATTTTTATGATGAACAATGTAAGGAATTTGTGGGAGTAAAATATATTTCTCAAGTTAAAAAAGAAATCGGATTCGATGGCTGATGGGATATTTCCACTATCTTCCACAGCTATTGCATTTTCCATTAGTCAAGCCTACAATTATTCATAATACAAGGATTCTAGCAAAAAGTTTTCTCCGAGGCAAAAACTTACAGTCTTATAAACAAATGTAATGGAACTGTCATCTTTGAGGATAGCTTGAAAGCTGAATTTGCCAGCTGCATGTAGAAAAAGAAGAACAGAACTTGCATAACTGACTATGTTGAGAAAATAAAAACCTAATAATGGTGCTGATAGCAGTGGTAGTGATAATAGTAATCTTGGCACCAGCAGCAGTAGTAGCAGCAGAGAAGTAGCAGTAATATTAACAATTTGTGGGGTAGTGGTTGTAGAAGTAGTTGTACCTAGAATAAGTTACAGATTGGTCAAAGTACTGAGAAAAATCAAATGCTAATGGCAGCATCAGTTGCAGCCAGATTTTCAATCCTAATGTGTAATGAGGAATAACCTAACTTGACATCAATCATTTTTATTACCCTTTTCTTCCTCTTAAATTTGCCTCCTCGTTTCAGAGGATCATAAAGTGTACATCTTTATTATTGTAGAAAAAATACCTTTTTAATGGTACAGTTGATACTAATTTATAAATATTTGATTTGATATCAAGTTACTATGTATAGGAGCTATGGTGGTTATTAAATTTTTCTTTCTCTTAAAAATATCACGTTTATAATTTATGAATTTCATAATCATCTCAATAACCAAAATTATGAAATCTTAGAAATTTGTCTAGGAAAACAAATTCTGTTAAATGATCATTTTCAATATTCAACAACAACAACAAAAACGTAAAAAGAGATAAATTACATATGTACACTTCAAGTTAAATAAAACAAAAAATGATAACTTTGATCAGGCATAATGAGATTTCAACATGCTGTGCTGATCAAATAAACATCCCTTCACTTCATTGTACGTTTTCCCTAGTCTAACTGACCCTTTGAGCTCTATGGAAGACCAAGTAAACACACTTGTCATCCTTCTCTATTTAAGACCTTGTCTAGAGCTTTGATTAGCTTGAAACCTGTCCATTCTATAGTGACGTCTTTTCTTCTCTTTTTATGTCTTTCTCTCCTTCTCCTTTCTTGCTTAATACAAAAAAAAATGCTAAATTTCATATACCAAACTTAAGCTAGATTGAGTTAATAACTTACTACTGTTCTGGTCTTTGAGAACAACATCTCTCCATTCCACAATGAACATACTGTCTATAGGGATAAAAGATACATATACAAAACGGCTAAAGAGTTAAATATAACTTCATCTTATATATCATTTCATTGAACATTTTTTTTTGCTTCTGTATGTGATTTTAACTACATGTAAAGCTTTCTTCAAACTATAGTAATAAATAAAAAATAAAATAAAAACAACAAAAATTACAAAAGGATATTTCTACCTTGAAAAGTTAATAATCCTGAGAAGATTTGTATTCGATAGTTTTATTTTTCATCAATTGAAATTGATAAAACCTTTGAATCTTAGTTTCAGGATACACATTTAGAGAAATATATTTATAATATACGGTATAACATTACCATAACTCTTGTAGAAGATGCTGGAGCCCTCGGCAAAGGAAGGGTCAAAGTTGGCCATTAAAGGAGCAATGTATTGGGTTGCTGTCAGCCACTGGTGCAAGAATGGGCTCATATAGATGAAACCTGGGGTATATTAGATAAGAAAAAAAAGACATTTTTTTTTTAATTGTACTGCGAAACACTATCTCTTGCTTTGAAAAGAAATGTCTGTTGCAATTTTTATCTATTCCCGAACTTGTAGCTCAACAAAAGTTCTTTGAAATGTACTTAGCAGGTGTAGAGCCTTGTAATTAATAAATGAAAAAAAGAATAATTTACTTTGATGTCTGAACAACAAGTAAAAATATGTTAAAAATATAAATTAAAAAGTTTGGTCGACTCATAGACATCAATCAGTCAGGTGCCCTGCTCTTTAGCGTAGGCAATCATGACCATCCGCACATCTCAATCTCTCCTCACTTTTAATGCATCTGTCACGCATCCCTACATTCAGCCACTTTGTTAGTCCCTCCAACATCTTTTCTTGCTGTTTTTACTACTGCCTTTTCCTTCCAGCATTCTGGCTGTCACAAGATGTTCAAATTTCTAACTTCTCATTATATGGCCAAAAAGGTTGCCTGGCCTTTAAGTATTCTATTTATGAGTGATCTTGCTGTGTCAGCATCTAGTAACAGACATAATCCACTTTAATAAGTTCCTCAACTGTTTTTGGAACATTAAGCAAGCCATAGTCAAAGAAAAGGAGCTGAGCCATTTAAGTTAAAGAGAGAGAGAGAGAGAGAGAGAGAGAGAGAGAGAGAGAGAGAGAGAGAGAGAGAGAGAGAGAGAGAGAAAAGATTAATGGATGTTTTCACAAGACTAAATATTGCTAGTGGCCATAAAAGTTTATGAAAGGTTGAGAACTAATATGTTCATTATAGAAATATTGGCTCTTTTTAATTCTTGTGTGGTGTGTATGTGTCTGTGTGTAATTATGTGTGTGTGAGAGAGAGAGAGAGAGAGAGAGAGAGAGAGAGAGAGAGAGAGAGAGAGAGAGAGAGAGAGAGAGAGAGAGAGAGAGAAAGAGAGCGAGAGCAGGAGAGAGAGTGTTTCTGTTACATTTGTGTTAATTTCAGCTGGTTGCTGATTTATTTTCATACATTCTTTTATTTCACTTTTGACTTTCTTTGACAATGCAGTATAAAAAATATTTTCAATCATTTCTTAAGCATAACCTAAAGAACCAATCTTGAACACACTCCATTTTAAAAACTGTAAAATAATAAATAAATTTTATTGAAAAAAGGGTAACTTGATAAAAAAAAAAAAGATCGAATTTCAAAACATGCAACACAATGAAAGAGATGGGATGCAATATTCAAATACTGTATGACATGGATGCAAAAAGAAAAGAATAAAAGGAATGGTTAATTAAAAAATGACCATGGACAATTCTTTTGTTTAAGTAAATAAGAATAGACAATGAAGATACCTACCACCAGTGGCAACAGTGACATTGCTGACTGGGTGTCCATAGAAGAAAAAGGTAAATTTGAGTGGAATAACCTGGAAGACAAAGTAAGCAAATGCAAAAAATTATTATTAGATACATTTTCAAGTAATCTATTACATAACATAGCATAATATTCTTACATCATTTAAATAGGCTATTTAAATCTTTTATATCTCAGATATATTACATGCCTATTAATAATAGTCCAAAAAAAAAAAGTTGTAGTTTGAAAAGGTAAAGGCAATGTATGCATCTTTCAGAGATTAAAGCATAAGACCTTAGATGGCCATGGAAGGAAAGTGTCTTACCACAGCAACACGATGTCCATCAGACAAAGTCTGATGCTTGGGGGTTGATTGCAATTCCACCCAATGGTTGTTGATGCTGTCTTTGAGAATGGATGACTCATAATACTTGTGCCAGTCCTAAAGACCATTAAGGGAAAAAATGTGGTCAGTCTCAGTAATTTCTGGTCAGTCTCAGTAATTTCTACATAGAAGCAAAGTTAAGTTCTTATGATATGACATTTCAAGATGAGGTTAGGTGTGTGGGCTGTGAACAAAGACCTTTTAAATGCTCAATGACTGGTTTAAATTACAATATTATTTCAAATTTCATATAAAAGAGACAGTAAAAGCAGACTTGAATTTTGTTGAGTTTTTTTTGTTGTTTTTCTTTTTTTTTTGGAGCGTATTTCATAAACTTTTTTTGTGACCATTTATAATTTTAACTTGTATGCCTTGCAATGAAAACTGTATTTCAAATTCGGAAAGCCAGGAGCATTTGAAAAGCTCATAACTTTCTTTATATCTGAAGGCTTTCTACTTGTGAGAGCAAATTGTTACTTACATGAATAATGTCAGAGTCTTGAAAAGGATCTTGAGTTGGTGGCGGGGGGTTTAAAGTTGTAGTTAATGGAGGCAGTGCTGTAGATGCAGGAGAACTTGATGTGGCACTACCTACACCTGTCATAAGAGTCATAAGAAAAAGTAATGTGCTAAAACAGTTCGTTTAATATTTTTTTTTATTTGCTTGAATATTTATTTAACACAGTTAACTTAAAATTTATATTCCATTACATAGAGATACTTACATAACATTTGTGATCTACTAAAAGCTACCAGTAACCATTACATATAAGATTTTTCATTCTTCAACAGACTTGTGGTTTATGCCTGCGTTTACACTGAAATGACGTGTTCATCATTTTAAAAATTTGCTGGGATAAACATTTTTCTTGTTATTTCAATATAATCTCTAGAAATAGGATTATCAAACCTTTCACTCACATACAATGTAAAAAAATTGCAAAAGAATTTGTTAAAAGTAGACTTGTTTAAATTTCTAATGACTTCATAAACCCTGCTACCAACTATCCGCTACATCATCGTGTGGAGACAAAAATAACAATAAAAGGACATACATTAGCTCTTAAAGTTAAAATAACCAAATGATGATGATTTTTAAACCAAATACAAATCAATCACATTCCCTTCAAAATAGAAAAGACTAAAGAAAAACAGAAGAGTAAATATTCTAACCTTCATCAAAGTTAACAGAAAGCAGTTTCAATGAGAAATTATCATAAGAAATGATTGATGTTTAAAAAAATTTTAATGTTATAATTAACAAACCTGCAGTGTAGTAAGGGATGATAACTAACCTCAATATTTCAATGAGGACAATTAATAGTTAAATAAAAGAGTATCTAATGTTTGCGGGTTTGATGGCTTTACACAGTCCATCTACAACAAGATAATCTCAAATATTTTTCGCATACTTAACAATCATGAGTTGATCAAAATTAAAGAGAAATGAAACAAAAAAAAAGTTTCCTTAAAAATCTACGAGTTTTTGTCAGAGCCAGAAATAACATTTGATATATGAATCTGAAGGCAAAGAATGTCACCTGTGAAACAAACTTTAAGTGAGCACCTGCAGTCTGTAAAGTTAAGTTCTGAATAGATCAGCTATCTCTATTATTATGATTATTATTATTATTGTTACTACTACTACTACTACTACTACTACTACTACTACTACTACCACTACCACTACCACTACCACTACCACTACCACTACCACTACCACTACCACTACTACTACTACTACTACTACTACTACTACTACTACTACTACTACTACTACTACTACTATTACTGTGATTTGTTGTTGCTGTTGTTGTTGTTGTTGTTGTTGTTGTTGTTGTTGTTGTTGTTGTTGTTATTATTATATAATTAGAGAGAGAGAGATACAGTGCTCAACTGCTGCAGCTTTTTAAAAAGAGGTGCATAATCTTACTTCAAATGTCTCTTCAACTCCATTTGAAGCAACTAACAAATAAACCTTTACAATAATTGAAAAAAAAACAAGACTTATAAGTCTGATGGAAGAATATGAAAGCAAAAGTCTTAAAATGTGGTTAAAACTTTCCTTTTGAAAGCAACAACAGAACATAAAAAAGAAAACGTTTATGATATATTTGCAAACTCATATATCGCTACAAATTTTAACATTCTCATCATGATCAAATTTTTGCAGCCCAAAAGAGAAACAACAGTATCCATTAGATTACTGCCTTACTTGCATCATCAAGTGTCAGACTCCCATTTCCTGGATTGGTAGTAGCATCTGCATTGATCGCACCACTATCTATCGCTCCACCTCCAGCTCCATTAGACGCCTGCCGCTTAAATCTTGAATTTGCACCAGCTTTGCTAAAACTGATTGCCAAGTTTGCATCTGAAGTCAAAGACCACCGGTTTGCATTGGCAATCTGGTATTCAATGTTGGCCTTTTCAGCTGAAACACCAAGCGGAAAAAGATTATTTAGTGATATGGTTTATTAAAAACACTGCCTTTAATTTTTCAAATAGAAAAAAAAAAGTTCATAGCTGAAAAGATCATGAATGTGAGCTTCGGCTTAATTGATCAGACGAGTCCTTTAGAATTAGAGTTTCTTCCATTTGAAAATCTCATAGAATCATAGTATTTGGAAGGTTGGAAGAAAAAAGATTACGTTAGGATCCATCCTGTACACCTTGGAAGTGTTTTATCATATTTGTTGAAACATTTCAAAAGCTTTCTTTCAATGTTAAAAACGCTCTTATTAAGCTCTTCTTTTTTTTTTTTTTTTGTTCTAAATCATCTCCTGATGAACCAGTTTAGTTCAACTACAATGAAAAGAACTTTTTGTAGCACTTTAGGCCTCTTGAGGAACACATATACATAAATTATTACAAACAACTACAGCAACCTTGTAAGGCTTAGGCCTACCTAGAAAGTTAATTCAACACAAATTCAATAAACTCCTACACATTTAATAGTGTGAGAATGTTGTTTGCTGATTACTCAGCACCACGACGTTTTTTTTTTGTTTGTTTGTTGTTTTTTTTTTTGTTTCTTTTTTTACCTCTGCATAGTTTTACCACGATAGATGCAAGGGTCGCTTTTTTCTTCTACTTAAAAATCAAAAGGGTTTGCATAAGAACAATAATCATTTTTCCTTAAAAAACATAACTGTGTCTAGAACACATCTATTTATGTGTTCTCTCTACTTTGTTTATTAACATCAATGTATCGTTTAAACTCTAGGTGGACACATAAAAAAGTAAAATTAAACCCCACAGTCATTGAAATCTCCTTTCGATCTATAGCTTGAAAAAATTATTCTTCTTCCATACAATGTTCTTTAATCTCCTTCGGTTAGATGATTTCAATGAGGGTCGGTTTCCCTTTCACTGAGCAATAGTTGTTGGAGCGAACCGTAGGCCTTATGCGTGTCCTTCACCTTAGACACTTGCGGCAGTGGAGCGTGACGTTCAGCAGTGACACGAAATGTTTGCACAGCTCTTTCGTAACGCGCTATTTTTTCCTACTCACATAATTGCTCCTTCTTTACATAATCTTCTTATGTAAATTTTCCCAACTGGCTGAGCTGTGCCATACTATGAGTGAAATGGGCCAAGAGGCGTTGCGAGAAAAAGAAGCATGAAAAAAAAAAATTCTCTCTGCAGTCATATTATTTCTCTCTCTCTCTCTCTCTCTCTCTCTCTCTCTCTCTCTCTCTCTCTCTCTCTCTCTCTCTCTCTCTCTCTCTCTCTCTCTCTCTCTCTCTCTCTCTCTCTCTCTCTCTCTCTATCTCTCTCTCTCTCTCTCTCTCTCTCTCTCTCCCTCTCTCTCTCTCTCTCTCTCTCTCTCTCTCTCTCTCTCTCTCTCTCTCTCTCTCTCTCTCTCTCTCTCTCTCTCTCTTTTTTTTTTTAATGGAGTCATTTCCTCACTTTCAACAGTTTCACGGCCATTTCTCGTCTTATAATATTGCAGGCAAACGTTCGAGTTGGTTACAAAGTAGGATCACCAAGAAAAGCCTATTGATAATGAGAACTTTTTAAATGTAAAATGGGCTGTTCTGACAACCGTTCTTCACTACCGAATCCATTTAAGAGTTTCGCTCTAGGACAAAACCATAAAGGTATGATGAGGAGAAAAACAAAATAAAACAAAAAACTATACAGCATTGTTTACTAATGTTATGCTTGATGCTCAACATTCTACCTTCAGTTTCCAATGCGAAAAAAAAAAAAATAACATACAGTAAGCCTACATATTGATTAACGGCGGTTATGCAACAGCTATATTAGCGTCACAGTCGGTGAAGGCGATACTAAAAGGCCTTCAGTCTTCATCTTAACTGTAGTATGCCAGAAAGAGCAATCAAATTATTGTTTTTGTTCGTAAAAAAAAGTTGGATGTGGGAAAAACGCGTCGACATTGATAAAGAGGCATGATCATGCCGTCTAACGTTAATAGTCTCGAGTTTTAGCAAAAGTACCTCGGGATCCAGTCGCAAGCATTGCATGCCATTCTCTCTTACTTATATCTTATTAGGCTACTTTCCAGGACTTATGTACACATTTCATGATCAGTGCGAACCAACACTTTACAAAGAACAAAAAACAAAGTATTGTTCTAAAGTTCTTTGACCCACTGATTGATACATCGATTTATAAAAATGTCAGCCCTTTCTTCATAACTTGTCAAGTCCTTCCTCCTCACCATTCTCATTTAGTTTTCTAATTTAATTATTCAATTAAGACCTTGGCGTTTTCTGCTTAATAAAAACAGCAGTTATACAAGTTGTAATTCTATAAAAGCATGCTTTCCCCAATCTCTCTCAGTCTTCTAAGCACGCCTTAAATGAATTGGCGATGCGTTAAAGCATTAGTTTCACACATATTTTACATACAAGCAAGGATCCTACTCACGTAATTACTTGCCAGGAAAGTTGTATAACGGGCTACCATCGAGGCTAATCCATCTTTCGTTACAATTAGGGCCACGACACTAGCTTGCCTACTGCCTCGCACGTGATTCACAAGGTGTGCTACAACTTCCTTCATTTTCGTAGAAATGCTATTTTATTTATGTTTTTATTATTGTGTTTAAGATTCTCTTGCAAAGCTCACAATGAAAGGTATTCAAAATATCTTTCCTTGGCGAAAATAAATGATGGCTGTAAATACATGAAAAAGGAGATGTATTTAGCCAAAAAGTCATGATTAAAAACGCTCAGTTAGATTTTGATGCCTTGAATTACCGTTCTGTGTAACGTCAACAAAACAAGCAAAGAAAACTCAGAAGCGAGGTGCATCGTTCACAAGTTTAAACAAAAATGATTAAACATGATCGCACATATTGGCATCAGCCCCAGAGAGATTCCTTGACAAACACTTGACATTTAGATACTATAAAGAAAAATGAACTGGTGGCTGCAAAAATAACGCCTGTATATTATACTTCGCAATGACCTTTGAAATCAAATACCAAGTACATCTAATACTATTGTTCGGAACAAGATGCATCAATCGGAAAAGTAAATGCACTTTATATCATATTTTGGCCTTTTGTTGCAGTTAGTAGTATCTTTTACACTACTTCAAGTTAAAAAAATCATTTTAACTGATATAATGCATGCAAAGTAAGATTTAACTTCCGCTCAAAATTTTATCTTGATGTCTGCGTCTTTGAGGACAGACAGGGTTCGTCGAATCATTTTGAGAATCCCTGGCTTACACACTGCGCTGTTTCGAGATCGCAAGGACGCGTGAGGTAAGAATAGTTTGCGACCCGCCCTTAAACCTAGTCAACTTTCCACATCGAGAAGTGTATTCAGTGTCTAAATGTGTTGTCATTAACGGCGATGACGATGTGCATGAGGAAGCAACACTTGTATAACTTTTTTTCATAAATCATTCAACCGCCTCGATTTGAAATACGAAGCGTTAGAGATATTTTCCATGTCGCTCTTTGAGAGATTTATACTTGCTAGAGTTCTTTGTGAAACAGTCGAAACCGTGCTCCACCGTGGGCCTGAAACTCACCTAAAGGATTGTCAACATGGGACAAAATTAGACTCTTATGCGGAAAAATAACATTTTGAAATTGAACCAGATATGCCTTCACGTAACATTAAAAAAAAATTACGAACACTCAGAAAGGGGGAAGATTGGCCTAGAAATAATGTGGGGGGGGGAACTGGTTGACGAAAGGCAAGCCATTGCGAAATACCATAATATCAATTAAGCAAAGAAAAGTGTTCTCTTGTTGAACCCAGAACTGAAAATGGAAACACAATATTCCAGCACTCGATAGAATTTTAGTGAAACCATTTATTAAATAAATAGACAAAGTGGGTTAAACCTCTTCCCTCCCGGTTTCTTCTTCCTACCTTAAAATATTAACGTGCAGTTCTTTAGTTTTAAAAAAAATGAGCTACACATTCCAGTATTTATTATTATTATTATTATTATTATTATTATTATTATTATTATTATTATTATTATTATTATTATTATTATTATTACTATTATTGTAACAAAACGGGAATCCTTCAATGGATGCATGGTTGAATCTTCATTTTGCATTGTAAAATTTGCATGAGGAAAAAAAAAACAAACTAACATTATTTTACTACAGATCTGATTTTCGGATAGTTACAGAACTTCTGTGGCCACTCCTGATCATAGCCCAGTACGTTGTAAACTGACAAGTATGAGAGAAGTGCGACATTGCAGGAAATATACAGCTGAAGTTGTAAATGAGACCCATGATTTACTATTTCAGCCTACGTCAGTTGTCAGCCGCCTCGGGTCAACTTTATAGCCGTGTTAAGCCGAAAGATAACGAGACTGGACACATACATGGTTTGCACAGAAGATGAGCAATGACACATTACTCTGGCCAGTTCCTTCTGTCTACTTCTATCCCACACAAGATCTATTTCTATTACTAATGCAGGTACTGTTAGTGCTATTGGTCCTCTTCCTACTACTAACCATCACTATTTCTTCTCCTCGACCATTTAGTATGCGTTGTGTTTTAGCAAATGTATGAATAAGAAAACGGAGGTTTACGTTTCTAGTTAGTCAGATAATTCTATAAGCGGGAAGAAAAATTCATTTCAGCACCACGGCAGGTTAAAGATAAATAAAATGGGACAAACTAGTTAAAGCTGCTATGCGATATTTTCTTTCCGTCAACGCTGAAACATTTTCTAGTGCTTGGGAAACTCCCAGTGCAGGGCAGATTGATGCAACCACAAAACAATGTGGCGGAAGTCTACCAAAACTGCCTTCCTTTCATAAAATCTGAGGCGGAAGTAAGAAAGGATTTAACAGTGCTTTCCTATATATAATAGACACCGGTGTATACAGATGAGATCTGCAACATCTTATTGCCACCTATGAAATCCCAACACCTAGTCCTGACCTAAGCAGCCGAAGGGCGGTCGATGACTGTTGCCTGGTGACAGACCGCTTGTTTCTGGCTGGCTCTACCGAGGAGTGAACAGGCATCAATGAGACCCACATCAATACTGTCATAAATGATTAGACTTATTGCTCTCAGCTTGCCGCAGGAAGGAAAAAAAAAAAAAACAAACAAAAATGAATAACAATACCTAGTTGCACAAAATAAAGCGACGTCTGAATCTTGGTGAGGCTGGTTCAACTAACGCAGCAGATGACTATTTGAAATCGCCTTAACATTAATTAGCATTTGTCAATTGTAAAAATAAAACTGAGGGCACGTCACGTTGATCGGAATAAATATCACTTGGATAATGTTTCTCGCAAACTGTGAAACATGCTTAAATCACAATTTAAAAAAATCAAATCAAATCCACCTGATTTCACGAAGAAACAACCAGAACCGTTTTTATCCTGAAGTGATTAGGTGGTGTTACACACTCACACACACACACACACACATACATTATATATATTAGCTCTAGCTATATCCCATAAAGATAAGGCTCTTGACATGGCAGAGTCCATGCAGTATGATGGTTATTTCGAGGTGGCCACTTTTCTTCCGAAGGGTTGTAAAGATCTATATTCATGCTATTGCTGGTATCACTGAAGCTCAGGTCCGAACAGGATCTCATACCCTATTTAACATCATCTTAATTAATTCGTGTCAGGAAAGGAAAAAGAGAAGTGGCACTGCAAAGAAATTTCGTTTCAATATTCTTTTTTTTCAATCTTAAGACGAGATAGTGTATTGCTAAGACCAGATACTGGCATAATTGGGTTTAAACTAATGAGATGAACATGGTTCAAACGACGTATCGTTTTGCTACACATAAAAGTCTACTTAACTTAATACAAAAGTCTACTTAACTCATCAAGATGAAACCACGCGATTTGTTGTACAGCATTTCAAAGAACAATTTACATGTAGAGGGTTTTCTTTTCTTTTTTTCTTTCTTTTTTAAGTTATCTACGAAAATGAGCATTATCTTCATTTTTGAAACTATATGTCCAGAATTTTACTTTCCCAAATTAAATATTCCTGATCCTATCCCTTTTCCCCTACATAGACAGCTTTGGAAATGTCTTTTTATGTTAATTTATATAGCTTTCTCTTCTCTCAGTCTCTTGCTTATTCTTGTCGGAATATGAATAAACGTCTGCGTGAAATAACGAAATCAGTCTTTCAAAGACTTTGATCAGAAGTCTAAAAATACGCTTATCTTACATACATAAGCATGGTATGCTTATTATCAAACAAGAAATTAAAGCATTGCGGCAAGGCGTATTAAAGAGAGAAAACATAAAATGTTATCAACTAGCGCAAGTCGAGAGGACTCTGCTCATGATGACGCATGCGAAATGCCATGAGATGAGCAAAGATCAATCTCTGTCTATCTCCCTCTATCTCTAATTCTCTGTCTGCTGAAACAATTTCCATCTTCTTATCCAATGTGGCAATTCCGACATCGACGTATTGTGAATGCAAAATGATAGCATAACCCTGAACAAGAGAGGGATAAATTACTTTAGACTTCCCTATATTTACTCATCCTTCTCTCTCTTTCTCTTTTTTTTTTCTCTCTCTATCTATTTATTTATCTATCTTCTATCTCTTACCAAGATAAACGATTTAAACAGATAGATAACTGAATAATAAAAACAATACATTGACCATCATATTTCCATCAGTATAGGAAAAAAATAAAAACAAAATATAGAGGAAATGCGACATAAAGTCTTTAAAATGATGAATATCGAACGCATAAAGGCTGGCCTGCTCGACTGTCAAGAAGATGTTTCTCAAGGGTCCTTCTTCTAAGGAATCGGGAGCAAATGCGACCATTTCCTAATAGAATGGGATGGATCAAAATCACGCAAACCAGTAGCCAAAACAGATGGGAGAAGGAGATGGAGAAGGTGGATGGGCAAAAGGAAAACGGGGTGGCTCTAGACTGAAAGATTTAATTAAAATCAAATCTGACTTCGAAAATAAAATGAGGAAAGGTGATATCCTTTCAGACGCGAGAGAGGGAGAGAGAGAGAGAGAGAGAGAGAGAGAGAGAGAGAGAGAGAGAGAGAGAGAGAGAGAGAGAGAGAGAGAGAGAGAGAGAGAGAAAGAGACAGACAGACAGAGAGAGAGGCGGAGCAGATAGACAGACAGAAAGACGAACATGGAGGAACTATGAAAAGGGAGACGCGTCGGAGAGAATTAGAGAAAGGCAAACAGAAAGAAAGAGTGCGATAATAAGAGGATGGAAAAGAGGAAAGAAAAGAGAGAGAGAGAGAGAGAGAGAGAGAGAGAGAGAGAGAGAGAGAGAGAGAGAGGCAGACAGACAGAGATAGAGGTAAAGAGGTAAAGAGAGCGACACTAAGAGAGAGAGAGAGAGAGAGAGAGAGAGAGAGAGAGAGAGAGAGAGAGAGAGAGAGAGAGAGAGAGAAAGACAGACAGACAGACAGACAGAGAGAGAGACAGCAAAGAGAAAATGGAAGAGAGTATAAGAGAGAGACAGACAGGCGGACAGAAAATAGGAAGGCTTAGGAATAAAAAAAAAATAAAAAAAGACTGGGAGGGGGTGGACAGTGGAGGGAACCTAGCTTTGTGAAAGAGGGGATACTAACTCGTCGATAGAAAAATATTAGAAAAGGGGTAGTGAAGGGGGCAGCGCCAGTCTTGGTTGCTGGTTATAAAAGCAGTAGAAGCTGCTGAAAGATAGATCGGAAGTTTGCCAAAAAGTTAGGGAGTTCCACAGGGAAGAAAACATTAAGACGCTAATCTTCAGCAAACCTGAATTCAATATCACATCCCTGATTTAGAATCTTGCATCTTTGGCAAAGCAAAAGTTATAAAATTGTAAACGGAAAGATACTATAATAATACATGTATAATGTTTCTCTTCCACCCAAACTCTTTTTTTTTTCCCCTGGACAGCTCCCCGAAATCCAGCAAATCTATAGCTTTTCAGGCAGGGAAAAAAAGTTTGCCAAGGATATATATACAGTTTGTAAGGCAACAATATGGCCTCATGAAATTTAAATATTATAATGTTCATATTAAGTGCGTCTGCGTTTGGAAGTTCCTTCACTACAAGTTATAGAACAATCGGTAATCGAATTCAACAGAAAATTTTAAGCATACATTAAATACATAGATGGTCCATTCCTCGGTAACAAAATTTATAGAAATTTGTTCACTACTACGAAGAGTCACCCACAATGCCATTACAAGCATATTCTCTTCTAAGAATCAAACGATTTATGATGTGTGAATGAGAGCGTGAGTCGAAGAAGATACTTCTTCTTGACCAATTAAGTACTTCGCGCTCTCCCTATCATACAATTAGTAAAAAATCAACAGAAATAAATATCTTTCATCACGCTCATCAAATTGTACATGTTATTTTGATAATTGCTCTTAGCTATCCAGACGTTGCTGCATTCAGTGTTTCAGAGAAGTAAAGGGAGTCGAAAACTATCATAGAAGTGGGGCTTCCATCAAAGGAGGACCAGAAATGCTTTAACAAAGATGACCGAGCTAGGCACAGCTATTGATTGACCTCAAGACAGAGACTGACTCGAGAGAAACTGAGCTATGCCGGTCTGCAGTACTGATAGGGGAAAAGAGAAATTGTCTAGGTCGGAGGGATGGATTATTTAGAACACATGGACGAGGTGAGGAAAATTAATGAAGTAGAGGAGGGAGGGCGGGGAGGCCACAGCAGACAAAATGGTCACACTGTGTGGAGAAACCACGACTGACAATATTTAACATTTTCGAGAAGCTGATGGACAAATAATTTATACGGGCAACCCTAGAAATAAATTTCACTTGCACCAAGGATTGTGTTTCAAATTCGCTAAAACATAAAAAAAAAAAAAAAAAAAACAATATGCATAATGAACTTCGTTTACCATACAATAATCAAAATGATTTATTTCACAGGAACTCAGCAATTTAATAACCGTGCTATCCAAGCAAACAAACAGTGTATATATATATATATATATATATATATATATATATATATATATATATATATATATTTCCCCCCTTTTTTATGTTAAAAAAAAAAAAAAAAGAAATATAAATTCGACTAAAGGGAGCAAACTTAAAAAGAACTTTCTAATCACAAATCCGCTTTTCTTATGTTCAAAATTTATTAATTCTCTGTTTACTTTTAAAATTAAAAAATCTCAACTTTCCGAAGACAAGCTTCGCGCCCAAGATGCGCGAAAACGTTCTTAATTTTCTTTTTTTTTTTTTTTTTTTTCTTATTTTATGCTTTTTGAAAACATTCCTGAAAAAAAAAATTTTTTTTTATCGGATAGCTAAAAAATGTTTCCTCTTCCTATGCCCTACATGTTATAGATACATCA